>CM062804.1:433317172-433910301 GCA_031772625.1 Pinus tabuliformis
CCTCATGTAGGGGGCCTAGTCATGCAAAGAATATAACACATACCCAACATGACAATGATGATGAAGTATGATTCAAGTCTAAAGATCAAAAGAATAAATGAAATGATAGAAGGAAAAACTTCTTCTCAAAATAATAAAGTGATTACGACAAAAATGAAAGTGTGATTGATGATGAAAGAGGTGAAATATTATTCTTCGCTAAATAAGAATTAGATTATGAAGGAGAACTCATAAGTGCATTGAAAAAAATAAAAACCCTTGGCAAGAGGGTGGGACAACTAGAGTTGCAACTCGAAGACAAATATCAAGATGAATATTCTATTATCTCTCTCAAGGTTGAACTAGCAGAAGCCAAAAGGATAAATGATTTTGTTAGAGCAATTGAGCAAAAAGGAAGAAATTTGTGAAAGATTAGAAGAAGAAGAAGTGCTTTTCAAAGAATAATTGGAACACCTCAAACACAACTTAAATCTTCTTAAAGGGTCTGAGTCTCTGGATCATATTCTCAACATTCAAATATCTCCTCTCATCAAAATAGGCCTTGGTTACTAGGAAGGTTGTGAGACATCCAAAGATAAAGCTCTTTCAAGAACCTCAAATGAAGATCATCCCAAGAATCATGATCAAACATTTTTTAGATCCAACAATAACTCATTTTAATATTCTAATCAAGTGATGAATGAACCCAAGCATGACCATTTCAGTGTTTTTGATGACTCTCAAAATGATTACAAGAATCAACAAGATACATCTAGTCCACATAAGAAAAGGGACCAAGGTCAAAGTATGGAGCCCCCCATGATGGAAAATCTTCAAAAAGGGTCCACAAGTAGCTGTGAAGCAAGAGTAAAAAATTAGCAAAGGGATGAGTCTCTTCCAAGGAACAAATTTAGAAGGTATGTCACATCAAGACCTCCCTATGCCACCGGGTATCAAAATAAGTTCTTTGGTCATTTTTTTTCATTCAAAAAAATTACATACAAAGTGTGATACTGCAAATACTATGATAATGTTAGGTATATATGATATGATCTAGTTCCAAGGCTCATATATGTGGATCAAATTAGATAATATGGGTCATTTTCACGAATATTCAAATCTAATATAGAATGTTACATATGTCATAATGAAGGACACATAACACATGACTGCATGATCAATCTGAGATGGCACGGGGGAGAGGAGCTCTCTATTAACTCTGTACTGAACACCAAGGGATGGAGAATGAAACAAGAAGAACCAAGGTTTGATTTGACCCCTCAAATCTGATCCATTGGTGAAGGCTTCGTCGTGATTGTTTGAAATAAAACTTGAAGAATTAATATTATGTAGGATGATTATTTGTAAGGAAGTAATTATTGGTATGTGTGCAACAATATGATAATGGGCATATAGAGGACTTATGCACAGGGGGAGAAAGTCCACCATCAGAATAAGTAATATAAAAACCATTTGTTCTAACAACCACTAAAAGAAGAAATCAAGCAGTATTGGGACACTTGTGGCTTATGTACAAGAGAGAGATGAACACAAATTGAAGTATTTTCAAGGAAAAAAATTATTGACATGAGGAAGATGTATATAAGGAAGTCTTTGTAAGAAGATAAATTATTAACAGGGGGAGATTCACATGGTAGGAAACATGGTCTCAAGGGGGAATTTCATTTTCCAAAGAATTAGGTACCAGGAAAGGTCAGGAAAAGTTATGGAGATTTGGTAGGTAGCCATGTCCCTTTTCCATTGATGTTAAAGGGGGAGAGAATGTAGAAATTGACAAGCAAACATTGAAATAGAAGAAGGATTTTAGAATACAAAGGAGGGAAAGTAGGAAAAATAAGGAAGAATATTCACATCTAGTTAATGGGGAGTACACAACAACATGTCAGGGGTAGTTCAATCCATTTCCATCAATGACTATAAATGTCTAGTGGTTTTTCCATTAATTAAAAGGGGGGATATTTTTGGACATAGTGTTGTCATTGATGTCAAATGAGATTTCTAAAGAAGAAACAATTTCATTCATGAATCCAAGGAAGTAGTATGTTAGTCCAATCCCTTGCATGCCTTCATCACATGAGGCCAAAGTAATCTGAAGTTTATTGATTTTTTGTCTAAGCCATGATGTTCAGATGAATCAATGGATGGCATGGTTGGATATTTCTCTCAGAGACCTTTCCAACAATATATGACATTTGGAAAAACTCCTCTCAAATGAGAAGTTATGATCATTTAAAGTTGGAAGCTATAATGAGGACAAAAAAACCAAATTTATTTGAAAATCACCAAATTCATTAAATATCGTACATGTCAGGGGCAGATCTAGACATTGGTAATCAATTAATGGTTTTAGGCACACAAACATCTGCATTGTTTAACTGTGTTAAATATCATGAACCTTTTAACTAATTTGTCGATGGTCAAAAGCATGTATGGTGGATGATATATAGAGATGCATGATGTTTAAACCCCTCACTAGACCAATAAAACAGTGACACGTGGAAGACACCTAGTGGTGTACAAGTGGCAAGATATGATTAGCCAAATGACAAAGACATGTGGCAGTGGAGTATGGCATGACAATAAGGAAATGATGTGGTAGTGCCATGTGGCACCTTCGTTGAGGACGATGAGGTGGTAAATCTAGGCAACATTAAAATGACACATGACAACTTGTGACTCACTCAAGAAGACGATGTGACAATGAAGGATGACGTGGTGATGATGTGGCATGATAACTAGTTTGATGACATTAGCAGGGTGACATGACAATATGGATGACTGCCTCATGGCAAACACTGTTGGCAGTTTTGAGCAACCAATGGGCTTAATTTTAGGTGACACATGGCACCTCTCATAGGATGCCACGTGGCATGACAACGTCATATTGATGTTAGAATGTGGGTGACTATGACCCCTAAGGATCAGGTCACATGGCTTAATAGGTTAGGCCCAAAGGACTGTGGCACATAAAAAAAATAGGGGAAAGGTTGTATGGTTAAAATCATATGGTCAACAAGGTGCAAAGTCTTTGGAATCCCTATTCAAGCATCAACCCCGAGGTTGGCCCATATGATTCAAGTCACACAAATGAACATATGTGTGTGTGTGTGTTGTAACCCATTTAAGAGCATGGTGAAGTACAATGGTTCAATGGCTTTGTGGAGATAAGTCATATCGTCAACAAGGTGCAAAGTCTCTGGAATCCCTGATCAAGCATCGGCCCCGAGGTTGGACCATATGATTCAAGTCACACAAATGAACATATATGTGTGTGTGTGTGTCTGTGTTTGTTTTTCGTAACCCATTTAAGAGCATGGTGAATTATAATGGTTCAGTGGCTTTGTGGAGATAAGCAAACGAGTTTTCAGTTTGAGGTTTTGTGGCTGAGTGGCTTATTTGGTCTTGTTGTGGTTACGTCATTGTTTCAATATGTCATGTATCATGGGAAGGTTTGAGTCAATGACACCCATTTTTTAAGTCAATCTGATTGACTAGACATATGAGGAAGTTTGTATATTGATGAAAGTGAGGAATACGAGTAACAAAGTTGGTGTATCGTGTGGTTTGTATGCGAGAGGTCAGCGGTTTGAGTTCTGGAGTATATACACCAATTTATTTTTTATAGGGCTATTAGCACGCTGGTTTGTTCATTTTTTCAAACCCTTCAAAAAAAATTCTATATTACTCGTAGAGGGTCATTTTGTATAATGTGCTTGCATCTCCTATTCTGTCGAACAATTAATTTTTCTATAGTTTTATATGGGTTTTGGAATGATTTTGGAGCCAAATTGAATTTTGGAAGAGGCTAAATGATCAAAATACAATGGTGATTTTTCCTAGGGTTATGAAGAATCATGAAGATGCATTTTTTATACTGTAAATATATATTTCTTATTTTGGGGGTTATGATCAAATTTCGGGCTTTTTGAGTAGGTGTTGTATCTATGACCAGATCAGGATCAGGGAAAGGTGTCATGGTACTAGATTGATGAACAATTTGTTGAGATGAACATGATCAATTTTTTAAGAGCTATATTGTTTGAGGAGCATGTGGATCTAGTTTGATATATTGTGAAAAGTGGTCCACACCAAGTTGAAGAAAAAGGTGGGTGCCTCAATCAGGTTGATGCCTATTGCAAGTGGGTGCTTACACATTTCCTAGGTTGGTGCCTCAATCTAGTTATAGCCTATTGAAAGTGGGCGCTTGCACATTTTAGAGGTTAGTGTCGCAATCAGATTGTAGCTTATTGCAAGTGGGTGCTTGCACATGTTGGGGGTCGATGCCTTCAACATCTTGGTGCCTGCAAATCTATGTAAGCAAATTGAAGAAGAAAAAAAAATTGTGGTTTTCTCCTGTAAGGGTTTCCACGTAAAATTTTGTGTTCTATTATGTTGGTATGATGATGGTTTCTTGAGGCACAATTTCATTCATTTTTATGATGCAAATTATTTTTTGATACACTACTATATATTCAATTATTTATGAAATGTTTTGAAATGTGAAATTGGAAATACATTGATTCACCCCCCCTTCTTAGCATTATATTTGGTCTAGCACACTTTAAAGAGCTGTTGGAAAAAGTTTTATTTGAACATAATGAAAGTCATGATGAACTCCTAATTTGAATCAAGGAATTACACTTACTATACCAAATCATATTTTGTACAAGTCATGTTATATATATCATGCAAATTATGCACATTTTGATAACTCTATGCTCGAACCTCTGGATTTTCCTATCATTTGGTTTCTAGACTAGTAGACAAAAGCATTCTGAAGAACTATCCTGTTCTGTGCGATGTAAATATTTTCCTAATTAATAATAGAATGTGAGCTAACAAAAAAACTTAGATATCAAAGCCATCAAAGAGGACATGGATAAGCTAATCTAGCTAGACCATAAGTGTTATAGGCCATTTTATCACATCTGGTTAATAGGCCTTCAACTGGATCAATCAACATTTTTTAACCTCCTTTTCATCATCCTTGCACGAATCCCTGAGCATGACTCATTCTAATCCTATAGTTTCTACCTGAAAACACCTTGTTTTAGTAATTTTAAGGACCAACGCTCTCTGGCCTCCTATTGGACAACGTTGACTACTAGGTTGCTCCACTCTGGCCTGTGTTGATCACCTACAAGTTGCTCCACTATGCACCTGTGTTGGTTCTAGAAATTCAGGAAAAAGAGAGAGAATCTTGAAGCCTCTTCTTCTAGAAGCTTCCAAGATATGTTGTAACCATTTACCTCAAATAAAAGTCTCGAATCCTATCCTATCCTATCTTGGAGTTTTCATCCCTTATCCCTTGATCTCATCCTCCCATCAAGAGTGGATCTCAAACCCTAATTGGTAAAAGGATAAGAATTCATGAACTACCTCCTTCACATATATATTTATTGTCATCCATAGACAAGGGGTTGGATTTTGGAGAGTGATTCTACCCTTATGCTATTGATGTGAGAGATATCTTCCCATTCATTAGGTTGATTAGAGGTGCACTTTGTGACAAGGAAAGGACCAGTCAACATGGAGGAGATCTTTTACAGGATCAACACCTATTTTTGGTTGTAACTCACTCTATTTATATTAATGCAAAGAGTTCTTTCTTTTCCTATATATGATGTTATGGTTTCATATGTTTCAATACCATGTTGATCTATTGAAAAAAGTGATTATATGATGTTGCATAAATTCTGTGGATCCTTGGCTTGTGTTATTTGACTGTGCAGGTTCTAATAATAGCGATTAGAGCTAGGATTGGAGCATTCAAGCCAAAGAAGGAGCGAAGCATATGACAAATTCCAAGTAGGCTTCATCCCATTATTTATTTACTTTAAGGAAAACATTAGTACCTTCTCCTTTTTTTTTGTTCTAGGTCAGTCCATAAGGCCTAGGGAAGATACTTCTGTTTGTAGTCGTAGATTATGCATAATAAATTGGTGACCATACCGGGGAGTGGTGTAATCCCTTGGTGGTTTCTTTACATTTTTTTTTTGTCTTACCTATTTTCTGGACCTTTATTTTCCTATACAGTCAAGAACAGACCTAGGAAGACCTTTCATTGAGTCTCAATTGCAATCCTTGTGCCCAAAATTTGCATCCCTAGACCAACGCACCCTCCAGTCCTCTGATAGAGCATTGCACCCCATCTAAGCCTTCTATATGCCTGTGTTGCATAGCAATGGTGCCTTCTTTGCACCTACATTAGCCCCTATTCATGCACAAGTTTGTATTTGCCTTGATTTTCTCTCTGATCCAACCTTGATTTCAGTTGCTCTTCCTTGAGTCTCTAAGTCTCTTATGGTCCCTCTGAAGCCTCCATTTGGTTTTATTTTGTTTAAATACCTTTGGTAAGGATTTGTTTAAATATTTTCCTTTGTTCTTATGATTAGGTTGTTTGCAAACTGATTTTGTTTGACCATTGAGTTCTTAGATGAATTGGTGTTCTAAGTCATCGTTCTAAAAAGCTTTTTTGAATCAGTGATTAGACTTTACATCTTAGTTTTCATCTGAAAATTAAGTGGAATCGAAAAGAAAAATCTTATGCATTGCTTCTAGGGTCTTAAATTGCATGTTTTTTATTTCATTTTTGCAAAAACAAATCCCCCTCAATCACTGGGGGGATGAATTGTGTATGAGTTTTAATCACCTTTGAGTGTCATCTCTTTTGATTTTTGAAATTTTCACCCAATTTTAGTTTGAGTCCTCTATCCATGGAATCTAAAATTACATTTGATTTCATTGGAATCCTCTTGTGTTTGTTTTGAAAAATTCTCTTGCATAGATCACATTTTCATAGTTAGAATTCCCATTTTCACAGCAGGAAAGGAAATTGTGCATATATTACATTTGCATAGTTTTCAGGGGAATCATGCATAGATTGCATTGCATAGTTTGGCATCTTTTAATGCTTTGAATTGAATTAGAATAGTGAAATTGAAATATATAGTTAGGAAGATCTTGTTGGCTGCATATTTGATTGTTGCATCATTGTTTTCACCTCTTCCCTACACTAGATATCTTTCATTGAAAATGAAAAGAATTATTTTTGTCATGTTAGTTGCATCACAGGCGTGTTTAGGTGACATCGAGTTTTGAGCCTTGAAACTAAAATCTAATTCAATATCAACTCTAAAATTCACATAAATTAACCTAAGGAGCATTTGAAACTTAACACAAACATTTATAGGTCTAGGCTAGAGACGTGTTCCAACATCGTTAAATGTAGGAGCTATCGTTGTTTTCCAACATTGTATCCTGAGGTTGAAATCTCATTCCATGTACGTAAGTGTATAGGATCGTTCTCCACATACCTTTGGGTATATTGGACAACGCTCCATGCATATAAAGTATATGGAAACACTCGCAACAAATGGTTACACATTAGACAACATTGCTACGAACTGCACTTCCACGTACCATCGAGTATATTTTGGAAGTCCCTTATAGGTTGCTATCCTCGCCATAGGTAACTGAGTCGGCCACCTTGTATATGGTGATACACAGAACACAATATTCAAGGAGATTTATTGCATGTATGTTAAGTCCTTGGTTCTCCAAGGTGTATATTGCAGTTCACAGTTACTTGTAAACCCTTTTGCCTAGTTACCCCTTAATTGACCGAGAAATAACATCCTCTTCATGGAACAAATCATTAGTGGATATCAGGTTTAGACTAATGGCAAAAGGAGATAATTTTGCCATTCTCACATCACATGGGAGTTCTTCTCCTATCCCCATAACACTAGGGGGTAGTTCTCCTGTTCCCACGACACCCCCTCCAAGTATCATGGTCACTTCCTTTGATTGGAGTCGACCTACACGATATTGTCTTCCTCCTTACGTGCCCCTCCAAATCATAGTACACGCTTATAATTTGGTCGTACCTATCACAATCACAAATGAAGGTGCATTTGTTAGTATTTTATCCTCAAATACTTGGCAAGCTTTAGGTTCTCCATAGCTTGTGCCCGTTACCCAAAATACGTTGGCTTTTAACAGAGGAACTAGTCAACCGTTAGGGATCCTTCCTCAATTTCCTATTACTTTGGGAGGAAAAAATGTTTGTATCGATGTGATTGTAGTCCAAGTCCCTTTAGATTTTAATTTACTCCTTGGGTGTGACTATGTTTATTTCATGGGAGCTCTTGTCTCTTCACTCTTTTGTGTGATGTGTTTCCCGCATGAAGGAATAATTGTGACCATTGACTAGATTTCATTCATTGGTCCTAATTTGACTCTCAAACAACTAAATTCCCTAAATGGTCCTTATATGCAAGTGGTGCCTCCCCCACCACAAGTAAATTATGTGGCAACTTGTTCTATGCATGCATCTACTGATGATCTAGTAGATGATGCAGTGCATCATTTGCTGGGGACATTGGAGTCTGATCTATCCATTGGATCCTTTGATCCCTTCTAGAGCATTGTTCTCCCATCTAATTAGAACCTCTTGGAAGCCATGGCCATCTACATTTCATGATCAGTTTGTCGGGAAAAGTTCCTTTTCTTGTGTCAAACTCATTTAAAAATGAAACAAGGTGACTGAGCATAGTTCCTTTTCTTGTGTAAGGCTCTTTTAAAAATGAAACAAGGTATGTGAGAATAGTTGTTTTCTTGTTTCAAGCTCATCAAAAGATGAAACATATATCCCTTTCCAATTTGAGTCTTTGATTAGATCTCGTAAATTCCTAGTCGAGTTTTTGACTTGATCTCGTAAATGGACCTCCATTCCATCCACTTGTTAGTAATCAATAGTCTAATTGAGTGAATGAAATGAAGATTGGGGGGAATGTACCTTGAATTGAGTCATTATGTTGGGGGCATGCAAACTTATTTCAAGAATAGTTTGTCTCTATTTCAAGCTTATGTAAAAATGAAACCAATTTCAAGCATAGTTTCCCACGTTTCAAGCTTGTGTAAAAATGAAACCGTTCTCATTTTATCCTGCATGATTGCCATTTTATCAGCTTGTTTCTATCATATAAGCCCTTGGTTTTCTCATTCCATTCTCACCATCTTCTTGGTTGATCATACACTTTCACTTGGTTTTTACCCTTTCTTGAGGAACCAATGCAATGAGTGGTCTTACTAGTCTGCCTCTTGACCTTTACGTGTTTTGAATAGTTCCATCACGATCGGAACCAGTTGTTATCCTTTATACCACTCATTCTTCCAGGAGGAGTCCTCTTTTATCTCTTTTCAAACTCCCAAAATATGAAAATATTGTCGAGCACTTGTCTTTTCGAACACATAAAAGTAAATGAAAATACGTCTACTCAGTAAAATTTTAACCCTTTTTCAAATTGAGATAGATCAACTATGAAAAAAAAAATAACTTAGTCAAACATGCCTAAGAGGTTCTCTTGGGTATTATTTTCTGCCTTTTCGGACCTAAGGGACTATCTATGAGCAAGAACATCTGGATTTTATTTTTTTAAATTTTTTTTTCAAACTCTCTAAACATGAAAAATATGTCGAGTTTTACCTTCGTTGGACACGTTAAAATGACAAACAACGACAGACTCATCGTTCATGACGGGACCGAACCACTCCTTCTATGGGTTCATTAAATATTCTTAGAGGGATTGATTTGAAGGATAGACTTGTAGATCAAGCATATGTTATCCTCCTCAAGCTTGTTAAAAAATAAAGAGGTACTGACCAATATGGTTGGGAAATTGGGAAAACAGGGCACTCTATTTTGCTAATGGCAGCGAGTCGCTCTTGAACATGACAATATTCCACTTCATCTTCATGGTTGTTGGGTTGGGAAATCTTCTTTTCTTTTAGTTTATCATACAATTTAAAAGCCTCTTCTTTTGGTTTTGGGTCAATGTTTCCAACTCCATTCAGTGTCGCTATTGTGTTAAAGAGAAGTCATTCAGTTACTATCTGCTACAATACCCTTAACCCTTCATTCCATGTATGCCTTTCTTGATCTAGTTATGTATCAGCATCATTTTGATCATTCTGTCTCAAATCATCATACTCGTTTAGTGTCGTTGATGGGGGATGCATCAAGGCCCTCCTGCGATGGGTCACTTCCTATTGACATCAACTCAAAAATTCAGGAAGTTGACTTAGAAACATACCTTGGTACCTTGGTGTTTGCATACATCAACGACAAGTTTCCTTGCTCTGGGAGACAAGCTTACATCATTGGCCTTCGACCAAAATTTTTTGTGTGGTGTTTGACATCAACTCATTTATTCAAACCATACAGATTGTATTAGAGTACCTTGAGATCCATTAACATCATCAGTGGTTTCTCTCGCATTTGTTAACGGCTTACATCATTGGACAATAATTAGAAGGTGCCTACCATGTTTGACTCCATCTCATTGATTCACATAGTTAGACTCGTACATTGGTTGGTCGTGTGAATGAGATAGAAGACCCCAGATGTAGTTTTTAATCCATCCAAGTTGCGATTTCAGGAGGAATACAAGATCACAATGTATGATCGCTATGATCATATAAACATTCATCCAGTCATGGTTCCACCATCAGTCATCCGTGGAATGTTAGCTTATGTGTTGAGCATGGGTATGCCTCCCTCAACAAGATATCATGGTGTAAATGTATTGTAACAGATGATGATCTCGCCAGTTGTTCTTGATCTCGACTTGTCAAAAGGTAAAACACTTCAATTATTAGCTATCATTTCTGATTTTTCACTTTAGGGGGGGAATCTATTATAGGCCATTTTGTCACATCTGGTCAATAGGCTTTCAACTACATCAATTAACATCCTTTGACCTCCTTTTCATCATCCTTGCATAAATCCCTAAGCATGACTCATTCTAATCCAAAAGTTTCTGCCTGAAAACACCTTGTTTCAGTCATTTTAAGGATCAATGCTCCTTGGCCTCCTACTGGACAGCATTGACTACCAGGTTGCCCCACTATGGCCTACATTGATCACCTATAGGTTCTTCCAAAGGCTTCCAATATATGTTGTAACCATTTACCTAAAATAAAAGTCTTGAATCCTATCTTATCCTACCTTGGATTTTTCATCCCTTATCCCTTGATCTCATCCTCCCATCAAGGGTGGATCTCAAGCCCTAATTGGTAAAAGGATAAGAATTCATGAACTACCTCCTTCACCTATATATTTTCTACCATCCATATGCAAGGGGTTGCCTTTTAGAGAGTGATTCTACCCTATCTTGCTGATGTGAGAGATTTCTTCCCATGCATTCAGGTGATTAAAGGTGCACTTTGTGACAAGGAAAGGACAATTCAACTTGGAGGAGCTCTTTTACAGGATCAACACCTATTTTTGGTTGTAACTTAGTCCATGTCTATTAATTCAAAGAGTTCTTTGTTTTCCTATATATGATGTTATGGTTTCATATGTCTCAATACCAAGTTGATCTATTGAATAAAGTGATTAGATGATGTTTCATAGATTCTGTAGATCCTTGGCTTGTGTTATCTGATTCTGCATGTTTTAATAATAGTGATTGGAGCTAGGATTGGAGCATTCAAGCCAAATAAGGAGGGGAGCATATGAAAAATTTCAGGTAGGCTTCATCCCGTTATCTATTTACTTTAAGGAAAACATTCGTACCTTTGTCTTTCTAAAGTTATAGGTTAGTCTACGAGACCTAGGGAAGATACTTATGTCTGCAATCGTAAATTCTGCATAATAATAAGTGTAACAAAAGAGCCTTGAAGCTCATCATTTTTGGTATTAAAGAGTAGAAAGATTAAGACATGCTAGGAATAGTGAAGGAGGAACTAAATAACAAATCAAAAATTGAAATAACTTACTTCACAAAAGCAAAGGGGTTGGGAAAAATTATTGAACTAAGCTCTAATGACCATAAATACAACATACTCAACAAACTCCTAGCTTAAAAGGATCATGAATATTTAAAATGAAGACCTCATTCTAGAAGATCAAACATAATTAAGAAAGGGAGTTCAAAATATAATATAAGCTAGGAAGCAAGAAAAATGGGCAATAACTAGGAATAAAAAAGATATTATTAAGGATAGAGACAAAAAAAAAAAAAAAATAAATAGGAATTCGGTACACTCTAAATCCTTGCATGGAACTATCATGGTTTTGCATGGAGAAAATGGCTTATGTTAAGTTGGATACTGAGTGAAAATGATATTATATTTATAGTTGAAACTCAAGAGTATGAATAATGTATGTTCATTCACAATAATGGATTTGTATTATGGTCAACATGGAACAAGGAATCCTCCCATATGGGGGACTAGAGACCGTCAACTTGTTACATAAAAATGACCATTTCTCGTCACATTCATATTCATAAGAAATACCCTCTTACATATGGATGGAGTTTTTTTATATTAATGGTAAGAAGATGTATATCACAATTTGTTACTTTGCGCCTTTCAATTATACTTTTTATTATTGAAGAAAAAACAATCTAAATAAGAATTGTTCCTACAAAAACTTAGAACAATATATTTACACCCTAAGAAATGAAGGTCATATCCTCTTACTATGAGAATTTAATGCTAGAATTGCAATTAATCAATTTATTATTCTAAGTAACGATTCCAACCCTATTTCTCTCTAGCTAAATGAGGCCCTTGTTTCCACTAATGGGTACAAAAGAAACTTCCAAAACCTTACCAGTAATTTATTTTCTGTGGAGCTAATTAAGCTATGTATCTCTAAAGATCTAATCATTTGCAATAGTCTAATGAAATGGTCAAATTCTCACTAGATGAATTGTATCCATAGGATGGGAACTAGTGCCATAGATTATGTGATTTCAAATATCTCCATACAACCAAATACTAAATTTTGACCTTTTAAATGACCACGAGACTTAATCCAATCATAAACCTCTATCCATAACCCTAAACTTTTTTGTGCACAAAAACTCCAATAAGAAAAATTTTGGTAACCAAAAGCACTTGCTTTTTGAAAAAAATGAAGTTGATATTTTCTTAAGAGGTTTAAATAGTGAATTTAATCTCTTATCATAAAAGAGCAATATTGAGGACCTATATCAGAATTTTATGACAACCATCTCTACTTCCATTGACAAATTCTATGTTGAGGTGATAGGGAAAAAGAAAATAGAACAACCAACCCTTAGTATGACAACAAGTGCAAAATTGCTAGAAAAATAATTAGAGATGCTCCTAATGAGTTCTTAAAATTGGATAAGATAAAAATATACAAATCCCTAATTAAAAATAAAAGAAGATATTACATTAATAGACAACAACAGATGCTCCCCTACCTATCAAATATTGATCCTATGATATTTTGGAGACAAATTTGACTTGTAAACAAGAAAATAATACAATTCCCTTAAAAGAATGAAACTCCTACCTCGACAATATTTATGAATCCCCTTATTGTTTTGGACAACATTCCAGATGTTCATATAGAGGATGGAGTGTTTTGTATAGAGGACATAAAGTTTTGGGTTGAGTGACTTGTAAAAGGGAACTATAAAGACATCAAAGGCTAGCAAGTTGAAATCTTGAAAATTGGAAGACCTATATCCTCATCCCTCATATACTCAAGCTTTTCAATTTAGTAGTCAAGTAGGGCTTCCCTAAACCCCAAACTCGAAGCCTCTTTGTTCCTAATTTTAAAACATGGAAAATTTTAGGGGCTAAAATTCGTAGGTGGGCTAATTTTCTATGCTTTTTTCAAAAAAGTGATTAACTAATTTTCATTTTCTTACATTATTCGCCTAATTCTTATGGTATAAAATTATTTTATCTTAGGAATCATCAAAATTTAAATAGAGACTGTATAAAATTATTGGAAATTTGAATATTCTTACAAAAATATTGCCAAACATTTTATAGATCCCATATTATGGACTAGTGATATTTGCCTTGCTTTTTAAACTTTAAGATAATTTTCCATCCTTAAAATATTCCCTACTGTAAAAGTGGGGATAATAGTAACCCCTATGTTTATAAGATGATTGTGATTAGCCCCATCGTAACCAAGCTTTAAGGATATATTTTGGAAGAGAAGATAAGCATATAGCTTGAAAGCCACAGAAAAGGAGCTAAAGGACAAGTTGGATTTAGGGGGTAACATTTGAATTTGGACCATCCTGTTACCTTGACGATCATTATAGAAGAGCTCCACAATAATAAAACCAATCTCTTTTGTTGTTTCATTGATTTTAGAAAATCTTTGACATTATCCCTAGGACTAACCTTCGAAGGTTAGAAGAGTTAAAAGTTCCTTATGAGCTAAGAGATATCATTGTAGGTATGTATGAAACTTTCAGTTCCAACTTTATGAACATTGAGGCATGGTCAAGAGAAATTAATTGTAATATAGAATTCAATCAAAGTTGTCTCTTATCCCCTACTCTCTTTGGCATTTACATTAATAAGCTAGAATTTTAGTTGGAAGAAACTAGTTGTATTGGTTTGACTCTCACTAGTATAACCATCATCCTTCTTCTTTATGTTGATGATGTTGTTCTTATGGCATTGAATCCTTATAACTTTAATAATCATTTAAGAATCCTCAAAGACTTCTTCCCTAGTATGTCTATGACTGTGAACATTGACATAATAAAGGTTATGTTAATAAAATTTCATAAGATCACATAGGAAACTTTCATATATGACTAATAGTTTGCAGGAAGTTCTTACAAATATCTTGGACTTGATACTCATCATAAGCTCAATATAATATAGTGTGAAAAAAAGGATAATAGAGGGTGGAAAGCTCATTATGGGCTTGAGAACAAATGTATTTTAGAAAACCTTCGGTTGTGTGACAAGAACAACTCATTTGATAATTTTGTCATTCCTATTATATTATACAAATGTGAAGTCTATGGATGTGGTATTTAAAGGGAATCTTGGAGAAGGAGAGAGAAAATCCAAAGAATTTTATAACTTATAATCTTAATATTGAAAGCAATACACCCTATCATATTCTCCTCATAGAAGTGAGTCTCTCCCCCATTGAGTGCATGGTCATGGTTAGGTATTTAATCTACAAGAACAAAATAAACAACATGGATGGCAAGAGGCTCCCCAAAATTGTGTCCATCTTTAGCCATAACCACCAACATCTTAAGTGAGGATGGCATCAAGATGCCAAAACTTGGTTAAATCATTGGGGAATATAGAAAGATGTTATTCGACAAGATACTACTAATGCTAAAAATAATATTACATTTAAAAATAAAGATAATTTGCAGCGCACTAAAGAGTTAGAAAATAAAAGGAAGCTAAGATACTACAAGAAGGTGTCAACCCTAATGTAGAAGATCAAACATATCGTTTAGTTCTAACTAGCACAAAGAAGAAAACCAATAATGTTAAAATAGAAACCAACTCCCATGAGCTACATAACGAAACTAGGCATTGAACATTCCCAAAACATTGTGGAATGCAAGAATTTATCATCTTTGTGACATTAAGAGGGTTGCATATGAAAGCCACATTCTACTACACTGCCCTACATACACCCAAACTAGAACTCAATTTTGAAATATTTGTTACAATACTAACCTTCCTAGCCTCCTAATTCATCATAACTATGATAATCTTAGAACACTTGTCTTACTACTTTTTGAGCAAGGAAATAAATACTCTAAAGTAATAAGTAATTTTTAGTTTTTTTTTTAAGGTTCAAAAAACCAATTATGATTTGAATGGACATAAATCATCATCATTAAAATTATCTTTTATAAAATATTTATTTATTAATAAATTTTAACTTAATAATAATAATTATTATTATGATGATGATGATGATTACTGTCCACCGAGATGAAATTAGCCTCTCTTTTTTTTAACAACGTCGGTTACTGGTTTTTCTATTCCAAAAATAAAATGGGAGCTTTCTCCCGTTACATCATAGCAGAATGGAGTTAGGCTACCTGGAGGAGAAAAAGAGGGAAAACAATCCCTAAATTCCATGCCTTGCCTCCATTAATTCTAAGATTTCCTATAGCATTTTCCTTATATATTCGGACAAATTGATTCAACATCAATTTACATTTACAGAGCATAGGAAGCTTTTCGAGACGAGTACTAAGAAGTATGATGAGGATTGTGCTTTGAACTTCTAGAATTTGTTGACTGAAGACTCCTGTTGTGAGTGTGGATGATTCTTGTTGCTTTGGTATTTGGATTTTTCTCCATTCTGATTGATTAGCAGCCCCTTCAAATAGTTGACAATTTCTTCCATGTGGTTACACTTGTGTTTGAGAGTTGTTATTTCTTTCCTCTATTCATCCAACTATCTCTTTAGGAAGGAATTCTCTGACTTAGAATCAAATTTAAAATATTTGACCATTTCTCTGATTTGATGTTATTATGAACTTGAAAGTTTTGAAGCCACTACATTAAACATCTTATGGTTTTTGAACGTGGGCAGAATGGAAAATGGGACGATGGTATGTGGAAGTTGCAAGAATCAGAATAAAACCACTGAAAAGACTAAATTCTACTAGAGAAAATATTTCGTTACATGGCTGATATATATAACAGTTGATTTGAAAATAGAGCAAGGGTTATCCACTGCAATAATCTCCTATGAAAAGATATGAGGTGGAAATTGGATTGGGAACTAATACACCTACGCAAGGTTTTAGGATACAAAACCACTCTGTATTTATGTACTTATTATTATCATTTTCTCTCGTTGAAAGACCTTCAAATTCCAAAATGCCAACAAGTCGCTTCTTGTTCCCCAAGGAAGAAGTATCTCGCTCCAGTTTTCCCTAATGCTTCTTCTTCCCAAGAAAGAAGTAACTCACTCAGGTTCTCCCTAAATTAGATAAACACTTTATCTCTGTGTTGCATGCATTAAAACAATAAAAAGATTTCAAAAAATGGCATGGCAACAGGAGACAAGAACAACCGGGGCAAATGGGGCATTCATGCATGATATTACATATTGAGAAAAAAGAACTCAAACCCTAAACATAATCTTTAGTCATTGCTTACCTTACAGTCGAGGAGCAAACCCAAATCTATTTCGCAGGCCGCTGCTCCTATTGCTCTGCTCCCCACTTCTATGGCTCCCTTCCCTTTCCTTTCATAGGCCCAAAATGAGAATCGAAAATTTATTTTCCACAATGATAGAAAATGGAAGAACTGAGAATAACAAAAAACAAAAAACATAAAAATAATCAAAGATTAACTGAGTACCTTAAAGGAACACTGAAGCTGAGAGGATTTGATCACATGTGTTGCCTACCCAGACTCTGGTGTGTGTCAAGACGAAGGGGTTATCGTTATGTTTGCAGTTTCGACGTATGTGATACTATTGATGTTAGAGTAATTGGATTTTCTTTGATTCCCGCAATTGAAGCTCCAGTTCCACCAAACTGCATCAAATATTTTTCAGTGGGAAAATTTGCATCACTAAAATAGAACTCAACCAACAGCATGACCTTTTGTCTCAATTCCTTGGTGAGAATGGCTTTTGAGGAATGAGTGGTGGTAGCTGCACTCTTCGCTTCGGACGCCAAGACTTCCTGCTCAAAAAACTGCTATGGTAGTGGATGTTCAATGAAGCTTGGCAGAATCGATCTTCCGACGTGAACGATAGCTTGCGCTCTGGGAATAAACACAGGAGCTTCAATGTTAAGCTTGCTCGACGACAAGCTTTTCTCAAAAAGAGTCGACGAAGACGAATACGACAACGAGAATTTTTTCAAGAGTAATCGACAAAGAGGAGACCATCGTCCATTGGGGTTTCAATCAAAGAAACCTCTCCATGGATTTCCATGGGTTTCGTATCGATGGAGGGTTTATTTTCAGAGGTTTTAGAGTCGTCTACCACTGGTTCCGCCATGGATCCTGTGCAAACAAACCTTGGTTGCCTCATAACAAGTTCAGAGACAAATTTATGAAAAAAAATGTATAATTCAGGGAAATAGGAATAAAGTAAATTATAGGGTGAGGGAGCCAACCCGACCATGTCCACTAATGGATCTTTCCACCTTACCCCCACGCGGAGGGTTTGGGTGCCAAACCTCATTAAAGCACTCTCCTAGGTTGATTCTACTAAGCAACTCAGCTGGCTGAAGTACCAATCAGCCTTCAAGTTGAAAAGCTAGCCTCATGCTTTATATATAACGCACCTGTTTGAGGTTCATCACCATACATGTCATGTCTTTCAACCTAGCCAAGTAAGGACCTTGTGGATATTATACCTGAGGGCATGGTGGGTCACAGTCATAACCGACTTCGAGGTCATTCTAATGAAGAAGTACATCAACATCCATAGCCTCATTGTCTCACTCGTAGAACCATGCATTCAATACAAACGAAGGCTACAAACGGAGGCTGCATTCAATACAAATATTGTTGGCGCTATGCATTGAGAATTGGAGCCATGGTGGTGGTGGCATGCCAATGTCACCACCTTAACCTCGAAACCTAAAATTAAACTATGCAAAAAATGATTTATTTTTTTTTAAATATTTGTTTATACAATTCAAATTAATACCAAACCGTGTTTACTAAATGTCACTAGTAGTGAAATCATAATTACGCCAAAATCATTTATTAAGGGGAGGTTGCTCTAAGGCTTTCGTCGTCCGTCTAGAGCTTATAGAATATCAACACAAGGTTTACATTTTTTTCTGCCAAATGTGAACCAATCTCGTCATTGCCATATTTGCATTGTTGATCTTGTCCCTGCCTCACCAACCTTCGTCGCATGTCCAAAGCCTATCTGAAAATGCCACGTATTAGTGGGAGTGTGAGTGCGTCGCTTGACTCAACAATGGTGTTGCTGAGAAGACCAACCCCTCACCTATCCGAAAACGACACATCTCGGCGAGAGTGTGAGTGCAATGCTGGGCTCGGCAGTGGTGCTGCTAACGCGACCAACTACTCACGGTGATGCAGGAGCATCCAACTGAAAGGGGACAGTTGGAATTGACTTCTTCTGCTGGACAAAAGAAATTTTTGAATTTTATTTTATTTTTGTTTTAAGTTAAATTTGGGCTGACACAGCCATTGTAATTTGAAATTAAAAGAACAGTTGGATTAGGATTAGTTAAATGTTAGGAATTAGTTTCAAGACACTGTTCTGTAACTATTACGTGGAAATCCTGGAAAGGCATAAAAACCAAACCAGATCCACATTGTGGAGTTCTGCCATTTTATGGAAGAAGAATCATCAGAAATAATTGATTTGATGAACTATGTGTGAAGTATTTTATTATCATAAATTTCCTGTAATTATATGTGATATTTTCATCTTAAAGCTAGATAGATTGTTAACTATAGTCTGAGCTCTGTTTGATTAACAAACCAACAACACAGAAACCGGGATAGTTAACCAAAATGCACCTGAATTAACAAGGAGGAACAACAAGTTATATCACAGTCAAACTGAATCAAGAAGGAACAACATGCTTCAAATCAAGACTACAGAAGAAACAAACTAAGCGAGAACAACATTATAAAGAAGAAACCACATGTACATTCCTAAAAAAATTCTTTGGTAAATAGAATTTAAATTTATTTCATTCCAAAGAGTACAAAATATACATTGAATAAGCTCCAAACAGTGTCAAACAATAACCTAGCAAGGGTTATAAAAGATTATACATATTATCAAACGGCTAGGGTTCCACCCTACTCACAAGTCTGGTAACGCATTCAAACAACGTGGGGCAAGTACAAACCATTCAAGAAACATAGTATAGCGGAAACCCTCTTGGGGTTTTAAGTTCTAACAAAATTAAAACTACCAACTATAAAGGGAAAGACCTTACCCTTTTCGCATAGGGGAGTCTTGGGCTTTGAAGATAGCGAGGAGTCACCTAGGTTCCAAACCTGTAACCACGACAAAATACCCAAGTCAGAAAGCCATAGGATAATGTGATTGATAAACATCACTGTAAGGAGAGTAAGCGAAGGATTGTGTTGATATTTTATCTGGAGAGACAAGCCATCGAACTAGAAGGCGGGAAGACATAACAAGCATGAACATGACTCCATCATAGTAAGGTCACCAAAGGGTTTAACCTGCTCACAAAGGAGCCAAGAGATCAGTAAGACGAAAACAAAACTTGAAGGAAAGAACCGGAATGAAAACCTACCTATGCGTGACGAAGCCGAGTTGCCCAAGGAGCGAAGCCGAAGACTATTGAACACGCAGAAAAACAATCATAAAAATTACATATAGGACTGTGAAAATCTGAGCAAAAGTCGAAGGATAATAATACAAAAAGAACAATGTACCAAGCATGTGCGTCTCGTGAAGACAGAGACCTTGCAAGAGAAGAATCCAAAGCCATTTCACATAGACAGAGAACCTTCACAAATCACCAGCAGTCACAGGGCCGAAACCCTTACCCTCCTCTTTTGCTCAGGCCTTGCGACAATAAGCAAGAAGTGACAAATAACCCTAAGGACAAAAGACAAGTGACTTTTGACCGGAGAGATAAGCCCACAGATTCAGCCCGAGATCGCATGAGGGTGACCGCCTAGGGAGGAGTGTAGGTAGGTAGAGTTAAATTCACAAATTAATTATAAGGTCCTTGATATACCAAATCAACCATATTTCAATTATTGACATTGAAGTTTGCGTCCTCGAGAATCCCTACCAATTTTGGTATCAGAGCAAGTTTCTCTTCTTCAGTGAAGATGGAGGTAGGAAGAAGAGGTCGAGGCAGAGCCATCAGAGGAGTAGTAGATGAAGGGCTACGAGAAGAGATCAGAACTTTGTCTGCATATTTGGCAGCAGTGGAAGCAAGAAGGCGTAGAGATCCTGAAGGTGGAGATGATAGTGAGGAAGAAAATGCAGCAATGGCAGATGGGTCGGATGAAGAGGGAGCAGAGATCAAACTGTTGAAATTAGTTTTGATGGCTAACAACGAGCCAAAACCAAAGCTTACTAACTATGATGGCATCTTGTTCACAAAGGCATTGTTGGATTGGATAAGTGAGTTAGATAAATATTTTGAATATGAAGAAATCAGTGAAGATAGGAAGATCAGGTTTGTTGTTACCAAGTTGAAAGGACATGCAGCGCTGTGGTGGGATAGTGTACAAGCAGAAAGGAGAAGATTAAACAAAACATTGATTAAAAAATAGGACAAAATGATTGCGAAGATGAAAAGAAATTTTTTTCCTAAAGATTACGAAATTGCCCTTTATAGATAGGTGCAGAACCTGAGTCAAAGAATGATCACTGTAAAGGAATATACTAAAGAGTTTTATAAAGTAAACCTAAGAGCTGGGTATGTTGAAGATACCCTCGAGAAGACAACGAGATTTGTAAATGGTCTACGGATGGAGATCCTAGACGAGATTAGTATTCTTTCCCCTAAGACTATAGAGGAGGTGTATCAAAGTGCTTTGAAAGAAGAAGAGAATATTACCAGGAAACATAATGCAAAGAGAGATTGTGGTTTCAGCAAAGGAAGAGGACAGTACTTTGGCAGAGGTAGAATTGCCAACAGCAATGAAGAGGGCAACAGTTCGAAGACTTTAGGATAGAGCGAGAGGGAAGGTAACACTAGAGGAGGAAGGCCATACCAATGTGGAAGAGGTAATGGCAGAGGCAGAGGAAATGCCTATCAGTGTTACAAGTGTCACAAATGGGGACACAGGTTTTTTAAATGTCCTGAAAATGAGCAAGATGGATAGAGGGGAGCTTATGTTGTTCAACCTGATGTAACAGAGGCACCACCACAAGAGGTGGAAAATGTGCCCGAAACAGGAGAAGCCTTGGTGTTGAACAAGGTTTTACTAAAGCTAGCTAAGGAAGTAGCTGATCTGACACAGAGGAAAGCATTGTTCTGGACTATGTGCAAGTCGCATGGGAAATGCTGCAAATTAATTATAGACAACGGAAGTACTGATAACCTGGTAGCTACTGAAATGGTGGAAAAATTGGGTTTGAAGAAGTTGAAGCACCCAACTCCATATAAGGTGTCTTGGTTGCAGAAAGGACACCAACTGCTGGTTGGTGAGCAGTGCGAGGTGGAGTTTCATATTGGCAAGTACAAGGACAAGGTGACTTGCGATATTATGCCTATGGACGTGTGCCATATTCTACTGGGCAGACCATGGCAATATGACAGGGAGGTCGTCGGGGAGAAGAATTGTTACAGATTTGTTAAGGATGGGATAAAGCATATGCTAGTTCCCATGAAAGAAGAAAATACTGCAGAAACTAGTGGAACAAAAGCATTTCTGATAGGTGGAAAGGAGTTTCTGTGACAGATTGAAGGTAATGAGGTAAACTATGCAGTTGTGCAGAGACCAAGAGAAGTATTGATACATACTGAAATTACTGACTTGCATGTGGAAATACAGGACATGCTGCAAGAGTTTAGTGATATTGTGGTAGATGATCTACCAGACAAATTACCACCCAAGCAGAGCATTAGTCACCATATTGATTTCATTCCGTGAGCCAATTTGCCAAACAAGGTTGTTTACCGGATGATTTTGAAAGACAATGAGGAGATCAGGAAGCAGGTATAGGATTTGTTTGATAAAGGGTTGATTCAGGAGAGTCTGAGCCCTTGTGCTGTTTCGACTATTTTAGCTCCCAAGAAAGGAGGTGAATGGCAGATGTACACTGATTCCTGGGCGATAACAAGATTACTATCATATACATGTTTCCTTTACCACGGATGGATGATATGATGGATTGTCTAAGTGGGGAAGCGTACTTTTCAAAGATAGATCTGAAAAGCGGCTATCACCAGATTAGGATTCGAGAAGGTGATGAGTGGAAGACAGCGTTCAAGACCAATGAAGGCTTATATGAATGGCTAGTCATGCCATTTGGACTGAGCAATGCTCCCAGTACATTCATGTGTTTGATGAATGAGATGCTGAAAGAATTCATTGGAAAATTTGTGATTGTATATCTGGACGATATACTTATATTCAGCAAGACGAAGGAAGAACATTTTCGACATGTCAGGTATGTACTAGAAAAATTGCAGCAAAATAAATTGTTGATAAATTAAAAAAAATGTTATTTTTTCAAGAAAGAGTTGATTTATTTGGGATTTGTGATTTCTGAGAATGAGTTGAAGATGGATCCGGAGAAGGTTGCAGCCATAGTTAGCTGACCATCTCCCAAAAGTTTGTTTGAAGTGAGAAGTTTTCATGGACTGACGAGTTTCTATCGGAAGTTTATTAAGAACTTCAATGGAATTTGTGCACCTATGGTGGACACCATTAAGAAGGAAAATCAACCTTTTCATTGGACAGAGTCGGCTGAGAGGAGTTTTCAGCTGCTGAAAAAGAAAATCACTAAAAAACCAGTTCTAAGATTACCAGATTTTAACAAAAATTTTCAAGTTTGTTGTGATGCTAGTGGGACAACCATTGGTGTAGTATTCAGCCAAGAAGATAAGCTAGTAGCCTATTTCAACGAGAAGTTAAATGAAAGTAGGCAGAAGTACACGTCTTATGACAAAGAATTTTATGCAGTTATCCAAGCACTGAAGCATTGGAGACATTATTTACTGGCTAATGAATTTGTCTTGTTTTCGGACAATTCTACGTTACAGTACATCATGCAACAACATAAGCTGAATCATAAACATGCGAAGTGGGTGGAGTACTTGCAGAGTTTTACGTTCGTTTTGAAACACATCAATGGTCAAGCCAACAAAGTGGCAGATGCATTAAGTAGGAGAAGTTTGATCCTACAAGAAAGCGCAGTACAAGTATTAGGATTTGAACATCTTAAGGACTTGTATGAAACAAATGAAGATTTTAAAGAAGCTTATGAAGCTTGCCAAAATCCACTGTTGAGGGACAATAGTCCATGGTTGGAATATAATATGCCGGAGGGGTTGTTGTTCAAAGGAGGACAGTTGTGTATTCCGAAATGTTCTATGAGAGAGAACTTGATCCAGGAAAAGCATAGTGGAGGTTTGGCCAAACATTTTGGCATAGACAAGACTTTGGATCAGTTGAGCCACTTTTACTATTGGCCAAGGATGCGAAGAGATGTGCAAAGATTCGTGGTCAGATGCAAAGTGTGTCAGCATGCAAAGGGTCGCAACCAAAATGCAAGGCTGTATACACCCTTGCTCATTCCAAATAGACCATGGGACTCAGTCAGCTTAGACTTTGTCTTAGGTCTGTCGAAGACACAGTGGGGATTTGACTCCATCATGGTGGTGGTGGATTGTTTCACGAAGATGGCACATTTCATTCCATGCAGAAAAACCAGTGATGCCACACATATATCACACTTGTTCTTCACAGAGATAGTTAGAAAGTTCACAGGCCATTTCTGGCAAACCTTGTGGAAGAAATTAGACACCAAATTGAACTTCAGTTCAGCTTACCCGCAAACAAATGGGCAAACCGAAGTTGTGAATCGGAGTCTGGGAAATCTGCTGAGGAGTCTGGTTGGTGAAAATTCCAGACAGTGGGATCGTGTGCTTGCACAAGCAGAGTTTGCTTATAATGACTCACCCAATAGAAGCACGGGCATAAGCCCTTTCCAAATCCTATATGGAATGCACCCATGTGGAATATATGAGTTGCGGGATTTGGGTTAGTTGGAGCGCAGGAGTGTTGATGGCGAAGATTTCGCAAAGGCAATCAACGATCTACATGAACAAGTAAAATTGAAGCTACATGAGAGCAACCAAAAATACAAACAAAAAGCAGATTTGAAAAGGTGGGAGGTACAATTCGAAGTAGGAGACCTGGTACTGGCACACTTACGCAAGGAGAGGTTTCCAAAAGGCGAATACAACAAATTGAAAATGAAAAAGATTGGGCCTTGCAGAATCCTTTGGAAGTTTTCTGCAAACACTTATGAGTTGTAGTTACCTCCAGGTATAGGAATCTCGCCCATTTTTAATGTGGTAGATCTGTACCCTTACATTGTTGTTGATGAGGAAGACAATTTAGAGAGACGAACACATGACACCTAGAATGAGGAAGAATCGTGGATTAGACAAATGCCTCCAGCAAAGCCTTTGGAGATTGAACAGATTTTAGATACACAGGTGGCTAGGAAGACTCGAAAGAAGGAATATTTACAGTATCTGGTTAAATGGAAGGACCGTCTTATTGAGGACTGTTCCTGGTTAGACGTTGCCCAAATTCAAAGTGTCGGGTACTCTATTGAAGAGCTCATGGATAGGAGCCATGAGTTTAATTTACCCCGGGAGCCTGATGCAGGAGCATCCAACTGAAAGGCGACAACTGGAATTGACTTCTTCTGCTGGACATAAGAAGAAGTTTTTGAATTTTATTTTATTTTTGTTTTAAGTTAAATTTGGGTTGACACAACCATTGTAATTTGAAATTAAAAGAACAATTAGATTAGGATTAGTTAAATGTTAGGAATTAGTTTCAAGAAACTGTTCTGTAACTAAAAGACAGTTTCTCAACCATGTGGAAATCTTGGAAAGGCATAAAAACCAAACCAGATCCACATTGTGGGGGTCTGCCATCTTACGGAAGAAGAATAATCAGAAATAATTGATTTGATAAACTATGTGTGTGAAGTATTTTATTATCATAAATTTCCTGTAATTATATGTGATATTTTCATCTTAAAGCTAGATAGATTGTTAACTATAGTCTGAGCTCTATTTGATTAACAAACCAACAACACAAAAACCAGGACAATTAACCAAAACGCACCCGAATTAACAAGGAGGAACAACAAGTTATATCACAGTCAAACTGAACTAGGAAGGAACAACGTGCTTCAAATCAAGACTACAGAAGAAACAAACTGAGCGAGAACAACATTATAAAGGAGAAACCACAGGTACATTTCTAAAAAAATTCTTTGGTAAACAAAATTTAAATTTATTTCATTTCAAAGAGTCCAAAATATACATTGAATAAGCTCCAAACAATGTCGAACAATAACCCAACAAGGGTTATAAAAGATTATACATATTATCAAACGGCTAGGGTTCCACCCTGCTCACAAGTCTGGTAACGCATTCAAACAATGCAGGGCAAGTACAAACCATTCAAGAAATATAGTATAGCGGAAACCCTCTTGGGGTTTTAAGTTCTAACGAAATTAAAACTACCAGCTACAAAGGGAAAGACCCTACCCTTTTCGCATAGGGGAGTCTTGGGCTTCGAAGACAGCAAGGAGTCACCTAGGTTCCAAACCTACAACCACAACAAAATACCCAAGTCAGAAAGCCATAGGAGAATGCGATTGATAAACATAACTGGAAGGAGAGTAAGCAAATGATTGCGTTGATATTTTATTTGGAGAGACAAGCCATCAAACCAGAAGGTGGGAACATAGAACAAGCACGAACATGACTCCATCACGGTAAGGTCACCAAAGGGTTTATCCTGCTCACAAAGGAGCCAAGAGATCAGTAAGATGGAAACAAAACTTGAAGGAAAGAACCAGAACGAAAACCTACCTGTGCGTGATGAAGCCAAGTTGCCCAGGAGCGAAGCCGAAGACTGTTGAACGCACAGAAAAACAATCATAAAAATTACATACAGGACTGTGAAAATCTGAGCAAAATTCGAAGGATAATAATACAAAAAGAACCGTGTACCAAGCATGTGCATCTCTTGAAGACAGAGACCTTGCAAGAGAAGAAGCCGAAGCCATTTTACATAGACAGAAAACCTTCACAAATCACTAGCGGTCACAGGGCCGAAACCCTTACCCTCCTCTTTTGTTTAGGCCTTGTGACAATAAGCAAGAAGTGACAAATAGCCCTAAGGACGAAAGACAAGTGACTTTTGACTAGAGAGATAAGCCTACGGATTCAGTGCGAGATTGCATGAGGGTGATCGCCTAGGGAGGAGTGTAGGTAGGCAAAGTTAAATTCACAAATTAATTAAAAGGTCTTTGATATACCAAATCAACCGTCTTTCAATTATTGACATTGAAGTTTGCGTCCTCTAGAATCCCTACCACACGACATTGTAGAATGTCGCTGCCACTGCCAAAGAATGAAGTCTTATCATACCAGAGGAATGAAGCTAATTAATCAGGGAAAAGTTGAAAATGGTTTTAAGCATACCTGGAAAATGACGAATCGAGGGCTGAGGCTTGCATTCCAATCAAATGTGAGATTGATGGCTTTTAACAAAATTATCAAACATTTCATTTCCAAAGAAATTTGGAGGTTGGGGCATTCTGGATCTGAGGATATTTGGCAAAGCCTTAATTTGCAAGTCTCTTTGGAGGGGCATCTTTGGGGAGGGTCCATGGAGCAACACAATAAAGAGAAAATATATGGCAAACAAAGACATTAACCACTGGTTCAGGATGGGTAAGATTGGTGTTGCTTATGGATCTGCAATCAGGTTGAGTTTCCGTAAAGTTGAAAAATTCTTCCTAAAAAATTTGGCCTAGAGCTTTCAGACTGGGAGCAAGATCCTCATTGGAGTTGATCCGATCATGGGTGGGGGCGAGGTCTGCAATATATCTCAGAGGCTTTTGAATTTCTTCCATAGAACAGGGTTCTTTACATGGGATAAACTCATTGCGGCCTGGCAGGGCCCATTCCCAATTTGGAAGTATTCCTTAGATATGGGTATGTCGGAGGATCTGGCGCTAGATTGGGAACTGGTAAAGTGCTCTTTGAGGAACAATGGCATATGCCGCATGCTCGATGATGATGTCCTCATATGGAATGGTAAATATAAATCAGGGTTGGTATGTGTTAAGGATATTTACACAATTCTTATAAGTCATAAATATGATCAATCTCTTCCCTGTTTTCCTGACATCTTTTGGAAAATTGTCTGTCCTCAAAAAATCATCCTATTCTCATGGATAGTTTTCCACAACAAAAATCTAACATGGGATAATTTACAAAAGAGAAATTGGATAGGTCTTGGATATTGTTATGTTTGCAAATCGGCAGATGAAAACAATTTTCATATTTTTTTTCAGTTCCATTTATCTCAGCAGTTGTGGCGTGCACTTGCTGCTCTTTTCGGTTTCCCCTATATATTCTTATGCCTCTATAAAAGAGGCTTTTATTTGGAGCAGGCAAAAGGCATCATGGATGCCTATCATTCTTCTTGCTCTCTGGTTTATATGGAAGTGGAGGAATTATTGTATTTTTCAGGGCAGATCAGATCATTTCTCAATTGTTTATGATAATATAGTATCCTTTGTTGACACAATCCCAACAAAATGTGCTATAAATAACAAGGCAAATCAATAAGGTCGTCCTCCAGATCACTTGGTTTTTCCTAGGGTTTTCTTTGACGGGGCAGCACAGAATGATAATTGTGGATGTGGGGTTCATATTATCATAGAAGATAATCTGCAATATCAAATTTTTTGGAACGGAGGAAAGGGTACAAGAGGAAAGGGTACAAATATCAACGCAGAAGCGATGGCGATGGCTTTAAACTGCACAATAATTTTATTTTGAAGAAATGTGAGGAAAACGATTCTTCATTGGCGTTTATTCCATGACGTCCATGACAATATGCAAAGTGATGGATGAAATTAATCTGGTGAAAATACCAGAAATATGTGAAAGGAAGAGTGTTTATTTCATCCATCTTTGCCGCGATTGACAAACATCCGATTGATAAAAATTCCATCATCCAAGATTGCCACTTAACAATCTTAAACCAAATCTAACTAAGACCCTCAGTTCGCGCAAGTATACAATCTGTAAAAACATTTATTTGTTTAAAACATCAGATAGATCCTTATCCTGCTAGTTACATCATTTTCAATCTTGCTCCGATTTGGGCACAATTGACTCCGCAATTCTCTCATTCTGCTCTCCAACGGTAAAATGTTTTTCTGCTATGCACAAACTCTACAAAGTAAACAAAAAATTACTTTACAATAACTGTGATTGCACACCGAAATCTGCTTACCCCTTTTCTCTCAAAACCCTTGGAAAAGACGAGTCGTGGAATAGATACTTGTCTGACATGATATCAAACAAGGCTTTCGGGTCTCTTGGGTTTATCTTCTTGATTTCCGCATAGAATATCAACACATGGTTTATATTTTTGTCTGCCAAATGTCGACCAATCTGGTCATTGCCACGCTTGCACCGTCGATCCCGTTACTACCTCAAATGCCTTCTTAGCCAAACCCTGTCCCTCTTAATTGTTTGGTACACTGGCTTTATTTGGTGAAGTACCAGGCATTTTGATGGTTAGTCGTTCTCGCTGGCTTGATGCAGAAGTTTTCAAGGGGATGGGAAAGAGCTCCATTTCCGATTTTTTTCCTGTAGATGAACGCGTTCAGAGGTTGATTTCCCCATACTATTCACGCGTTCAGAGGTTGATTTCCCCATACTATTCACAAGAGAAGCGGTTGGAAACGTGTTTTTTAGGTTCATTTATTCAATTACTCTCCGCCCCTTTACAATGGAGACATTCAGTTGCAAGTCTCACGGGATTGAGTAAACTCGATCACAAAAGCTTGTCTCGAGGTATTTGTTTGTTTGCTCTGTTTTGGGGCGTTCCACTTCATATAATCACATTCAGCTGTTGCTGGTTGCTTTCTTTTAAGATCTTTCTCCTATTCAAAGGAAGAGAAGGCAATTTTTTCCCTTTTTGTTGGCATTTCTTTTTGACTCTTTGTTTTCATGATTGTCTTTGCATTTCCTTTTGACTCTTTGTTTTCATGATATAGTATCTGGATTATATTTTGAGCATATTGTGGATCGTTGAATTATTAGTGGAAAGTAGGCTCAACTCTACTGGTTAGGTTTAGTTTCATAATTTCGTGGGCATTTACTTTTGTTTCAGAAGATTTTTCTGAATCATATGAGATTTTTTTCAACTCGGTGATTGGTTTTTTGTATGGATTTTCATCTTTAGTCGTTCATCATATATGTTTTATACTCATAATATCCAAAATTTTCGCTTCAGCATGCCCATCTTTGGATACACCTTCAATAATGGAAAGTCTTCTATCCCTGTCAACTGGAGAACCTAATTCCATATCAGCTAAAGGGTTGCAACGCATTTTAGGATTACCACCTAATGCTATTAAAGATTTCTCAGTTGAAAACATGTATGTCATTACCACGGAAGGATGTGCCTCTCTGTAATGAGGCACACCATAGATTGGAATGGTTGCTTTCTAATGAATCCCCAACAAATGCCACTGTTTTGTTCTACATTTTACAAAGAAAATACAGAAAATAACCAGTCAGATGTAGGTTTCCACCTATATTTCTCATAAGAAAAATCAGGGCGTTGGGTCAACCTGCACACCCACATTTCTAAATCAACACTTACACATATTGCCAGAATATATTAGCCTCCTCCTATCCTGAATCCATTTTCCTTCGATATAGTCGCATACGGGAACAAAATTTTCCTTCGATATAGTCGCATACTGGAACAAAAGCCACACACTGCAATTTCAGTCAAAAGCACTCAATAAAATCTATGTATTCAATTTAACTATTAATATCAACTTCATTACATTTCATTTTCCATGGAAGAATTGTAAACTTCTTTAATTATAATCTTTGGCAGGAGATCAGACTATCTAAACATGTTATTGATTCGCTGGTTCAAAAGAAGAAACTGTCTCTTTCTATTTATTCCCTCACTCTTTTTGGTCTATATATTGATAAATTGGAAGAGTGGCTAAATCTGCAAGGTGGAGATGGTGTTCGGTTGGGGGAGTTTGTGATAAAGCTTCTTTTATACGCTGATGATATTGTATTGATTCTAAATCGGCCCATGGATTGCAAATGCACTTATATGCCCTTGAGCATTTTTGTAGAGCAGTGGGGATGCAAGTCAATACTAGCAAGACCAAAATAATGATTTTTTCTAATGAAAGGAAGCATAGCCAGCGTACTTTCTTCTTTGAAGAAGTAAAGGAGTACAAGTACCTTGGGATTGATTTCAACAACAAACTCAATTGGGAGTACTGCAAAAAGAATAGAATTTTAGGAGGGTGGAAAGCATTATCTGCTCTTCAAAACAGATGTAGACAGGCAGAGTTATGGGATTGGAAAACGATTAAAGTGCTTTTTGGACTCCTAGTTTGTCCACTGATGCAATATGGGTGTGAACTATGGGCTAGCAGCACTCCCGTCTCAAAATGGAAACAAATTGAGAAAATCCAAAAACGCAAGTTCAAAATAAAAAGCTCGGTACCTTATGAGATATTGTTGAGTGAAACATGAGCAACTTCCATTGAAACAATTGTTATGGTGCGGCTCATAAGATACATAAAAAAAATTGAACAAATGAGAGTAGGTAGATGGCCTAATGTTATCTTCAATGAAGGCATCAATGAAAGAAAGAAAACATGGATGAAACAAAACTACACATGGATGCAAAAATGGGATATCTACCTCAATGCATGTCCCACAAATAGCAAGGAGCTAAATGATTTTGTTAGGGAGAAGTCTCGTAAAAAGGTATGGGGCAAAGAATTGAGTAGAAAGAAGAAATATTACATTGAGGAATTCAACCCTACGTGTGATTTACAACAAAAAGAGTTCATTGGAGCTAGCATTTCGTGGAGGGCAAAGGTTCTTATTGCTCAATTAAGGACCAACACACATCAACTTCGGTGTGAAACAAGACGGTGGAAAAGGCCTAAAGAAGCTTGGGAAGAAAGGGTGTGCACATTTTGCATGTCTGGGGCTGTGGAATCGGAAAAACATTTCATTTTGGAATGTGATGCATTCAAAGGCATCAGAGAAAGTTATGAGAACATGTTAGCATCAGTTTCTTAGCATTGTCCTTTTAGCGAGGAGATTGTTGGAAGGTTGGGGCAGCTCATCATCAATTTGAATCGGAAGAGCATTGAATTGCAAAGAGCGAAAAACAAGGAACTAATGATCTCATGGACTATTTTTAGTCTCGTGGACCTTAAAATATCATTTCATTATACAATGGAGGATATCCCATTGTCCCACCTTCATTGCCACTTTGCAGATTAATGAGCCTCTTACACTAGAGGCTCGACAGAGTAAGGAGGCAAAAAACAAAATTGTGCGTGAAGCGATTCATGCCATTACCCCAGTGTTGTGAGTTTTTCTAGATGGAAAACAAACTGTTCCATTTTCCTTATTTTTAAGTATTATGCAATATCCTCACTTGCCTCCTACTCTTAACCATATTAATCGTTGCTAATTCGTCAGAATCTCATTTCATGTAATTCTTCTCTGTTGTTGAACTTAATTATGAAAGCAGATAAATAATGATTATGGACATTCCACTGGAGAATGTGATGTGATCCAGACTAAATTGAAGATGCCAATTGATAACATGATTTCTAATAATCAACTACTAGCAACAACCGAGTCTAAAATCAGTGAAAAAAAGTTGAACTTAATTAGGAAAGCACGATAACTAATGATTATGGACATTCCATTGGAAAATGTGATGTGATCCAGACTAAATTAAAGATGCCAGTTGATAACATGATTTCTAATAATCAACTACTAGCAACAACTGAGTCTAAAATCAGTGAAAAAAGTTTCTTGTTGAGAATGTTGTCACTGTTGAAAAAGATTCATAAATTATAATTGCGGACAACCCCACTATTGTTGAAAAAGTGTTGAAAAACCCCACTATTGTTGAAAAAGTGTTGAAAAAGATTCATAAATTATAATTGCGGACAACCCCACTATTGTTGAAAAAGTGTTGAATGTAGACTACCCTATAGAGTTAAACAAAATCTAAAAGAACGGAAAAGATTAAAACACAAGAAGCCTTCCCAGAATGTTGACCTCCATGGAAAATGCTTATTCTATTTTGATTTTCTATTTCTTTTGATTTTCCCTTGTTCGGAATTTATTCAATTTGTTTTTGTTAGATAAACTTATTTATCTATCGAAATATAATGAATTGTTGTAAACTTCCTTAATTATATTATATGTCTACCCAGCAAGACCACCTAAAAATATGCTTGAGCATCTCGCTCAAAAGAAGAACAAAAATGGGATGTGCACATTGTCCCAAATTTACTGCCACTGTGCAGATTAATGGTAATTCTTAGACCAGAGTTCCAACAAAAAGTAAGAAAGAGGCTGCATGTGAAGCAATTCCAGCCATTGCACCTCAGGGTTGTTAGTTTTGTAGATATAAAACAAATTGTTTTTATTCTCCTTATTTATTACCAAGTAATATGTAATATTCTTATTTGCTTTTCACTCCGAACATTATTAATTGTTGTTGATTCATTGGAATCTCATTTCATAGAATTATTTTACATTTGTTGACCTTCACTCTGAAACAACAATAAATAATGATTCTGGGTATTCTGGGCATCTTGAATGCAATGTGATCAAGTCCGAATTGAAGATGTAAATTGATAACTTGACTTTTATTAATCAACTATTGGGAAAAACTAATTCTGAAATTAGTATAGAAAGGTTAACCATTAAACCTGTGTCTATTATTGAAAAAATCAGAAATTAAAATTCTGCCAACTCAAAAAACTCTTTTTTTTTTTTATATAGAAGAAAAAGCATCATAGATTATATTAAGTCAATATAAAAAACCATGATTGGATACAAAAAGATGACTTGTGCAGCTCCAAAACAAGACATCGTTGAGAAGAATCATAATAAGATGGGAGACATATAGCACAACATTATAGGAAAACTGTAGAGATAAAAGAAACAGATGAATCTAGATGAAAAGGGACAGAACTCATGGGTACATATGCATATCATTATGATCGAAGGAACAGTGCAAAGACAGGGTTAGCCCGAAGAATTAGGCCTGTTGCTTGAAACAGAGTCAAAAAAAGAGCTGATACAATGCAGAATGGACTTATATGGAGCCTTAGAATCTCTGAAGATTTTATGGTTCCGCCACCTCCAAGCACACCAGATCATGATGATAAGAATGGGGCGCCTTGATTCGCATTGAGAACTCCACCGTTGAAACGCTGCATGAATAGAGACAAAGACATTAAGAGGAAAATCAAATAAAATGGCAAGCTCATACCAGATTTCCTGAGTGGAGTTGCAATGAAAAAACATGTGAAGATTAGTCTCCTCTTCTGACTCGTACATCGAACACCTGCTAGGTCCATGCCAATTTCTCTTCCTCAGGTTATCCCATGTCAGATTTCTGTTGTTGAATACCAGCCATGCAAAAAAGATCATTCTAGGGGGGCATCCTGTTTTCCATAAAGCCATCGGGAAAAAAAAGGCAGAGCTCGGAGCCTTTGAGCAGATGATATCGGAGTAGATGTCTTTAACACTGGCTAGCACAAGAGTATTTGACTTGGACCAAATTAGGTGGTCATTTAGTCCCCCGCGAATAATTCCGCTTGCCTGTAGGGATGCTTTGACTGCATTCCAAGTGGAAGAGAGTTCAGCTGGTAGACCAATGTCATTTGCATCTTTCCAAATAGGAGTAATACCTAGCCAATCCGAGATGAGTTTGTCCCAAGTGAAAACACCGATTCTGTGAAGGACAAATAAAAGATCTTCTGGAAAATAGAAGCTGCGATTACAAGCGATAGGATCAATGCCAATGAAGAGCTTGTTTCCATAGTGGATCCTCCATCTTAGTTTTGACAAGAAGAATTTCTCAACTTTCCTGAAGCTAAGCCAAATAGCCGATCCTTTTTTGATTCGAATTGCATCATTTCTATACCAGAACTCCAGGCATTTTCCTTTCAAATATTTATGTGTAATGGTCTTACTCCATGGCCCGTCCCCGAAAATCCCTCTCCAGAGCGATTTGCACAAAAGTGCCTTGCCAAAAATTCTCAAATCCTTTAGACCCCATCCCCCAGATTCTTTGGTAATGAAATTCTGTCCATTTTAGATAGGTGAAACTTCCTCTCATCGGAACTTCCTCCCCAAATGAAGTTTGCCGTGATCGAGGTCATCTTTTTGATTATGCTTGCCGGAATGAAGAATAGATGAGCCCAGTAGACTCTTTGGTAATGAAATTCTGTCCATTTTAGATAGGTGAAACTTCCTCTCATCGGAACTTCCTCCCCAAATGAAGTTTGCCGTGATCGAGGTCATCTTTTTGATTATGCTTGCCGAAATGAAGAATAGATGAGCCCAGTAGACTGCCATCTGCATCAAAACAGCTTGAGAGAGTGTGACCTTGCCCGCCAAAGAAAGATTCCTGAATTCACATTGTTAAAGATATGTATAAGTGTGTGAAATATCATATTATTACGTTATCCATACCTCTTTGTCTGTTATTGAAAAAAATTCAGAAATTAAAATTCTACCAACTCAAAATACTCTTATCTTCACATTGTTAAAGATATGTATAAGTGTGTGAAATATCAAATAATGACGTTATCCATACATCTTATTCGATAGATCTTCCATTACTTACTCAAGAACCAATTAAAAATCCTCTCTTATCTTTAAGCCACACATAATTATCATTCATTTTGGCGTTTCCTTGCTCGGATCGATAAGGAAAAGACGAGAGGACACTACATGGTATTGGAGGGTCCAGCAAACCAGAAAAGTATGGATGATCTTCATACTCGCTCACAGGAATGGCATTTGGCAAGGTAATTAAACGCTGTGCGACGTCACATCACAAAACTGGCGGGCGCCTAAACAACGCGGTGTGGTGAAGACGCCCAACACATCATAACACTGTTCGACACGTAAATTACGGGGTTGTGGTTTACAGGTCACCGCGTGTTTGAGAAGATCCAAAGCCACAGCTACCTTGCTTTTGTTTTCTACCATCTCAAAGGGTTTGCTGCTTCAAAGTACCCATCGCTCTGCCTGCGCATCATCTGCTTCCTTTCGATCTGCCTGTCTGCGCATCATCTGGTTGGTTATTATCATTACTTATCTCTCTGTCTTTTTTCTTCTTCTTGTTCCAATGGCACATAACACAACCGCCGCTACTTCTGCATCTAATTCCTCCTCCGGGGCCTATTCTGCGTCGAACGGCTTCCATATATTTATAAATCACCGCGGCTGCAATGTCAAGAAAACCATGGCCGCACATCTCTACCGGCGCCTTACTTCCCATGGGTTGCGAGTGTTTCTTGACCGGCCAGAATTACAGGCTGGAAAAAGAATTCTTTCTCAAATCGAAGTGGCTATCCAAGTCGCATCTGTCCACATAGCCATCTTCTCTGAAAACTATGCCAATTCAAAATGGTGTCTCGATGAGCTCCGTCTCATGGTATACTCCGAGAAGCGCGGGGCTACCATTCTACCAGTATTTTACGATGTTAAGCCTTCAGATCTTCGGTGGGCGGACGCAGCTCAAGATGGACCATACGCTAAAGCCCTGCGCAAACATGAAGAAAAGGGGCGATACGATCCCCAAAGAATTCGAGGTTGGAGAGAGGCTCTTTCTCAGGTTTCATATATCAGGGGCTTTGAGTTGGAGGCATGTAATGGGTGAGTATCTTCCACTGATAAAATCCCTGTTAGCGTTTAATTTGAAAATCTGTTTTAGTTTTTCTTTTATGGATTGATAGCAACATGACAAATTAGGCAGGTTACAGTTTGTATTTTCACCCTCTGAATATGCATATTCAGCGACGAGGCTGATCTCTTTAATTTGTAAATCTTAGTTTTGCTTTTATGGATTGATAGCCACATGACAAATTAGTCAGGTTACTGTTTGTAATTTTACCCTCTAACTGTGCATATTTCAGGGACGAGGCTGATCTCTTGGATAAGGTCGTGGAAAGGGTATTGACAAAGGTTCCAAAACCAGTGTTACACGTGGCCAAATATGCCACTGGTTTGGGGAAAAAGTTCAAGATTTTGAAAAGACAGTATCATTCCAGCAGGAGCAACCAACGGAGTCTAAGTTTGTGGCGGTTGCAGGTGTGGGTGGAGTTGGCAAAACGACGCTAGCCAAGGAATTCTTCAACTATAAGAGATCAGGTTATGGCGGCTCCTCCTTTCTAGCTGATGTGAGAGAAAGAGCGTCTAGGGCGTCGCTACCTTCACTGCAGTCTCAGCTCATTAAAGACTTGAAAGGTATAAGCAGGGGGATTGATAAGTGGGAAGAAGGTATAGGAATACTTGAAACATGTCTCTCATCTTGTCACGCTCTCATAATAATCGACGATGTAGATGATGTGGATCAATTGGATGCATTTTTGCCAATTAAGGGCGTCCTTCATCCCAAGAGCTTGATTTTGGTCACGTCTCGTGACAAGCATGTCCTTCGAAATGCAGGAATAGGAAAGTCATCAATCTATCACCTAAACGGCCTCAATGAATTACATTCTCAAGAGCTCTTCTGTTCGCATGCTTTCTTTCAGCCACATCCACGACCGGGGTTTGAAAACCTTGTTGTTGGGTTTGTAAAAAGCTGCAACGGTTTGCCTTTATCGCTGCAAGTTTTTGGTGCTCTTTTATGTGAAAAACACCATCCTTATAGGGAAGAAAAAATGAAGGAACTTCATAGATTGCCTGATAAGATCCTGGCAAGCCTTAAAATTAGTTATAATTCATTGAATCAAAAGGAACAGCAAATATTTTTAGATATTGCTTGTTTTGCCCTCGGAGAAAATAGGGATAAGTGGGTAACAATATGGGGCGGATTGGCGGGTCTTCAAACTCTAGAAGACAGATGTCTTGTAGAGGTTGTAGAGGAGTACGGTGCGAAGAGGATGAGAATGCATGATCACCTGCGCGATATGGGAAGAAATATTGCTGAGGAAGTATCAATGCCTCGTCGTCTTTGGCGTTCCGTTGAGGAGGTCCATGATTTGTTCGAGGAGCAGTCGTTATCATCTGTAAGTCATTAATCATCTAAGACTTCACACACATGTCCACAACTTTCAAGTTCGTTTTATTCAAATAATTATATAAATATGCCAGGTACTATGTCGTAATACTGTCTTTTAAGGGACGAACAGGTAATACCAGATGTACGCGGAATTAGGATGCCTACAGGGTGGAATTCTACAATAACAGAAAATGAGGCATTATTACGCACAAAATCAGAAATACCATTGAACAAAATTTCAAGTCAGGCAGCCTTCAAAATGAGAAAATTGCAACTTCTTGAAAGTGATGGGGAATTTGTGGAAGGCATATTAAGAAGGGTGAGGTCACCAAATCTCGAATGGCTCTGCTGGTATAACTGTCCCTGCTCTTCGCTGCGTTCCTGGATTCCAATGGACCACCTAAAAGTTTTAGAAGTGGAAGGGACGAAACTGAAAAAATTATGGCGTCGTGATTCTCAGGTAAGTAAATAGTAGATGAGAGTAATTGGGTATCTTCTGTTTTTTGTTATGATTAAAACGTCGAACATTGCAGGCACCTCTGTTCTGTTTTTTGTTATGATTAAAACGTCGAACATTGCAGGCACCTCTGCAGTTGCGGGAGTTGTATGTTGATGCTCCACTTTTAGAGTTTCCAAAGTCAATAGGGAAGCTGAAAGACCTGGAAAAGATCGTCCTTGGGAATAAATTTTCAACACGTCCTCCAGAGCCCGCTGATCTATCGATGTTACCAACCTTACCAGAAGAATTCTTTCGTCTCCGCTCCTTGAAATATCTCGAACTGTCTGGGCACTTGAGGATTCTTCCGAAGGAATTTGGAAATTTAACAAATCTCCAAAGCATCGTTCTCTCTGGCTGCGAAAGATTGGAGAAGCTTCCAGATTCCTTCACAGATTTAACAAATCTCCAAGTCCTCCAGTTGTATGGCTGCAACAGTTTGAAGCGGCTTCCAAAATCCTTGGGAGATCTAACAAATCTGCAACGAATCACCCTCGGCAGGTGCAAGAGTTTGGAGCTACTTCCATATTAGTTCGCGAATCTGACGAATCTCCAACAAATTACGCTGTCGGGCTGCAACAGATTGAAGCGGCTTCCAAACTCCTTTGGGGATTTAACAAATCTCCAAGGAATCACCCTCAACAACTGCGAAGGTTTGGAGGTACTTCCAGAATCTTTTGGGTGTTTGACAAATCTATTAAGCATTGAACTCACTGGGAGCAAAAGATTGAAGAAGCTTCCAGATTCCTTCACGGATTTAAAAAATCTCCAACACCTCATGCTCTCTGGCTCCGACAGATTGAAGCGGCTTCCAAAGTCCTTGGGGGATTTAACAAATCTCCAATATATTTATCTATCTGGGTTTACAAGTTTGAAAAAACTTCCAAATTCCTTGGGTGATTTAATAAATCTCCAAAGAATCACCCTCAGGGACTGTGAAGGTTTGGAGGTACTTCCAGATTGCTTTGGGAGTTTGAAAAGTCTTTTACGCATTGAACTCACTGGCAGCAAAAGATTGAAGAAGCTTCCAGATTCTTTCACAGGTTTAACAAGTGCTCAACGCCTCAACCTGTCTGGCTCCGACAGATTGAAGCGTCTTCAAAAATCCTTGGGGTGTTTAACAAATCTCCAATATATTAATCTATCCAATTGCAAGAGTTTGAAAAAACTTCCAAATTCCTTGGGGGATTTGACAAATCTCCAAGAAATCAGTCTGGAGAAGTGCGAAAGTTTGGAGGTACTTCCAGATTACTTTGGGAATTTAAAGAATCTTCGATGGATCTTCCTGCAATACTCCGGCTTGAAGACGCTTCCAAATTTCTTTCGGCATTTAACAAATCTTGTGTCCATCGATCTGGCAGCATGTAGAAGTTTGAAGATGCTTCCAAATAATTTATTTGGGAATTTAACAAATCTCCAAACAGTAGGTCTGTCCGGTTGCGAAAGTTTGGAAAAGCTTCCACATTCCTTGGGAAATTTGACAAAACTCCGATCCATTCAGTTGGATAACTGCAAAAGTTTGAGGAAGCTTCCGAAATCGTTGGGGGAGTTAGCAAATCTCCGAGGTATTGATCTGTCTAGATGCAAAAGTTTGAAGAAGCTTCCGAATTCGTTGGGGAATCTATCGCAGCTGACATGTCTGGATTTGAGTCATTGTAGCACATGTTCGCTTGCACTACCTGGAAACATCACCACGCTTCGAATGCTAGAGTTATCAGGATGTGTCCAAATGGCAGCATTGCCCGCCCAAGTGGAACATCAAAAGTCCTTGGAAATGTTAAACCTTTTGGGTACAAATTTAGAAGAGTTAACCAATGCCCAGACCGCATGCCTAAGTAATTTGAGATATCTTTTCTTAGGAAGTCCTTTGTTGAAAGAGCTGCCACCTTCGCTGGGTTGCCTATCGAGTTTGAAGACGCTGCTGCTCCATGGATGCCAGGAATTGAAACGCTTACCCGATTCATTTGGACTGTTGACTCAGTTGACTGAGTTGGAGATATCAAAATGTGGAATACAAGAGTTACCAGGTCTCATGGAGATGAACAATCTCCAAACTTTAAGAGTACGCGGTTGTCCGTTACGGGAACTGCCATTTAAGGAGTTGTCTGCCCCAAGGAGAAAGAGAAAGCGAAGGGCAAAGGACAAAGGCCTGATTGGGCTCAGGGAGTTAGAGTTGTACTGCACAGAAGTAAGAGAGGTATCCTTTCCTGAAGGTGTGTCCATCAACCTTCAAACCCTCCGCATCATGTGTTGTAATGATTTGGTAAATGTTGGTTCATTACCAAAAGCACTAGAGCATCTGATTTTAAGGGGTTGTGGTGCATTGAGGAAAACAGAAGGGCTTTCTGGGCTTGCCGAACTTGTGGATGTAGACATCCGGGGGTGTTATAACATACAAGTGGGGGAGCTGCCACATTTTGGGAATTCCACGCCATGTGACACTTTCAACAGCGAGGAGGAGGAGGTGGTGGAGAAGGAGATGGCAGCTTTGCAGGAGGGTGTCCTGCCGGATCGTTTTGCCATCACGGTTATGGACATGAAGGGGTCGGCACTATACTCCTCGTTGTAAGCCTTTAGTTTGTGGTGGAGTGTAAATATGAAAGGTACGTGCCAATCTTAGTTGTGTTATAAGATAGTGCTTGTAGGCAATATAAATATTTTCTGCCACTATTAGGATGAAAATGGACTTCAAACAAATCTGCTGTTTGTACAGAGTTAGACATATCCATAAATTCAACACTTTTGCCCTGTTTCTATGTCAAAAGATTCTTTTCTGGTTCCCTCATTGACAGTTTCCTTTCTTGGAGAAATACAAATTCCAATTCTGGCAAAGGCTTCCTGTAAATCTCTTGGGATCTCATACCCCTTATGGTGCATTCACTGCAGAGGAAGAATATTGCAATCAAAACTTGGACTTCTTTCTGGCTTTATAATCCCCTCTAAGATGTCCATAAAGTAATCTGGGGGATTAACACGGTCAGGGAATATAATGCCAAGGCTGGAAAAATATTCTTCAATTTCATCCACAGGTCCAAGATACACAGTGCATCCACCCTTAGCCAACAACACTAAATCATCAAACATCTTGAATAATCTAGAGCTGAAAAAATAAACCAAGCACATCATTTACATAAGCTGTAAATGAAAAGAGACCATTTGGAAACTGGTATTCAACCAACCAAATTCCCATATCAATGGTATTTAGTTTTGCAAGTAAATCATCAAACATCTTGAATAATGTAGAGCTGAAAAAATAAACCAAGCACATCATTTACATAAGCTGTAAATGAAAAGAGACCATTTGGAAACTGGTATTCAACCAACCAAATTCCCATATCAATGGTATTTAGTTTTGCAAGTAAAACACCAATTCAAGGGAATTTAACTCTATTGCAGATCTCAAGATATTTCTAGGAATCCAATAGATATGATAAACCAGAGCTAAGTCATTTAAATTCTAAAATATTCCCAAAATCTATCATTAAAAGAAAGATAACCAAAAATTAATATGCTTCAGCAAAGAGTCAAGCTTCTTTCATATTTTCCTTTTTGGTCATTTGAAGTCATGCAAGCAGAAACACATGCCAGTCATGATTAATATAAAACTTTACCTTGGTTGATGAAGTACCACACATATGTTTACTCCTGCTAAAGCTTCTTGACGAAGGGTTTTTAAAAGCAACAATGAAGAAGTGTTGTCTAAACCAGATGTGGGTTCATCTAAGAACAAAAGAGATGGTTCCATTACCAGCTCAAGCCCAACATTTACACGTTTTCTCTGTCCTCCAGAGATCCCTCACTTTTCCACTGTACCAACTAACGAATCTCGTACAGATTGCAACCCCAAAGCTTCAATGGCACGTTCAACAACTAAAACCGCGTCATCTTTTAGCATGTTAACAGGAAGCTTTCATGCATTCCCAATTGTATCATGTCAGCCATAGAAAGTTATCAACCATGACAAAGATCAGATTTTTTTCATGAAAATGAAGCTAAAGCATACGAAAAAAAATGCCAGTTGCATTAAACTGAACTCTATGGCAGCCCCATCTATTTCCCTTTCAAAATTTAAAAAGGCTTAGAAAAAAGAGTCATTAAACCATGCTGCATATTTTCGTTTCTTTCTCTGCCATTTCATCTATTAATTGCAATGGAAAGTAGTCATAAGGCATGCTGAAGGGAAAATATTAAGCACCATACAGTAAGTCATAATTGGCTTACTACTTTTTCACCCTGTTCATTGAATATCGTTTTATTATCATCTACTAAAAATGGAAACACAGTGAGGCAATAATTGACTCATTACATGATGCTTAACATTTGCCATATTAAGCACCATACAGTAAGTCATGATTGGCTTACTACCTTTTCACCCTGTTCATTGAATATCGTTTTATTATCATCTACTAAAATTGGAAACACAGTGAGACAATAATTGACTCACTACATGATGCTTAACATTTGCCATACTAAACAGTCACCGATGAGCAGAATAAGGGTTATGATCACAACCTGAATGTTTATTTGGCAAATGAATTCTCCCATTAGTGACTTCAACAATTAAGAAGACTGAACTTTGCCCTTTTCTATTTCTCTGCCTCTCATAATTATATAAAAACCTGAAACAAAGGATCTTTTAACCAGTTTCAAAAATTTGACTTACAATGACTATGAATCCATAGGCTTGAATGTCTTGCTCATTAGCACGTGGATGACATGATGTTGGTGGATAGCATCCTGCACAATATCAGGTTAGAACATTCAGTTGCTATTTTTCTCATACCAATTTTGTATTGGTCATACTGCAGCTGTAGAATATGCCATATACAAGGATTTTCACAACAGCTAATTAGCATTAGAGACATCTTAATTCCTGCTGCATTGTTGTAAGCCTTATTGATGCTCGTTCAAAATGGCTTCATTACCCAAAAGAACAAGGCCTCAATACCCAAAAGAACAATGCTGTAAACTTGATAACCTGTATGGTTTTTATTTCCAGAGATTATGACAGGATTGGTAACTAGAAGCAGACCTTAGTTGCACTTGGGTTAACACATCTGAGTAACACTTTTATTAATGAAGCAGATACATCTCATAACTGAAGGAAACTATATTTTTGCTTAAAACTTAACATCATGATATCTTTTCCATCAAAATCACACTAACTTGGCAAATCTTTCTTTGGAATTTAAACCTTGACAGAGGAATAACAAAAGCTACTCTACCAACCAACCAAACGCCATTGAAACAGATCTTTTATCGTTTCTAGGTAAATCCCTTTCCTTTCTTCAGCAGTTGTTTATTTGAATATAACAGCGTCTGCTAAGGGTGTGGACGTGGAAACCCTTGGAGCTCAATAAGTGCACCTTCCCAAACACCATAAACCTGATAAAATTTCCTTTACAATGAAGAAGTTGCTATGAAACCTCTATAATTTAATACAATTTTTGTTGAGACTAAAACCCTCAACTCAAATTGGAGATTTCCTATTACCATACATTTCCAATGATTTTTTCACCCAAAATTAAGATTTTAGGACAATGACCATTGACGGGTAGTATTCACCAGTGGAGGTTAAATGACGGTGGAGACTAAAATATTTGGCATTTGTTCACGGTTTTGTTGATGGTTGGATTTTCAAAGGGTGAGTAATATGTACTAACATGGACAATTGTTTGCATATTCAAAGTTGTAAAAAAGACACAGAATTCGTGTCAAAAAAATCGTGAACAGATGACAATTCGTGTAAAGTCTCGAGGCTTTGAAGGCAACGCTTTGACCATCATATAACTTCCATATGCAAATAATGGCATGTTCCTCTCCATAGCGTATTAACACCACTATGGCAAAGAAATTTGAAAAATGGAAATGGATTCTTTGCTGAGCACCATGCACCAATCGGTTAGTGTGTCAAATGATCTAGAGAAGTTATTCAACGTTGAGAGTCGAGGAAAAAAAGAGGTGAAATACATTCGAGGAAAAAAATGGTTTGATTATTTGCAGGGCATTGGTAGGGGGTAGCAAATGTTTCCATTGGTTACACACAAGCCTCATTTTGGCAGCATCCTGAAGAGAAAGGGCAGGTTAAATTGAGCAGAAAAAATTTCCAGGCAAGGTTTCCAAGAAATGTGTTGCACTTGAAAATACGCCTTGTGACATGAGATTTCCTATCAACACGCTGCAGTGCAGGTAAATTTTACAAGAGTCAGGGTTCTTTTGTCTTTTGTTGTGGTGCAAGTTATATGTGGTATTTTTTTGGTTTTCTACTCCTTTAAAATTGGAAAGATTTCGAAAAATCTTATATAGATGCATCTTAAGATTGAAAACAATATTTGCATCAGGATTTTGGCACAGAGGAGTTACCTGTTGTATTCCAAACGAAAATCCTTGAGGTCTTTGAGGTTTGATGAAGTTCGATGTCCTTCAACTTCCACATTTTCTGGTTCAAACTATTAGTTTTTGGTAGCATCGGAAGTGCTATAGCCTTGACAATTGGTGGAGAGGCTAAGACACATGAGTTTTAAAGAAATTAAAAACCGTTTGGAGAAATTCCACTTGGATGGTATTTTATTAAAATAATTAATATTTTTAATGGGGTTATTAAGTCTAAACTTAAGAAAATTAAAATATTAATGGGTATTAATCAAGATATGGGTGAGAATGATTTAGAAGGCGGATCAAGTCATGTTTTAATCTTAACCATTGATTAGAGACTTAATCTCGGTCGTTGAAGTCTCAACGAGAAAAGTATAAGAAGGAGATTTGGGGTTCATTTGGAAACACAGAGAGGTTGAGGAAATTGATTATAAGGTGCAAAGTTCTCAGGAGGAAAATCGATTAGAGAGATCTTGCAGCAGAGGGGCAGTGAGAATTCGGGAGAAGGATTTTCTGGAGAGTACAAGGTAGAGAAAGGACAGAAAGATGTCCAGAGGAGAGCTGACACTGGCCTACGCTGAGGTAACACAGTCAGTGAGGGGAAGTCGAGTTTATGCCGAGGGAACTCGAAGTTCAGTGGTTGAAAGATAGGGTGTGAGACTGGAGACAAGAAAGTTGATTTCTCAGCCAGTAGAGGATCTAGAGCAGAGAGGCAATGTAATACCCAAGAGGGGTGACATAGAAGCTACCCAAGGTGACGCAGTTTGACGTAGTGGCCATCAGAAGGTGACATAGAGCCTTCAGAGCTAAGGATCAGTCACTGATTCTCCAGTGAGAGGGTGACATTATTTCACCAGTCTTTTGTCTAGTATTTTCTTTGTAAAGGATTGCTAGTTGAGCATCCTAGATTTGTACTCATAATTTTCTCCTGCATAATAATAAACCCTCAGAGTTGCTACACTGGTTTTCCTGCATTGGGTTTTTTTGGGGACTATTGTGTCCAAAAATAACTGTGTCTTATGTATCTTGTTATTTGCTCAGTTTTTTGTTTCATGTATTCAAATATTAAAGAAGTGTAGGTTGCAGAAGTAATTTGCTTCAGTATTCAGAGAATAACTTGATAATGTATATTAAAATCAAGTAGGTGAAGTAGATTTAGAATCGCTGCAGTAGGGGTTCCTAGAGGATTAGGAACTTTCACATGGTATCAGAGGATTGAATTTGAAACAGGAAGAGCAGTTCTAGCGCTGAGTAGAGAGGCCAAAAGCTACACTTGGCAACAATTCGAATCCCCTAGAAGGGATTGCGTAGTCCTTGCCAGGAAGCAGAGATTTCAAGGAAATATCTCTTTGAGAGAGTCGACAGAGATGTATGATTTCCAGTTCGTGAGTTTGCAGAGGCAGAGGGAGTGACACAGAGCCTTAGCGCAGTGCTTGAAGGGTGCAATTTCTGTGGGAGTAGAAATCTGTCAGAAAAGAGCAAAGACACATAGAAGGGGAATTTTCTCCTTAGAGAACTTTTTGCCAAAAAGTTCGAATTTCTCACTTGCTGGGCAGTTGAGCAGTGACTAGAGGAGTCAATTCGATAGTTTGGGTGAGATGGCATCTCATGGGCTCAAAGATCATGACAAGTTGGAAGGAGATTTCAACTATGTCATATGGAAGACCAGAATCTTAGCTGTTCTGGAGGAGTACGATCTCGAAGCCTACATCAAAAGTGTTTCGGTTGTTCTTGCTGACAATGATCAAAGGAGAAGTACAAGGCTGATCAGGGGAAGGCGAAGAGGCTCATTCTCGATGGAGTTCTAGATCATGTGGTCTCACACTTATAGGGCAAGGATACAACCTGAGAGATGTGGGAAGCCTTGTCTTCTTTGTATGAAGGCTCTTCAGAAGATGTGCCTTGAACAAAATTTGCAGTGGACATTGATGCAAAAAGGAGAAGGGGTTAACTCCTATCTTCAACGTCTTCAGGACACCAGAGACCAACTTGTTACAGTGGGGTCTACTCCTCAATCTATCATGATAGTAAGGATAACCATGAATGGAGTCTCGGATGAATGGCAAGTCTTTGTCCAAAGCATATTGGATAGGGAAAGACTACCTTCATGGGAGGAGATGTGGGCAAACCCTTCAATAGGAAGAATTAAGGAGGGACCTAGTAAAGGTTAACCTCAATGGCAACAGTGGGAGTGGCACGAAGACCAAGGAGGAGGAGAATGCAGCTCTAGCATCAAAGGGACAACAAAAGCAAAAGGGGAAGAACGACATTTCGAAGATGAAATGTTTCAGTTGTGGCGAGATGGGTCACTTTGCATCCCAATGTCCCTTAAAGCAAAAGGATAAGGATGAGAAATGTGATCCTAAGGCTGCTCCAACAAAGATTAACAAAGATGATATTTCCATGAGTGCCCACGCATCTCTAGGAGGGAAATGGGGCAATATTGAGTTTTAGTCGGGAGGACTACATGTGGGCAAGATCCTTGAGGAGTCCACCTTTTGGATCAAATATTTTCTATGGGAGCATGAGATTCGACAATAGTAAGATGGACTTAGTGTTAGATGATGCAGTGGATTGTTTGGAGAGACATATGCGGTAGCTGGAGACCAGACACTAATCAAGGAAGAACAAGGTTGGCAGCAATGCGGATGGCACAATGCAGGAGGAAAAAACAATGCAAAAGATTCAGAGGGTCAGAAACTAGAGCAGTCAAATTCCAACATTCATGGTATTATGCTGAACACAGTTAAGTACAATTAATTTTGGATATTTTTCAGTTGTTTCTCTCAACAACTGAGTTGCAGTATGAATACAATGTTAGCAGTGTGTAGAAATTTTCTGTTTTTCCACCCCGGTTTTCAGTTTCATCTTATTTCTCCCATATAGTTAAACGCCCATTCTCATATCCATACATTTAACACTGAAAAAATAATTTTTTGCTGAAAACACAAATTCTGGAAATTTTACAGAATGCTAGAAAATGCAAAAATAAAATTCAGCAGTTACAAACAGCTATTAAAACACATTTAAACACAGAGATTTTTGGTCAAGGCGACCCTGGAAAAACCCCCTACAACTCTTGGGAAAAACCAGTTTGAGAGCTCTTCTTTATTTCTGGAAAATGCCTTTTTTACAGTGAGAAATTTTTAGCAAAAATCAGCAAGCATATTTACAACTTATCTCGATTTCTGAGCCTCACAGCCCATTGGAAATTTCCAAACAGCAACACAATGTTGTACGACCACTATACGGACGACTGTACGGACGGTACAGACAGACTGTACGGACGGTACAGATGGGCTGTACGAACCTTGATTTTTGTGCAGAAAATCAGCTGCCTCGATTTCTGTGCAAAAACAAATCTGCCTTTTACTGTTTGCTCAGCGAAAATCTGCCTTTTACTGCTTTCTCATTCCGCTGTAAGGATTTGCTTAAATGCTGCCTTGGTATGTGTGCCAAGCTGCTGCCTCCTTGTCCTCCTTGTCCAGAAATCTCCATTGCTCTGTCTCTCTCAATCTGCTCATGAAAGAATGAATGATCTTTTCCTCCTTTTCCTCCCTTAATCCAACCCTAAGTGACTTTTGGGTGATCCCTAAATCCAATGGCTGAAATAGATTGAGATCTAGGGCTGAGATTAAATGCTCATTTAAATCTCACTTTCTATTTTTTAATTCACCACACTTTAATAAAGACCCACTTGGTCATTTATTTCCAAAGTCACTTTTCTTTTCTAATTTTTCATTGACTTTATAAAAGTCACTTTAAAATTAGACTTTAGTAACTTTATCACTTAAAGTCACTTTTAAATTAGATTTAACTTTATAAAAATTATAAAGTCACTTTAGGAGAAAAAATAAATTCTTTTGGACACTTTTCTCTGGGCCAAAGATCAAAGCCTTAGGGAATCACTTATCCTCCGGTACCAAATTTCAACACTCCCTCTTATCGAGGAAGGTGTTCTTCACCACACCCATCTTGTTCCTGAAGTAGTCATGCTTGCCCCGTGGTAAGGCTTTGGTAAGAATGTCTGCAACCTGCTCATCAGTGGGAATATACTCAAGCTTCACAGCGCCCTTCTGACACAGTCTCTGATGAAATGATATTTGATCCCAATATGCTTTGACCTGTCATGAAATACTGGATTCTCCATGAGTTTAATGCAACTCTGATTATCACAGTAAATTACTGAAGGTCTCAACGGCTAACCAAATAAGCCAAACAACATCTTGTGAAGCCAGATGGCCTCATAACTAGCTAGACTGACTGCCATATACTCTGCTTTCGCTGAACTCAATGCTACTGACTGCTACTTCCGGTTGAACCATGACACTACTGCTGAACCCAACTCAAAACAGCACCCTGAAGTGCTTTTCCTATCAGAAGCACAACCTGCCTAATCAGAATCAGTGTAACCTGCCAATCTCACTCCATCCCCCTCACTGTAGTCCAGACCATAATCCACTATCCCCTGCAAGTACCGCAAAATGTGTTTTGCAGCCACCCAGTGAATCTTCCGAGGCTCACACATAAACTGACTCATCGTGTTGACTGCAAAACAAATATCTGGTCTAGTGTTGACCAAATACATCAAAGAACCAATTAGCTGCCTGTACAATGTGGGATCCACCAACTTAGAATCCGAAGCATGAAGCTTCTTCCAGTTGGTGATCATCGGTGTCGACATGGGTCTACAATCCTCCATGTGGAATCTGCCAAGGATGTCCACAATATACTTCCCTTGCCGCAGGAAGAAATTCCCCTCCTCCTGCCACACCTCTAAACCCAAAAAGTAATGCATCAAGTCGATGTCCTTGATCTTAAACTCCGCCGCAAGATCTGTCTTGCAGTGCTCTATGAGTCTCTCTGCACCTGTAATGACCAAGTCATCCACATACAACACCAGAATGAGAGGCTCCTCACCTATCACAATAAAGTAAAGGTTCGGATCTGTCTCACTCTTTGTGAAACCCAACCCCTGCAAGTATGTATCTATCATGGAGTACCAAGCTCTGGGAGCTTGCTTCAAGCCATAGAGGGCCTTCTTCAGTCTGCACACATGGGAATCCTTCCCATGCACCTCAAAGGCCTGTGGCTGCTCAATGTACACCTCCTCCTGTATGAAGCCATTGAGAAATGCAATATTCACATCCATTTGGTGGATCTTCCAACCCATTTCTGCTGCTATCGATATAATGGAGCGGATCGAAGTATATCGAGCCACGAGAGCGAAAGTCTCCTCATAATCAACTCCCTCTACCTAGGAGAACCCTCTAGCCACAAACCTCGCTTTGAATTTCTCAATGCTGCCATCTGCATCATGCTTTACCTTGTAAAGCCATCTGGAAGTAACCACGGATTTGCCCTCAGGCCTCGGCACCACCTCCCAAACATCATTCTTCATGATAGAAGAATACTCCTCCTGCATGGCCTCTCTCCAGACCTGTTGGCTAGTTGCCTCCTCATAGCTAGAAGGCTCAGAGTCAAGGATGCTAGTAACCATTGCCATATAGCTACAAAACCTCTCAGGTGGTCTACTCTCTCTGACCGGCCTCTTCGGCTCAGCAACAGATGTGGCATCTCTCAAGGTGTCCTGAAGCCACTTGGGCTTCCTCTTCCCCGAGTGCACTTCTACCATAGGAGAATGAAACTCCTCCTCCCCATCATCATCAGGAGCCTGAACTCCTGACTGTTTGTTTGCTGTCCTCCTGCCTGCACCTGAACCTGTAGAAGCTGAGGTACCGTGTGAACTGTCCATCAGTGGACTCCCTAGTGAACCACTTTGCATGCTGCCCGGAGCACCACCCCTCTGGCTCGGTGAGCCACTGCTCACTGACGGACCCGACATCCTCATAGATGTACCTCCTGATCCTCCTGATCCCTACCCACTGGATCCCTGCCACTGACTCAATTGCTGCTGAGGGTCTGGCTGATCCAGATACTCTAACTCCCGTGATCTCCTAAAGGCCTTGTCCTCCTTGAACTTCACATCCCACCTAACAACAACTTTCCTCTGTGTAGGAATGTAAATCCGAAAGGCCTTTGAGGTCTTACTATAGCCCACAAAGATACCCTTCTCTGTGGTGGGCTCTAGTTTGGTCCTCTTCTCCTTGGGTATGTAGGAGTATGTAATGCATCCAAAAATACGAAGATGACCAATATCAGGCTTCTTCCCAGAGAAAGCCTCCTCTGGAGTCATGTGCCCAAGGCACGATGCGGACTCCTGTTCTGCAAGTAAATAGCTGTGTTGCAGGCCTTTGCCCACAAGAACAATGGCAACCCCTGATCATGTAACATGGCTTTGGTAGCCCCTACGATGGATCTGTTCTTCCTCTCTGCAACCTCGTTCTGCTGGGGGTTGTAAGGAACAATGAACTCCCTCCTAATGCCTGCCTCCTCACAATAGTCAACAAACTCTCCAAGGGTGTACTCTCCCCATTTGTCTGACCTCAGGGACTTGATCTTCCGACCTGTCTGTGTCTCCACAAGAGCTCTAAACTCCTGAAACCGCTTGAAGATCTCACTCTTGGTCTTCAAGAAATAAATCCAGGTCCTCCTGGAGTGATCATCAATGAATAAAACATAGTACTCATATCCACTCAAGGAAATATGAGACATCCGACCGCTCACATCAGAATGAATCAAATCAAGTATCCCAGTCGCTCTGCTGTCACTGCTGGGAAAAGGGGATTTGGCAAACTTGCCCATCGCACATCCTCTGCAAGTATCAAAGTGATCAGTACTGAAATTTGGCACACCTGTAGTGATCTCCCGCAAGGTCCTCAAGGCTCCATGATACATATGTCCCATCCTGCGGTGCCAAATTTCACACAGCTCAGAACTGCTAGCTCTGCTGTCGGTACTATTGCTCAATGCCACAAAGGACTGGAATGCATACTTGTACACCTTTGCATGGCGTACACCTATCACTCTAGCTGAATCAGCTGGAGTGCCCCTGGGATACATCAACACCTGTCCTCCCATGAACAGTACCTCATATCCTCTGTCCTCCAAAGCTGAGACGGATATGAGGTTCTTCCTCATCTCCGGCACATAAAGAACATCTGATACCTTCAAGGGAGGTTTGGACTCCCTCTAAAAGGTCAGTGTCCCCACCCCAACTGCTCTAACAACTCTGTCATCACCGAGTACTACCTCAATATCAGTGCCTCTCTGAAAGCTCTGAGAAGTACTCACGGACTCCTGTCATGTGACATGAAGCCCCACTGTCCACATACCATATACCCAAAGATGCTCCGCTAATTGAGGGAAAAGCATGCTCCCTCTGAACTTGTGTGGCAGGTGATCCTGCACTAGAGGACTCATACGCAGTGAACCCAAACTCCCGGTCAAAACGAACTGCAAAGTCCTCAACCTCTGCTGAAGCTGCCACGTTTTGGTTCTTCCCCTTCTTCTTCTTCTTCTCCGGACACAACTGCATAGTGTCCCATCTTTTGACAATTCCAACACTTCACCTTGGAATAGTCCTTCTGTGTGTCAACCTGTTTACCTTTACCTTTGCCTCTGCCCCCACCATTGCTTGTGGAAGCCTGCTTCTTCCCTTTGCCTTTCCTGCCTCCTGCCGACAGTGCTACATCCTCATCCTGCTCAACTGGTTTGGCTGCCCCGAGCTAACCTTTCCTGATCTCTGTCTGAATGCAATCATCCCAAAACCTCTCCCATATGGGAAGGGTCTCACGTGCACAAACCCCATCATCAAAGTTCATCCATGAACGGGGGAGGCCATTCACTGCAATCCTCACCAACTCAGTGGGTTGAATGACCTCTCCAATTGCTGCCAACTCATCTCTCACATTAGTAATCTTTGTGAGATATCCAACTGCACTATCATTACCCATCTTAATGTTCTTCAGCTTCTCCTTTAGGACCATTTTCCGGTTCTCATTAGTACTCTGGTAGAGATTGGACAACGCTGTTCACATCTCATGGGCATTTCTCTTTCTTCTCACATGAGGAATGCAATGGTCTTTGACTCTGTCTAGAATCAACCTCTTACCCTTGTTGTTTTTTTTATTATACTCAGCCAACTGAGTAGTATCAGTAGGCACAACAACAGGGTTCTATGTGGTATGCACCATGATATCCCAGATTTCTGCTTCCTCAAAGATACTCTGCATTCTCTCCTTCCAAACACTGTAATTTGTATGCCCATCCAACCTATCCTCCACCCTCAATCCCAATGACATCCTACTGTCCTAAAACTGAAAAAATAGCACTGCTGTAGTAAAGATAAAACTATTGTTTGTGAAAAATCAGCTTGCTGGAATTTTCTGAGTGAAAAATCAACTTGCTGGAATTTTCTGAGTGAAAAATCAGCAGCTGTAATTTTTTCTCCTTGTTGTCCCAAACTGCACTTTAGCACTCAAGCTCTGATACCATGTAGAAATTTTCTGTTTTCCCACCCCGGTTTTCAGTTTCACCTTATTTCTCTCATATAGTTAAATGCCCATTCCCATATCCATACATTTAACACTGAAAAAATAATTTTTTTTTTTGAAAACACAAATTCTGGAAATTTTACAGAATGCTGGAAAATGCAGAAATAAAATTCAGCAGTTACAAACATCCATTAAAACACGTTTAAACACAGAGATTTTTGGTCAAGGTGACCCTGGAAAAACCCCCTACAACTCTTGGGGAAAACCAGTTTGAGAGCTCTTCTTTATTTCTGGAAAATGCCTTTTTTACAGTGAGAAATTTTCAGCAAAAATCAGCAAAAATTAGCAAGCAAATTTACAACTTATCTCGATTTCTGAGCCTCAAAGCCCACAGGAAATTTCCAAACAGCAACACAATGTTGTACGACCACTGTATGGACGGTACAGCCGGCTGTACGGACTGTACAGACATGCTGTATAGACGGTACAGACAGACTGTACGAACCTCGATTTTTGTGCAGAAAATCAGCTGCCTCGATTTCTGTGCAAAAACAAATCTGCCTTTTACTGCTTGCTCATTCAACTGTAAGGATTTTCTTAAACGCTGCCTTGGTATGTGTGCCAAGCTGCTGCCTCCTTGTTCTCCTTGTCCAGAAACCTCCCTTGCTCTCTCTCTCTCAATCTGCTCATGAAAGAATGAATGATCTTTTCCTCATTTTTCTCCCTTAATCCAACCCTAAGTGACTTTTGGGTGATCCCTAAATCCAATCGCTGAAGTAGATTGAGATCTAGGGCTGAGATTAAATGCTCATTTAAATCTCACTTTCTATTTTTTAATTCACCCCACTTTAATAAAGACCCACTTAGTCATTTATTTCCAAAGTCACTTTTCCTTTCTAATTTTTCATTGACTTTATAAAAGTCACTTTAAAATTAGACTTTAGTAATTTTATCACTTAAAGTCACTTTTAAATTAGATTTAACTTTATAAAAATTATAAAGTCACTTTAGGAGAAAAATTAAATTCTTTTGGACACTTTTCCCTAGGCCAAAGATCAAAGCCTTAGGGAACCACCTGTCCTCCGGTACCAAATTTCAACATAGTGGTAGTGCTAGCAGCATATCAGATGCAACATTTGAGAGGGAGCTATAGTACAAATGCAACAATGGCAGTGTTGGCTTGTTGGGGCCTGACCCAGGTTCAGAGGTGATTTAGCCAAACAAATCCCAGTACTACTGGCCCTTTCGTAAATAGCCTGCAGAGCGCAGACAAAGGTCTCACCCGAAGTAGTATGGGAGGGTGCTAGAACCAGGTTTCCACACCCTGGAGATGTCTAATGGTTTCAAGTGGTTCGCGGTTTGACCCTGCACGCACATCGCTGCGCGCACTTCTCTGTACCTCGCAGCCTGTGATATTGCCTTCGCGTAGCCCTACTTGGGGGCCGAACAATGTTATTACCCAATTCCTTACTAATCATCCAATATTAGTTGATTAACTTAGCTTATTTGTATGCTTTTAGTTATACTTAACAATATTCATAATTCAAAGAAGTGCACGCAGTAAATAAACAATATACTTGCAAATGATATCAAACATGTAATAACTCAGAACAGATGCACATAATTAGTGACAAAACATTTCTTTATTAATCTCTTCTCTGGTTACAGACTCAACTCTACCCTGCACACTCAGCTGCAGGGGTTCGCGCACTCAGCTGCAAAGCTTCTTCCTACTACTACGGGCCAAGACACACTTAGATTCTTCTTCTATGCTTCGCTATCTCATTCTATCCATTAGATTCTATCTATCTCATCACTTTACAACTCAGAGCCTTGCTCTATTTATACAGTCCCATGGTCCGCGGACCATGGGAAGGTCGACTTTACATTCAAGTTTAGGGCGGACAACCCTATGACTCTAACCTACATTTCGCGCCCGCAATTTGCGGGCTTACAATAATATCAACTCAAAACTTGGGCTTTGAGCCCCAAAACATGCTGTGGGGGGATTCCATGCCCAATAGGCCCCCAACACAAACAACATGACTCGCCCTCGAGTCACTTTGTTGGCGCGGAAATCTTGGCGTGGAGTCCCTCCAACTGGTTGTGAATGGTTCTAATGTCCGCAACGCACTACGCCGCTGCTCGCTGAATCTGTTGCATCCTCTGTTCAGAGACCTTCGTGGCTAAATTGTTTCCTTACATCTGTATTAGCATATGATGCGTATGTTTATAGTCCCGTGCCTTTGTCCGGTTCCTCGGAGTGCAAAGATTGTGCTTTGGCCAGCTAGTCAGATAGCCGGCCACCCTCGCCATGTAGGGCTTCAAGCGGCTGCCATTTACTTTGCCTGGGAACGGTTCTCCATTTAGTTTGACTAGCTGGACCACGCCTCCGTCTGTGACCTCCTTAACCACGTATGGTCCCAGCCAATGCATTCTGAATTTTCCTGGAAATTTTTTAAACTTACTGTCATACAACAGCACTAAGTCATTTACCTTGAAGGTGCACAACTTGATATGGTGGTCGTGCCAGGGTTTTTCCTGCTGCTTTTGTACTTGCTGATGAAACCCAGCCAAAAACTGTTCTTCCTCAAGTTATTCTAACTGCGCGAGCCTTTCCTCCAAAGCTTAGCGGTCCGTCATCCCTGTGAGTGCTGTTATTCGCAGACAAGGTACGATATATTCCATCGGCATGACAACTTCCATGCCATAGACTAACAGGAAAGGTGTATGTCCCGTCAGTTTCTTGCACGTTTTCCTATAATCCCATAGCACCGCAGGTACGCATAGGTCCCAATCGTTTCATTGCGCGTTGCACACTTTGGTCAGCGCAGTCTCCAGTATTTTGTTGAAAGCTTCTATAGTTGCATTGGCTTGTGGGTGGTACGGTGTACTTTTCTGATGATACACCTGGAATTCTTCTGTGAGCACGTTGATGGTTTCGTTCAGGAAATGTGTTCTGCGATCACTCATGAAGATTTTCGGATAGCCAAATCGGGTCAACACATTTTTGAACAAAAACTTTGTAGCTGTAGCGGCAGTGCGGTCTTTGACGAGCTACGCTTCTACCCATCGTGTCAGATACTCCATTGCAGTGATGATGTAATGCGCGCCCGTCTTTCCATGAGGTTTGATCGGTCCCACAAAGTCGATCGCCTATTTTTCGAACGACTGCAGTGTCATTTGTGGATTTAATGGCATCTCATCCCTCCACGATGGTTTTCCAGTCCTTTGACATATATCATAGGCCTTATAGTGCGCTTTCGAATCCTAGTGCAGGGTTGGCCACCACAACCCTGCACGGAGAATCTTTTGTGCAGTTGCTCGTCTTGCATAGTGTCCTCTTGCAGCGCCCCCATGTGCTTCCACGAGGATCTGACTTCGTTCAAATTCAGGTACGTATCTTCGCAATATCTCATCATTTCCCATTTTGTATAGGTGCCTCGCGATGACAGAAAAATCCGTCGCGCGCACCACTAATTCCTTCTTCTATTGGACGGAGTATTCCTTCAGCGCAGTCCCTATTGTCAGAAAATGGATTATATCTTTGAAGTGCCCGTCCGTGACGTGCACTGCAAAGAGCTATGCATCAGGTAATCCTTCCTCCAGATTAGTGGGTTCCTCGCCCATCTCAATGCGCGATAAGTGATCCAGTCCTGTGTTCAGGCGTCCCGACTTTACTACGATTTCAAAATCATATTCCTGGAACAATAAGAGCCACCTGCATATGCGCTCCCCCAACACAGGCTTATTGACCAGGTATTTCAGTGTGGAATGATCAATATACATCTTGAAATGTCCTTCGAGCAAATAGTGTCGGTATTTTTGGAGCGCGTACACCATTGCCAACCCCTCGCGCTCGGTGGTGGAATAGTTCTTCTCTGCTTTGGACAACCTCCGGCTTGCAAATGCGATAGGGTGATCCAAGCCTTCCCCACCCTCCTGTGTGAGCACTGCTCCCAGCACGATACACGATGCATCAACATGGACATGAAACTCCACATCCCATTTTGGGAAGACCAGGATTGGAGCGGAGGCCAATTTCCCCTTCAGGACATCCAAAATTTTCATGCAATCGTCATTCCAACAAAATGTAACATCCTTTTTCAATAGTTTTTCCATTGGCGCAGTGATTTGGGCATAGCTTTTGATAAACTTTCTATAGTACCCGGTGTGTCCCAAGGTAGCGCGCAGCTGTTTAACACTTTGCGGTGCTTCCAAATTTAGAATAATGACAATCTTCGCAGGGTCCACCATCAGTCCCTGTTTGCAGACCACATGTCCCAACAGGTTTTCAAAGGGAACGATGAATGTGCACTTCTTAAGGTTCAACGCAATCTGGTGTCATCGACAAGTATCCAGCATCAAGCGTAAGCTTGCTACATGGTGCTTAACTAATCCGAAGACATTCCAATCATCCAGATAGACCTCCAAGAACTTGTGGATGTATTCTTTGAACGCAACAACAACGATGCGCGAAAAGATGGCTAGCGCGTTCTTCAATCCAAATGGCATAACGATGTATTGAAAGTAGCCCCATTCCGTTGCGAAGGTCGTTTTTCTCCTATCTTCCGGCGTGATCTTGATCTGATGGTACCCTGAGAACCCATCCGTGAACGAGTATGCTTCTTGGCCGCCAACATTTTCCAATACTTCATCTGTGAACAGTGTCGGGAATGGGTTGTGTACACATGTGTCGTTCAGCTTCCTGAGGTCCACGCATATTCTTATTTCGCCCTTCTGCTTCTTCTCCTGCACTACCATAGGACTCACCCAGTCGGATTCTTCCACTAGCTCAATAATTCCGGCTGCGAGCATTTTGTCTAATTCTACGTGGACCTTTTCCTTATATTTCAGATTCAAGCGGTAAGGTCTCTGCTTAACCAGCTTCGTGTCGGGTTTCAGGGTGATCTTCATCATCCCTAAGTCGCCAATGATCCCTTTTAAATCCGTAATTTTGGTTAGGAATAAGTCTTGGTATTCGCGGAGTAACTCAACGACCTTATCCACCGTGGCATCATCCCAATAGTCTCCAAGCGTTGCATACTTTGGTTCCGCCTCCGTTCCAATGTTTACTTGCTTCGTTTTTAGCGGCGCGGTGATGTCGGGATCCTCAATCAGTGGTCCTCGAACCTCGTGACAGCCTTTCGTTTCTGGAATGTTAATATTTCGTGGGTCCTCATCATCCTCCTCAACATTTACATTATAACACTCCAGTGCGCAGCTCAGCTGTGTCACCCATTCTGGCTAAAGCACTTCTATTGGCTCTTGGGGTATTTTGAAGATAGTGGCTTTTACCGCTTGTAGCACATCATCAGCTGTATCCCACCAACAATCTTCAAACGTGAGAGTTAACAGAAATCCCTCGCACAAGATATCCCATTCGCTCGTACCATGGCGGAGCTCCGTCTCAGTATACCAATTCATGGGTATAACATACATGGTATGATAGAGCAAATGCACCCATTCAGGCTGTGGTTCTTCCCCGTAGACCTTGGTCCATTTCGTGAGGTGTGTACGTGGATCATCCTGTTCGTCATACTTGTCTGTTAGCCGCATCTGTGATTTCCCAAATCGTAGGCACATCATCCTTCTGCATCCGCGCCAATCCTCAAAGCTTCTCTGATGCGTACCCCACCACCTTGCGGGCGTAGCGCACAATGCCCATTTCAGAGCATCGAACCGCTGTTGTTTTGGTACTTCGCTTTCAAATTTGTTCAGGAATTCATCCACCACTGTCAACCCATCATACATAGGCAGATCCCTTACCTCTGTTGTTACGTAGCGCAGTGATCTTACCATCATGTTGCAATTGAGCGTGGTTACCTCGTGTAATCGGTTTTGCCATCGTTCTGTTTCCTCATCCAAATCTGATGTGCAGGAGCTTTCGCGCTCCCACGAAATCTTGCCATCAGATGTAGGATTAACCCAATCCTGTTCCGAGCAGTTATCTTGTAGATACAGTCTAGCTCGTCGTCTCTCTCGTCGTTGCGCACTGGTTCTGTGTAGCACGATACTTCCACAGGGTCTAAAGGTACCACTACACAGTGAATTTTTCTCAAAAATCATTTTGCGCTTCTTTAGATTTATCACTCCGTTCATATGAGTGGCCCAATCTATTCCCAATAGTGCGGGATAGGGATTGCTATCATCGACAATCTCTATCACCTCGAAATTTGCAAGTGCGCTCGCACCTTCGATGTCTACCATTATTCCCTGCAATCTTCCCATTGGTAGGATCTTCTGCTAGTTCGCCATTCGCAATTGAATAGGGGACCATTGCAACGCGAGCCTACCCATACATTCCCATGTCTGTTTTGGTAGTACATTCGCGTCTGATCCTAGATCTAGAATTACTTGATCCATTTCATACTCCCCGATTTGCGCAGTCAATCTCATTTCCCTTCCTATTCACGATGTATGTTTCCCGAGCTTCCGGACTACACGTGGTTCTCTTGACCCAGCGCACCTAGTGATAAGTTCCTGCAGTCCTTTCATAGCCTTTCTGTCGCACAGCAGCTTCATACATGTCTCCAGAAAGGTATTGATCATTGAAGGATCCATCTCCAGCTCTAGTTGATCCTTACTACTTGAAGTGAAGGCCCCCGTGAAGCTCTTCTTAGCTTCCATGAATGTCTCCTTCGCATGCTCCAAATCAAATTCAGGTTCCTTTGTAGGAGCCTTGCGAACCCATGCACTTTCTTCAGGCTGCTTACCTTTGTTATCTCCTGTCGTGATACCGCTTTGGAGCACTTTGTTTACATTCGGGTCCTCTTCGCACGAATCATACCTCATCATTTGCAAATTCTGAATTGGGGGAGGCTAGAGTATCCCTTTATCGTGCAACCTCATTATCAGTGTAGGGAAGTCCTCTGTCTCATGATCAAACTAAGTACAATATAAACATGATGCTCTCGTTGGATTTGTACAATCGCGGGCATAATGCCCTAGCCCTCCGCAATTGTAACAAATTAGCTATCCGCGACCCCTTCCTGGTCCCATTCCACCTCGACCTCGTCTGCGCCCCTGAAATCCAGTGTGCGCCATCCCTACATTTGGATCGAGGGCTCGCATTTCAGTTTGCACTCTGTAGGCAGGAGTCTGATCCATCATCAACTCGTAACTTCTGCATGTGCGCTCATCATGGCCTACCGACTTGCAGAAATTACAGAACAATTGCTGGGATGTCTGCATATACTTCTGTAATAGGTGATAGTTATCTGTAGCGTGTTTTCCTCCTATCTGACAAATCATGCACCATAATGCAGGCGCCGCGCTCGGTCTTTCTTGTGCCTCTGGTCTTAATGGCATCGACCCCCCTCACGCTAAGTAGTTCGCAAAGACTGGACAATGGTCCTTGTCATGCCCCTGGCCTTTGCATTTTATGCACCATACCTCGCGTGCCTCTGGCTGAGTTGTCCTGTCTTGTTTCAAACTCTGCATTTCCAGACACAAATTTTGCAGTTGCGCGTGGATTTGTTGGACTCTCAGGCTAGGATCTTGTATTGGGGTCTCGTGCAGTCTCATTGCAATCTCCAAAGCTTTGGCCTGGGTGGATAACTTCTGCTGTGACAATGCCATCCTTAAATGCAGCGTTAGTGATGCTACAAACCATGCGCGGTGCTGTCCATCTGTCAAGGTCATGTTGGCTTCACGAATCATACTCTTCAGTCTCTAATCCAGATCCCATGGGGTTTCGCCTGGAAGCATTGTGATTTCATTAAATCTGATAATCGATTGTGTCTGTGATTTTGGCCTGCTAAATTCCCTGTTCAGCGTAGCTTGGATATTTGCGATCCCCGCGTTTAGATGGTCATTAGAATGCTTAATATACCATGTCAGTGCGCGATCCTGCAACGCGCTTACCAGCGTTGCCTTCTTTATATTGTCATCCACGACTCCTTGTGCTTCCCATACAACTTTTACCACGAACCAAAATTGGTTCGGATCTTCGTTCCCTACTCCTCTGAATACCAACAATTTTATCGCGCTCGCCATATTGAACTGTGGTGATGGTGGTGGTGGAGGTGGTGTGGGCAGAGATGGAGGTGAAGATGGTGAGACTGATGGTGGTGTAGGTGGAGGCAGTATGCGCGAAATTCCCTACCTTATCAAACTGATCGCGCTTCTCGGAGAAACTTTCATGAGATATTCCTCACTTTCCCGTCGAGGCGAAATCAAGGGGCTATTTTCTATCTCTGGGCTACCCTCGTTTCTATAGATCCTCCCACTTCGCGTAGCCCCAAACATCAATTTATTCGCATAACTCGCTTTTCAAACAATAGCATTTTAATCCAAGTGTTTAAAGAGTTAATGTAGTTATCTCGCGGTCCTTTGAGGAAGTGTCATTCTGCCTCGCTATAGCTGATTGTCGTGTCTACCGCGAACTCGGTGATAAATCCTCCTATAATTCGATCGAGCCAATGGTCCACAACGCGCGCAATATTATCTTCCAATGCTTCTAGTCTGCGCACCAATTCTGGAGTCCACACAATCGATTTGTCGAGCCTACACCTTCCCTGACTGTCTGCTAGCTTCGCGATGCACTCATACAACTTAGAGGGGAAGGACGCAAATAAAATTTTGTGGATTTCTTTATATAAGTAGCGTTCTAACCACTGTTCCTTTGATACTTGCGGATTCATGTTTTCCTGCACTGTGAACTCGTGAATATTTCTGTCCAACCACCCTTCAATTTCTTTCTTCGTTAGATTCCAGTGACATGACATCAGACATCCCTTACGCAGATATCAGTCCCGGCAACGAAACCATTTGTCGGCTTGTTGGGGCCTGCCCTAGGTTCGGAGGTGATTTAGCCAAACAAATCCCGATACTACTGGCCCTTTCGGAAACAACCCACAGAGTGCAGATTGAGGTCTCACTCGAAGTAGTATGGGAGGGTGCTAGAACCAGGGTTCGCACCCTGGAGATGTTTGATGGTTTCAAGTGGTTTGCGGTTCGACCCTACGTGCACTTCTCCGTACTTCACAACTTGTGAGCCTTCGCGCAACCCTACTTAGGGGCCAAAAACTGTTATTACCCATGTCCTTACTAATCATCCAATATTAGTTGATTAACTTAGCTTATTTGTATGCTTTCAGTTATACTTAACAATATTCACAATTCATACAAGTGCGTGCAGTAAATAAGTAGTATACTTGCAAATGATATCAAACATGTAATAACTCAGAACAGATGCACAAAATTGGTGACAAAACCTTCCTTTATTAATATATTCTCTGGTTACAGACTCAACTCTACATTGCACACTCAGCTGCGGACTCTACTAGGTCTCTGTACACTCAGCTACAGAGCCTCTTGTTACTACTACGACCCAAGACACACTTAGATTCTTCTTCTATGCTTCACTATTTCATTTTATCCATTAGATTCTATCTATCTCATCACTTTACAACTCAAAGCCTCGCTCTATTTATAAAATCCCATGGTCCGGTAGGCCGACATTACATTCAAACTTAGGGCGGACAACCCTATGACTCTAACATACATTTCACGCCCGCAATTCACAAAGCTTACAATAATATCAACTCAAAACTTAGGCTTTGAGCCCAAAAACATGTTGTGGGGGGATTCCATGTCCAACAGGCAGTGGCAATGTCATGGGTAGCAGTACAGTTGTAGCAACAGCACAATGTTGGTGGCAACAACAATGTAGAAAGGAGGTGCTTCAGAGATAGAGTAGCATGTAGTTGGATATTGTTGCTAGAGCACTTTCCTCACTAAGAGGGAGTGTTATTTTTTGGTAGCATTGGAATTTATATAGCCTTGAAAATTGGTGGAGAGGCTAAGGCAGATGGGTTCTAAAGAACCCATAAACCATTTGGTGAAATTCCACTCAGATTGTATTTTATTAAAATAATTAATATTTTTAATGGGGTTCCTAAGTCTAAACCTAGGAAAATTAAAATATTAATGGGTATTAATCAAAATATGGGTGAGAATGATCTAAAGGGAAGATCAAGTCATGTTTTAATCTTAGTCACTTATTAGAGACTTAATTTCGACCGTTGAAGTCTCAACAAGAAAAGTATAAGAAGGAGGACTGGAGTTCATTTGAAAACACACAGAGAGATTGAGGAAATCGATTTTCTGAGGTGAGAAGTTCTCAGGAGGAAAATCGATTGTGGAGATCTTGCAGCAGAGGGGTAGTGAGAATTCGGGAGAAGGATTTTCTGAAGAAAAAGGTAGAGAAAGGATAGAAAGACGTCCAGAGGAGGGTTGACGCTGGCCTACGCAATGCTGACATAGAGGTTACGCAGTCAGGGAGGGGAAGTCGAGTTTCTGCTGAGGGAATTCAAAGTTTAGTTGTTGGAAGCCAGGTTGTGAGACTGGAGGCAAGAAAGTCGATTTCTCTGCCAGCAGAGGATCCAAAGTAGAGAGGCAACATAATACCCAGGAGGGGTGACGCAGAAGTTGCCCAGGGTGACGTAGTTTGATGCAGAGTCTCGAGAGTTGAGGATCATTCACTTATTCTCTAGTGATAGGGTGAGATTATTTCACTAGTCTTTTGTCCAGTATTTTCTCTGTAAAGGATTGCTAGTTGAGAATCCTAGATTTGTACTCAGAATTTTCTCCTGCATAATAATAAACCCTTAGAGTTGCTACAGTGGTTTTCCCGCATTGGGTTTTTCAGGTACTATTGTGTCCAAAAATAACTGTGTCTTATGTATCTTGTTCTTTGCTCAGTTTTCTGTTTCATGTATTCAAATATTAAAGAAGTGTAGGCTGCAGAGGTAATTTTCTTCAGTATTCAAAGAATAACTTGATAATGTATATTAAAATCAAGTAGGTGGAGTAGATTCAAAATTGCTGCAGTTGGGGTTCCTAGAGGATTGGGAATTTTTACACAAATAACAACAGGTAACAATGCACCCATCTTCATTATATATTGGCACCCGCAAGTCACAATGCACCCCTCTTCAATATATGTTGGCACCTGCAAGTAACAATGCAGGCAAAATTGAATAGAGACACTGAACCAAGGCCATGCCTCCATACCTATTCATACAATTCAATACAAAAACAGGGAGCTTGGCAGCTTTCTCATTGAATGAATATGTAAGTGAATATTAAATGTGAGGTGATGGGAAGGAGATTGTGTAATTGAAGGCTTCTGACTATAGAAAGAGGGAATGACGTATGGCATGTGAGGTGGATGTATGATGAAGGGAATGCTGTGAAAATTTTAATTTTCACTTCACTTCAATTATAGGGAGGATCCGTTTGATCATGACAAAGGGAAGGATCAATGTGATCATGACAGAGGGTTTGAAGACAACTACACCCCGGGTTTTTGTATACTTCATGATGTGAAGGTGTTGAAAGTCAACGTGGCAGTGCTATATGACAATCTATAATTGGCCCAAGGACAACGAAAACCAAACTCTCGGATTGGCTGGGGTGAACAACTTTTGCCCACCTTAAACTCGCAAAGGAGACGCCTATCTGTGTAAATATTTCACTTCACTCTTAGTCACATATAAAATATTTTGATACCCGTGTGAAGTAATTATGTATCAACTTTATAGAGAGATAAAGTAACTGAAAAAAATTATATTTTCATTTTCAGTGTGATAAAGATGTATATTTCTTATATTTTTAGCTATACTTAAGTAAATTGTTATAAATGATTTGAATATTCATATTAAGCAATTTATTTCAATATGAACTTCATAATAAAGAGAGTGTAATTTTTTTTTTTTAATGTTCACTATAATAAAATATTTTAATGTCCAAAGAGAAATAATCAAAAGTTTTAAGTAGATCAATTACTTTTTAATAAGAGAGGTATGATTCATTTAATTCTTAATAGAAAATCAATATTTGTCATTTAAAAAACATTTATTAACGATAAAAAAATCAACATAGGGTTAAGTAATATTGCCCTATGTTTAAAAATATATTAATAACAAAAAAATTCATTGTAGTTTAGATAACTTGGTTCACAAAAATAAAAATGTTTCAATGTCAATTATGTATATATCATATAAAATAATTGGAAAAAAATGTATGGTCAAAATATTTTAAGTAGTCTCACTATTCTACATTCTGGCACTTTTTAGAGTATAGTTTTTGATTAGTTTTATGAACTCTAACAAATATTTGTTTGAATTTATTTATATATTCAAAAATGAAATTTAAAAAATAAAAAATACACATACTTATAAATTCATCTTAATCATGAATTTATCAAATACAAAATAGCTATCAAATCTCTCTAGATCCAATTTTTTTTTTTTGAATGTTACATTGTAAAAAAATTGCACCCTAAAAAATTTAATCCTCTCATTTGTTAGATCTCTATTTAAAATAAATATATACTATTTATATGGTCAATATTTATTTATTTTCTAATTATTATCAAACTTAGATAATAACTGAATTTTGAAGGCTCAACATTTTAAAATGTTTATTTTTTAGTTAAAATAAAAATATCTTTCTAATTAAAATAAAATATACATTTACCATCATGCAAGTGCTACCGTGAATTTTGAAGGTTCAACATTTTAAAATGTTTATTTTTTAATTAAAATAAAAATATCTTTCCAATTAAAATAAAATATACATTTACCATCATGCAAGTGCTACCGTGTTTAATTTTACTAGGAATGATATAAAGTTAATGCATAGCCTATGTCACCATATATATATAAAAAGTAAAAAGGAGGTTACTTTGGAGTAATATTTTAATTACTTTATTTTATAAGGAAAATAGAATTAGAAATATTAAAAATTTGAGAATTGAAATATTAAAGACCGGTATGAAAATCAAATTCAAAATTTTATATGAAAAATAAGTAATTTGAAAATTAGATATTTACAATATTGTAATGGTAAAAAAAACATTTCTAGTTATTATATTTTTTAAAATATAATAAATTTTTGATTAATTAAATATATTAGGATCATGAAATTAAGATGAATATTTATTTTAATTAGAGATATTGTGGTAATGAATTCTAAGAAAATATTATTTGTGATTTTAAAGAATTTTTTTGGATTAATGAAGAAAAAAATACTAAATTATTTAGATAAAGAGATTCATCATTTTTAATAAAAAGATATACTTTTTGTTGATGCAACTTTATGGGCAATTTTCTTTTCATATTTAAAATTGTGAATTAGATAAAGAATTTGACACCTTACAAAATGACATTTGACAATATTTTCATAATGCTTCTCATCATGCACTATGATTATTCATTGGATGTGAGGTCATGACAACAATGAGTTGTATACTAAATGATTTGACCTCAGATTACTTCATTAAACTCAATATATAGGTGGTGGAATTTAAACATGGATAGGGAGTTATTATGTGCATTGCTCCTAGGATGACACTATTAGGTATGGTGTAATGTATGAATTTTTCACTTCACACTCTTTATACTTGCACACTTTAGATGTGGATGTAGGGAGTATTTATAATACATTGACCATATATGACCTTCTTGTGGAAGACAATATACTCCTTCCTTTCACTCTTCCTTGTGACAAATCATTTGGGTTAGTATCCTTTCATTTTGAGTCATCTTTTTTATCCTAGGAGCATGGCCAAAGCCTAACCACTTGATGTTTAATATTTTTTGACAAGGTTCCTTTTGCCTTTGTACCCTTTATCATGATCCTTGATCATAGGTTTGACCTTATTAGACTATTTGGGTTCTTAACTTTGGGCACATTCCAAGTTACTTGTTTAATCCTTGGGCTTCAAACCCTTTTTTTGGTAATGGTTGGGAACTGCACATTTCCTTAGAACTATTGGATATGTGTTATATTATTTGCATGATTAACCCCATGTGATCTACATTGATATGTCAGCAAGGGAGGGCAACTTGGCCCTCTTTGTTTGGGGATTCTAGGGTATAGGAACCATGAAAATTTTCTTGGTATGTTTAAGCCCTATTCTTTGGTTTTTTTTTTTAGCCCATGGTTTTCTAATTTTCATTTAGGAATTAAGGTTTAATCTAATCTGGGGCATTGGATTAAGGCTTTTGGATGTTATAAAATCCTATATATTGTATTGTAAATGATGAAGAAACTTAGAGGTGACACTCTAAACATTTTGTTTGCTTTCATGGTTATGGGTTTCTAGAGTAAATCTTTGAGTATTATGTGTAATTTTTAGTTTTTAATTTTTTGTTTATAAAGAATTTGTGTATGCATTGCTGACTGCAAATGTTTAAAACTTACAAGAACACTTCCTCTATTGTATGTTTCCCCTACTATGAAATTTTTTTGCATTGTGGGCTTATAAATAGTACCACAACACTTTTTAGCTATACAAAGACATTAAAAAATTGTCATCTCATAACAAACAATCTTTTAGGTTTCCCAAGAAATGTCATAAGAAAGCTAGATTATTAGCTTTATATAATAAGACATTGATCAAAATACCTAAATACAAATGAAGGAGGATACATGGATCAATTTACTTTAATTTTGGGGATATTAGCTACCTCTCTTGTTTGCATGAGGAGATGCAAAGTATTCAGTGTTAGGGAGATGTTAGGCCCCTAATTTCACATGATTTCAAAGGTCATTTTACCTAATAGTTTATAAATTTCCCTTTATTCCGCATTGATTATTTCCTTCATTACCATATATTTTTCCATTCTCATCACATTCAAACTTCATAAGACATATGAGCATTAATATGGTTAATTTTCCCGATTTGATGGTTACTCAGAACGGTTTTGTCTTTTCCTAACTTCTAAAAATTTTGCCGTGCCTACAAAAATTTCTTGTAATAGACATTTGGAGATTCAATTTTGTCAAATCATTTAAAATTTGATGAAGATCAATCTAGAAAACGTAAAACATGGATTTTGTGCGGAATATGGTTATTTAGGTGAATTTCAAGTAAAATCCTCAAAAAGTGCAACATATGGGATGTTTGGATAAGGTTTCCAAAGGGATTCATTATAATTGTTCACTGAAATATGCACTTCATTTGTTTGACCAACCAGCCTTGTGTACGGCTTTGGGCATATGGAATTCAGGAGGTTTGATGTCATTTGACCTTCTTATGATCTCCACATGATCTTCATCTCATCTCCACATAATATTCTAATATATTCACATGATCTCCATCCTACATCTAAGTTAAGTTCGTTTTAGATCCTCTTATTTAGGGATTGGTTCTATCTTGTTGTAATCTCTTTCCTTTTATGAAGGATGATTTATATGTATAAATATGAGAGGATATCAGTTATTTGGAAGAGGATGGAACTAGAAGAAGGCAGAGGAGAGGTTAAGTGTTAAGCATATGTCTATGAATCAAATGTAGAATATTTCTATTTGATCCTTTGATTAATATCAAACAACAATTTTCTCTTTTGGAATGCATGCGTGTTGGGTTAACTTTAGTTATGTATACTCTTTAGCAATGCTTCATCAAGTCAAGAGGGCCTTGTGTAAGGGATGCATTACTCTCCTTCTCTTAGGTATTTTTTTTTTTTAATATTTAAATTATAGTTAGTTTGATTTAATGCATAGTTAATGTGTCTACTTATTGTTAAATGTAGCTTATTTTAGTGCGCGTTTTCAATTTCATTTGCTTGCAATTTGGTGTGGTGTGTCAACCCGGTGGAGGTTATGAATAAAAAACTTATGATAGAATAAAGTTTTGTTCATCTTCAATTACAAAAGTGAATAATTAAACTATAAATTATATGGTTAATTGATTTCGTGATTGTAACATGGCAATTATTTACATAGTAAGAGGATTTGAAAATAGTTAGAACCATTGCTATGTTAATTTTTTTTTGATTGCAAGTATTTTAGATTAGAACTTTTCTTTCATGTCAAATTTCGATAGATTAAGTTAGAAAATAGACCTAGCATATATTGTGCATTACATTTCACAAGTTTACCAAGCCAGATTGATGATTTAAATGTAACAAAATTCTAGTAAAATTAAATTGACTGACATTTGTTTGCACCATTGTCAAAGCATTACCCCCTTCTTCAACATTTCTTGATATAAGCTCAATCAAAGTAGCTAATATCTCATGTTTTGGAATATATAAAATCACATATTTCAAACTTGAATACGCGCATATCTATTATCTTACTACGCATATGGATTCATTGGAAATATTCACTGCACTTAAGAAAATACTTTCTTTATTCAAGTAGGGTAGGATATTGTAAAGAAATAAATAAAATAGTAAAGAGAAAAACAAGTCTAGTTGTGAAAACCTAGTAAGTGGTGCAACTATACATGAATCATGCTCGAAAACTAGGCTTCCTAGCAAGAACGATTCACAATAAAGTTCTATAAGTTCACGATGTTTCAAATATTTTATTATGGTTCTTCAAAATCCTTTTGGTTTTATCTTGGAATTAGCTAATGGGGAATTCCTTAAGGCCCACGTTCCAACAGATAATGTCCCATCGACTTCAACACCTTATCTAGGACCAACACTAAAGATTATTTTGAGTGCCTTGGAGTTTGCATACTTCAATGGCATATTTCCTCACTGACAACAAGGGAATATCTCACTGTCTCTTGATCGTCAGATCCTATAGTTGACTTGAATTCAACACATTTGTTTGTACTTGTTAGAATGCACTTTTGTTTCTTAACACTCATTTTGTAAGATCAATTTGGTATCAGAGCACTAGTTTTGCTTTGTGAAAGAAGGATTTAATTGTTTGCAAGTTTATGTCATCTGTACAAGGTTAAAACTCAAAAGAGGTGAAGGAAATCTAGTTGGAAGACCTGAAGTTGGGTCAAGGGGAAGAAGAGAAAGGTTGCGACAAGCTCCAACACTACTTCAACTTCAAGTTGCAGTTGAGACTCCAGATATCATGTCTCATGAAGGAGAACCTACAAACATGACAAAAGATGAGAATATCTTTAGAAAGGATTTATTTGATATGACAGAGATGGTGAAGGTCCTTTATGAAGAGAGGAATACCAGGTTGCAAGGAGAAAATTCCAAACCTCCCAAAGGAGAAGGCTCTTTAGGAGGAGGTAATGGGAATGGAGAGAAACCTCCACCCTCTTATTCATCTTCTTCTTCACAAGCATCTTCACCCTCTTCCACTAACACAACCCTTACTCATACTCATCATCATTCTTCAAAAGGAATTGGTAAATCATCTTTTTTTAAACTTGATGTTAAATTCGAGTTGCCTATGTATAATGGTGAAGTGAATGCAGAGAAGCTTGATAATTGGATTCGTCAGTTGGAGGCCTATTACAGGATTCAAAACCTTCAATAGGATGATATAAAGATTCAGTTAGCTTCCTTGAGAATGGAGGGTGCAACACTAGTATGGTGGGAAATTAAAGATCCAAGAGGAGATTAAAAAACATGGTAACATCTCAATTTCTTGGAATGATTTTATTGCTGCAATCAAAAGAAAATTCTACCCTCTAGCTTATATGCAGAAAGCCATAATGCATTGGCACAACTTCAGACAGCTTAAAGGTCAAAATGTGCAAGATTACACCCAAGAATTTAGAAAAAGGTCTTTGATGTTAGGTGTGGATTTGCAATCACAAGACACTTTGCTGAAATACATAGGGGGTTTACACAGTTACCTTAGGCATACTATCTTAATGTTTAATCCCAATTATCTAGATGATGTGTGTGTGAAAGCCACTCATCTTGAGGCAAGAGGGAAATCACCCCAGAAGAAGGTAGTAAAAATCCATTTGAGGATAAAGAAAAAGGAAAGGGTTTCAAGGGAAAGAAAAATGCAACCATTAAAAAGGAAGGAGAGAAAACAATCTATAAACATTGTTTTAGAGAGGGTCACAATGAAGCTAAGTGTTGGAATCTTCATCCCAAAATGAAACCAAAGAAATTCTACAACAAAGGAAAAGAAAAGACAAATGCAATCACTCAAGAAGAGGATTTGGGATCCGAATTGGGTGATGAAACAAAATTTACAACCATGGGGTTTCAAGGAAAGGAATCCATTGCCAGCACTAGTTCTTCAAACTCACATAATGAAACTCCAAATGAAAAGAGGAGAATAGAATTGTTTCACATAAGGGTGATATCGAAACATAACAATATTGATACGCTATTTGATAGTGGATCTCAAGCCAATCTTATCTTAGAAAACATTGTCAAGAGTTTAAATATGGAAACTGTTCCACATCATAAACCGTATCCACTTGGATGGGTATCTGACAATGTGCAATTTCAGGTTATGAGAAAGTGTAAAATGAAATTCGCAATCATTGCAAAATTCATAGATGAAATGGAGCTTGACGTTTGTTATAGAAATATTTGGGCACATCAACCCTAAACTTATATGTCGATGTATTAGGGCTCACCAACCCCTAAAAGAGTTGTTTCATACCCTAAAGGAACATAGTCATCTGAATACATCATTCCCCAAAAGTTCCATTTGAGAAACCACCCAGAAATTACCTAAATTGAACCACACTAACTGCTCCACTGGCAAAGTGCGATGCATAATGTTTAGGCCTTCTATAGGGTGCGATGGGTGAGGATGGACAAATGTCTGGGACAGTTTTTTAGTTGGTTGCTCATAGAATCATCTAGAAACTTCTCTTGTGCCACTTGCCTCTCTGAATTCGCCCAAGGATGAATAAGGGATCTAGGAAATCATCTCCAATCCCTTCTCTTGTGCAACTAATTGTAACAAGTGGAATGACACTAATCAAACCCCATGGATGACTCACACCATTGCAAACATCTATAAATGGATCTCCAATCCAAGAGATCAGGAGGCTGGAATATTGTGAATTGCAAGTAAGTGCTGATAGTTTATCATTGAGGAGAGAGAATTGTATTCTTGTTGGAGTGATCTTTCTATTTCATGAGGTGAAGAAGGATTGAAGCTGGGAGGATGGTGCTGGATCAGACAATTGGGTTGTAATTCTCCTTTCTATTAATAAATCTCTTCAAGTTTTCTCCCATATGATTGTGCAATTGTGAATTCTATCATTTGTTCATTATATATTTGATTATGTAATGTTTATGTTGTAATAGATCACGATGCTTTGACAGTTCTTTGTTGCTGTACTTGTGCAGGTACTTTCGGCGACAGGTTGACATCAATGGTCTTCGACCAAAAGATTTTGCGTGGTGTTCGACATCAGATCATGTATTCACACCACGTGAATTGTATTGTAGTACCTTGAGGATCATTATCATTATCGGTGATCCCTCTTGCGTTTGTTAACAACTCACATCATTGGCTGGTAATCAGGCGATGTCTTTCCATGTTCGACTTCAGAACATCTCTTCACATGGTTTGACTTGTACATCGGGCGAAGATTGAATGAGTTTGAAGACCCCGGATCTAGTTTCATCCATCCGGGCTGCGATATATTTAGGGATATAAAAACATCAAATGTACAAATGCTCTACACAGATGGTCATCCTAATCATGGATTGTGAATCTATATTTACAGAATCACGAGTCTGTATCTGCAGACGACTATCTGATCTATGTACATGAAATGAAATTTATAAAGCTGAGCATGGGAATGCCCCCCTCAGCTGGATCATGAAAATCATATGATGATGTATTGTATTGTAACTTATGCAGGTCACCATCCAGTTCGAAACCTCGGATCCTCATGATAAATCATTTCACCTGACATGAATATTTACGACCTCATGCTTTAGGGGGCAACTGTTATAGACATATTTGGGCACATCAACCCCAAACTTATATGTTGATGTATTAGGGCTCATCAACCCCTAAAATAGTTGTTTCATACCCTAAAGGAACATAGTCATCTGAATACATCATTCCCCAAAAGTTCCATCTAAGAAACCATCTAGAAATTGCCTAAATTGAACCATACTGACTGCTCCACTGGCAAAGTGCGATGCATACTGAGTGGTACACTGCCAAGGTGCGATGCATACTGTTTAGGCCTTCTATAGGGTGCAATGGGTGAGGATGGACAAATGTCTGGGACAGTTTGTTAGTTGGTTGCTCATGGAATCTTCTAGAAACTTCTCCTGTGCCACTTGCCTCTCTGAATTCGCCCAAGGATGAATAAGGGATCTAGGAAATCATCTCCAATCCCTTCTCTTGTGGAACCAATTGTAACAAGTGGAATGACACTAATCAAACCCCATGGATGACTCACACCCTTGCAAACATCTATAAATGGATCTCCAATCCAAGAGATCAGGAGGCTGGAATATTGTGAATTGCAAGTAAGTGCTGATAGTTTGTCATTGAGGAGAGAGCATTGTATTCTTGTTGGAGTGATCTTTCTATTTCATGAGGTGAAAAAGGATTGAAGCTGGGAGGATGGCGCTGGATCAGACAACTGGGTTGTAATTCTCTTTTCTATTAATAAATCTCTTCAAGTTTTCTCCTATATGATTGTGCAATTTGTTCATTATATATCTGATTTTATAATGTTTATGTTGTAATATATCACGATGCTTTGACGGTTCTTTGTTGCTGTACTTGTATAGGTACTCTCCAAGCGTGTTAAGTACGGGGAGGAGTTGTAGGATCTGCCAAAGGAGAGAGATCAAGCAAGGGATTAAGTGGAAGTTCTAGGTTGGTTCCATTATCTTTCTCTTATCTGTTACACATAGGAAAAATCATTGAATTTCTTTAAACTATTGTTTCTAGGGTAGCTGCCAAACCTAGAGGGCTAGCATTCTTTAGGAATACTAGTTTTCCTAGAAACAACATTGTGCCGTTAGATATCTGTGGCATCGTTTTGGGTAGCCTGTACCTTTATGACAAAAAAGCTATTTTCCATCAACATGAAAATAAATATCACATAATCAAAAATGGTTTCATTTCGGGATGAAGCTTCCAATAGTGATCTTCATCATGACCCTCTATGGGACAATGTTTGCAGATTGTTTTCTCTTCTTCCTTTTTAGTGGATGCATTTTTCTTTCCCTTGAAACCCTTTTCTTTCTCTTTACCCTTAAATGGATTTTTACTACCTTCTTCTGGGGTGTTTTCCCCTCTTGCCTCAAGATGCGTGGCTTGCACACACACAACATCTAGATTATTGTGATTAAACATTAAGATAGTATGCCTAAGGTAACCGTGTAAACCCCCTATGTACTTCAACAAAGTGTCTTGTGATTGCAAATCTACACCTAACATCAAAGACCTTTTTCTGAATTCTTGGGTGTAATATTGCACATTTTTACCTTTAAGTTGTCTAAACTTCTGTTAATTCATAACGGCATTTTCATTTTCAGAAAATTTCATTATGAACATGTCATGTATGAGAAAAAAATACTTGATGTCGTATGTCGAGAACATTTGTTTCTAAAGATGTCAAAGTATATGTTGGATATAACTTCTTTGATGAACTTGAGCCGTGAAATTGGTTCTTCCAAGCGTGTTCAGGTTCCCAAAATCTCTTGGCAGTTTGCGTGGGACATGGAGAAGGTGAGCTAAATTTATACCTCTCCAAGATTGAAGCCGTAACAGTCTGTGGTAGTATTGACTTCATTCGGGCAGACACAGGTGAAAGAATCATACATCCCCGTGAAGCCACAGATGCCTTTGCTTTGCTCGCAATTTATGAAGGCAAGCTCAAGATAACCATTTGGATAAGAGGTTTTTTGGGAGCAGCCCAATGTTGGAGGAGAAATTTTGTTAATTTTTCTTCTATTTTAGCTCATTTTCATTCATTCACAGTTTTGAAAAAAGTCTTCCAGTGAGGAGGCAAACAATGAGAGGCATTTCATGTTTTAAAACAATTCTAGTACTTTCACTTCCAGACTTGAGACAATCATTTAAGTTTCAGGTTGTTGTATGTGATTATGCCACGAGCACAATATTTTTGCAATGTCGTAAGCCCATTTATTTTCATTTAGAAATTTTCAATGATAAAGTGTTTAAGTTGCACTGACAAAGGCACTTCCATTGGATGGGTTTTCTTCTACTATTCCACTCGGTCAAAAGGTATAAGCGACAAGTTTGTTGATGTACTTTCTAGGCCTATAGTTTGTATAACTATTTTCCTCAAGCATCATTTTGTTTTACATGAAAGTTATGTTCAGAAAAATACATACTTTCAAGATGTATATTCAAGCTTGAGTCAAAGGAATCAAGTGGAGGAATTTGTTTACCATTTGCATCATAATGTTTTGTATCATCTTGGTAAGAAGGATGTTGCTACTGATAGTAACATGGACAAGGCCAAAGATTTCATTGAACGACTCCAAATGGTACATCAAATAGTGCAAGAACAACTTGAAAAGGTTAAAGGCAAGTACACAGAAAGGCACAACAAGAATAATGAAGATCACAAGTTCCAATTCAGTGATCAATGAATCGAGATTGGCAAGGTGAGGAAACTGTACCCTCACCTGCTAGTCAATTGAAAGTGATATTTTTGGGTCGAAAAGACTTCTAGTGGGGAGGAGTGATCAAGTGCTCAAAAAATCAAAGTGTTAGAATCTCAATAAACTTATCTTCAGATCGAAGAGCTCGTCATTCTGATTCCAATGGTGAGAACACACTCAAATTCGAGCTCATATGTAGAAGTTAGAGCAAGTCAAAGTTCAGTTTTGACTTTGACATAGGCAGGATTAGATGATGTGGCAAGGTACTTTGGCGAATGAGGAGGGACCAAGTGGAAAGCTGCCATTGGCCCCCGCATGTCGCAAATCGCAATCGTAGGCAGGTCAGTGTTAAAAATCAGCCCCAGAACATCCAAGGTGCGATGGATCGAAATTGCAGAACGATGAAGGGGAGGTGTTATAGAATCGGCTCCGACAGGTACCGGGTTGCGATGCGATATTGCAACATGACATGTCCCGCATATGTATAGGACCACTGGTTTTTCTGTTGATTGTGATCTCCCTGATGCGATGCGAGTTTAGGTTCTGGTTAATACTTTTGTCGTTTTCGCCACATCGCAATTGAACATCGCCCGCCATGTTCACAAGACCATAAGACTGTCGAGTTTTTATGCCGATTGTGATTTACGATAAGACAGTTAGTGCCGACAGATTATGGCCCGCCGCGCAGCAAAATTTTCGCCCAGTTAGCACATTTTTGGGGCTAATTTGTAGGATCATGCCGGAAATGGGGCAATTTGTGGAGCGAGTAATGGGAAAACAAGGAGAAGTCATAACATATTTAGCTTTTCACAAATTTGGATGCAAAAGGAGGCTAGATAGTAATTTTTGGTATTCTGGACTCATTGGAGTAGGTTTCAGAAGCATTTGAGCATTGTAAACACAAAGTTTTACACTTTTGAGCATAATAGAGAGGCCAAATCCATTGGAAGCTGGACCAAGGAGACGTAGCCCAGGAGGGGTGAACTCCTTTATCATGTGCTTGTTGTAATGTGTTTTTGATGATGTTCTGTATATGTTTATGCTGCTGTTTAGTTTTCAATTTATGTTAAATTGATCATAAAATTAACATAAAAAATCTTCATTTTACTTGCAAAAAAATTCATGAATCCTTAAGCACAATGAAAGCATTTTGTTTATAATCTGAGGAAGATCTTAGAACTGCAAACTAATATTCTAAATCAAATCAATTTACACTATCAGCAAGTTGTCTTGCATTAGTTAATGATTGATATTATTGGTCAGTAATCCAATGAATTCTTTCTATGTTTGACTCCAAGTAAATCCATTCACATAGATTGACCTATACCAATAGAGGTTGAATGTGAAGTTTATATGGCTTATGATATCAAATGTTATTGTTGTAAAGTTTCCTATAGTAGTGTTTTTTGTATTTTGCTCCAATAAATATTTCCATTCAACAACAGCATGATCACAACCACCGCAATTCCTCTTCATTCGTTGTCTTTTCCAATAAGTCGACAAATTTAGATAAGTTCTCATAGGAAACAACAACCTTCCTTATTCTAAGAATTTTTAAATCATGTTATTGAAGCCTTGATTGCTGATGATATCCTTATTGCTGAAGATACAAACCCTTCCACAAATTCTTCAAAATGCCACAACACAAACCTTTGTCATCTGAAAAGAATGCTACCATATGTTGTAGGTTTGTTCTTTCTACAATAATTCAACTACTAACCATGAAGCCCCGCTGAAGATATATACGTTTCAAAAATTTTAATGTTGCATCATGATATAGTCCATACTTGAAACATGAAATGGAAATGAGACTACCATTTCTATAGCCAATACTAAACTTTGACTGCTTGAACCCTTATTGCGCTTAAAACCCTACTACTAGAGATAAAGAAAATAATGAAGTTGCTTACTGTCGAACTATAATTTTTTTGTTGTTGTACTTGACGCAATACAAAACAATCTGATGCTTCTACCTTTTCCTCCTCATCAGAAGTGACTGTGATCTTTAGATCAGTTGGCTTAGATTAGTATATCAATTAAGTCAACTTTATTCCGCCTTCGTAGGCACATGGAACAAGAATGAATATATATATATATATATATATATATATATATATATATATATATATATATATATATATATATATATATATATTCTTCAATGTAGATGAGAGACAATTAGAAATCACAACCATTCACACATTAATATTTGTACTAGAGTAAACATATCATTGTAGGAATGAAACTAGGCCAACGACAACAGTCATGATCATGTTTGATTCTTGCATTGAACTCACAAGACTTGCAAGGTGAATATTTAGGTCTTTGTGCTCTTAGCTGCAACATAACAATTCTGCATTGCATGGCATTGCTGATCATCAATGCCAGCTCTCAAGGGATGTGAATATATGCCTTCGAATTTCACTAAATTAACTTGTCATCACTGGATTAATAACAACCAAAAGAAAATGTCCATTCTGTACACCAATGAATCTACTCATTTTTTGAGAACAAACATCCAAAAATAAATAAAAATATTGGCTGCAGGCTCACAGATCTTTGGTCTGCACACAGGTCCGAATAGATTTATCCAATTAAATACTTCGACTTCTAATTGTATATTCCGGCTTACAGACTTCGACTCTCAATTGCATATCTTTGTTTTTACATTTTTTTATTACAGGACCTTGGTGACCACAGTAAATACTCAGCTCTTTTTCACAAATTTACTGGACCTTGGTGATCACAGAAATACTCATCTCTTACTCCAAATACTTAGCTCCTTTTCATAGGACTTCGGCTCCTTGTACCAGACTTTGGCAACTTCAGAATAGATCGCAAACTTTGACTTATTTATGTTTGGAGACTTCTCTTGATTTCGGTTTATATTCTCTTGTCTTATTGTAGACTCAAGTGATTGCCTTATCCACTTATTATAAACAAGTTGCTCCATGTATAATAACACTACCCCATGAATGATAATCACTACTCCATACAATGAGTGAATGTTGATATATGAGAGCCATAAGACTTGATAGTGATTCCATAACGTTGCGATGAAGAGAAGTAGCGTTGCATATATAATATTAATGCCAAAACATTGCCATGTTTAGCAATACACTGATGTTCAAACCTGGGCAACACCACCACTTGAGGCAACAGAGTACCAACAAAAACTATTTTGAAATCCTTAAGGATATCATGCATCTAGTTAACTGATAAATTGATGCATTCTCAACTCCTGAGCTTCTGATCACCAATAATGTGATCACTGCAAATCTATCATTCACCAATAATTTTCATCTGCGCATCCGTTCCAGTCAAGCTTTTAAGAAGTTGTCTTTGCAAAGAATTTAAAAAGCCTAGCCTTGCATTTTCTCTCACATTAGATAAAAAACAAAAATTACTATACTCGACTCTCTTTCGATCGAAGAGTTCCTTTGCTAGATTTTTCTTTCCTACTTCGCCGATGCCAACATTCCCCATGACTGGAGGTTTTTCACTTTCATGATTTTTCAACAAAAACTTTAATTTCAAAATCTTTCACCTTTTCATTCAAACCATCTTTCAAGTGACAAGTGGTTGTCATCCATTTTGCAACACACTTTAACGCTTACCTCCTGTTTGATGAAGCATGGCATCAATCTCATCCCCATCTTCATTTCAAGTTCTTCATGAGTTTGTTCCCCTCATAAACGCCTCCCATCAAATAGAAAATATATGGAGTTAAAATCAACAGATTTCCTATCACAGTAAGCATTCATTAACTTACTCAGTTGAGTACTACATTTGATCCTGAAGAATACTTCATTTCCATCTTGAACCTTCACCTTGAGATTAATGTGGGCACCCTGGTCCATGGGATTCTTCTCTTCCTCCTAATTGGTGGCACCTAGGGTTCCACCATTGTCAATGCCAGACATGGCTGATTCTTTTGCTACAACAATTTTTACAGAAAAAGGACTAAAAATTCACTCCGAGTCACTAAAATTGGCTACCTGGTTTTAGGTTAGAAGCTTGAATTTGAAAGGCAAAGGAGCCCAATCCTCTCCAGTGCAACTGTTAAAGATATAATAATGCAACACAATAAAATTCATTCCACAAATGTAATCTGAATAACAGATCTTCACTGAGAGCAAACATTAAACATTGTCAAACATTTAATAAAGATGGTAGACATATACTTTCAGCCTTAGCCCAAATAATACTTCATAGCCTAAAAATGATGATGAAAATACATATCGTTCAGGAGAATTGGATAAGATTCTTTGCTTGATATGTAAAAGCTTACACTCCCTGGCTTGTCATGCCAACTCAGATGAATGAGTTTCATTTGAAGGTTGTAGTGTATGGCTCTTCATATTGTATTTCTTTCAAGTAGGAGTTCCACTACCTGAGCTTGAATATGAACTGTCAAATCTACAAGGAGCTACAGAATCATCATAGCCATAGCCAATAAAAGCTCCACATTTATGACAAAGAAGTTTCGTTCTCATACGCCAAAGACGCCAGGAATAGGGAGCACATTTAACCTCATCAACCTGAGTGAACCTGCTCACATCAATGGACAAGAAAGAAATGATGCCTTTCTTAATGGCCTTATGTTACACTTAACCAATATTTGATGTTATGCGGTTTGATGAGCTCAAATTCAAAGGATATCTGCAAGACCCACAATTGTAAGTAACAACTATATGGGTATTCTTTGACACTCACTAGCATTCAATGTAACGTTGCTCACTTAATCAACATCCAAAACGTTTTTTCTACCTGGACCAGACAAAAAGAAAAAGAGAGATTCAAGAACGTGAATAAGAGGTACTAGCTATGTATTTCGCTTTATAATAATTTTCAATTTTGTCCACTTTTCTCCATGGAAATCGCCCAAAAATTAGTGTCCACCTTGTTATAACTCTCATAATTCTTTTGAAGTAAAAATAAAGAAAAACGAAAGGTAACCACAAACCGATTTTGGAGATGAGGACCTAGCCTTCTTGATACTCAGAGAGGGTTCTCTCTTTAAAATTTAACTTTGTTTTAGTTAAGATGTTTTTAGGCTAGTTATGATTGTTCAAGGGATTTTTGATTTGTATTTGAGATTAGGTGGTGGGATCTGCTTAGACAGATGGATAAAATGATGTCTTTTAGACCATTGGGCTATGGAGTCAAACAATAAGGAAGCAAAACTGGATTAAATCACTAAAGGGAATGTTCCAAGGGCAAGATAACATAGTGTTTTTCAGATCTTTGAGACAGAGGGGTGAAAGGGTTTCACTCGGGGTGAGAGAGTAGTTAAGGGTTCTCAGACTCGAATAATGAATGAGGAATGAAGGGATAATCAAGATCAAAGGGCAATTAAGAATCCTTTAACCTGGATATTCATGAAATCAATCTAAACTAAAGAGCAATTAAGAATTCTTTACTCTAGGTATCAATAGAAAACATTTAGATGTATAACTGTTAAGACAGAGTGTAATCAAACAAGTTTTGAAGTATTATTCCAGTTATAACATTTAGATTGAGAAACACATTAAAAATCATGAATAATTTTGAGAAAAATAACAATAACACATAAAAATACTTGTCTGAAATTCACTGAACAGATGAATTCTTGGAAATGTATAATCTTTATTTATCAATCCAGCTTGCTGGCTCAGCAAATGATACAATAACCTTTTGGGTCTTCTGATAAAAAAGTCTAATATAATCCACCCTACATACTTCAAATTTTGAAGTATTTATACAAATGGAGTTACAAAATATCTGAAACTGTATTCAAAACTAATCTAGAAGAAAATAAATATCTTCATGCAAGAAGATAGAGATAACTATTGAACTGTTTCATGCTGTCCCTTTTATTTTGGTTCTGCTGGCTTTGATCTTTTTCCCTTTTATCTGCTTTTTTGTTTGATCTTTCACGCTAGATGCTTCATTTACTTTAGCCTTTCATCTGATACACTTTGACTCTGTTGATCTGTCCACATCCTTTTACCATGATGTTTTACTTTTACTATACATTAACCTTTTTATTGCATATTTCTATAGTAAATCAGTTAATTTCTCCCATGTTTCAGCATCAGGTAATTGGGTTTTTAACATCTTTCTATATGTTTCATCTCCCTCTGTGCATTTGGAAAAAGTAGGTTTATTGATAAACAAGTGTTTTACCTCATGCTGGAGGTAAAACAAGTTTTCAAATGTTTGGTAGAGTACTTTGCCTATTGGCAATGCCTTTATTGATGATGTATTTACTTGATCTTTTGCTAACTCTCTGATTTTCTTATTGTAATCCTCTTTTGTCATCAGCTTATCATTTATCACTAAGGGATTGGGTATTCCCTTTTATCTCAAAATCTGGAACTTAGCCATAAATCTGTCAACGGCTAGCTGCATATTATGACACTTATCCTCCAAGTTTTGCATCAAGTTCCTCTTGGAGAGGAAATTTTTGACCTCCAAAATTATCTCTATTTTGTCCTTTATTTCCAATTCTTGCAGCTCATACTTATTCTTGTTGTTAAGGAATTGGATAATTCTGGCAGCCTCTTCTGGCATTTGTCCTAATTCTACTTTACTTTCTGGATGGCCTCTGTAGCTAGTTTTATCAAATCTATTTGCTCAAAAATATCTTGAATAGATGGCTAAATATCATTGACAAAGTCAATGATATTGGCCCATAGTTGTTCCTTAGCCTGCCCAAGGGGTTCTTTCAGTGTTAAGTCCTTTTCTAGGGCTTTCAATCTTTCACTCATCCTGGTAGCCTTTTGCACTTCTTCTTTGTGCATGATTTTGGCAAGCTTGTAATCAGTTTCCAAGCTTGTCACTTTCTCTTTGAGCTTATTCATCTCTGTGGTTTGTATGGACATTTCTTCCATAGATTTAACCAATTTTCCTGCTTCTTCACTTGATGTACCTGTTGCTGATGTAGATGTTGTAGAAACTGGTTGTGTTGTGGCCATTGGAGCTGTGGGAGCCAATGAGGCTGCCAATGTGGAAGGAACAGCCGTGGTAACTGTTGGGATGAAATTTACTGAGGTAGTGCCAAGATCAGTTTGCTTTATTTGGATTTTTCTGTCCAATTCCTTTTCTGTCTCCCTCAATTGATCATTGATTTTAAGGATAAGTCCATCAACTCTTCATGTTTTTTTTGGCTTTCCAAGACTTCCTGTGTCTAGGGGTGCTGCAGTTGAGGTATTTTCAACTATTTCTTGAGGGCTGCAATGTCATCATTCTTCTTTTTGATTAATTGTTCAGTAGCCTTGATGTCTTTGGGATCATATCCCAATTCAATTACCAAGTCTTCCAAAGACTTGATTCTGGTGTCTTTGGCCTATGAGGAGGCCTTTTCCAACTGATATTGGGCTGAAATGTTATTTAGTGAATTCTGCAACTGATGAGTAGCCATGGCCTTTCTTGTAAGGGTGGAGTAAATCATTTCTCCAGCCTGCTTGTGAAATTCAATTTGGTCAACGGGATGAATATCCCTTGCCAATACTTCAAAGTCTATCTTCTTGAAATCTACTGATGTTCTCGGTTGTTGTACAGTTGGCTTTATGAAGGACATTTGCATCTTTCCTTCCTTGATGTCAAAAGATGACATCAACCTACTTTGATTAGGGGGTGTAAGCTTGAAATACTGTGCATAGGATTCCGCCTTCAGTTTCTCATTTCTCATTTTAATCTCCTTGAACCTATCCTTAATGTCCCTATCTCTATCAATAGGCTTATTGAATGAGGAGACTTCTACACTGAGTTGCCTTTCTAAAATTTGAGTTTTCGATGTAGATGGATCCTATGTTTCTCCAGATGGAGTTGTGCCTTTGCTCATGTCTAACTCAGTATCAGTTATTTCTACTGAGCCTTCTGTGTCTTCCTGTTTTGAAATAGGATTGAGCCTAGGCCTTTTGCTCTGGCTAGCTTCATACTGTACATTGGAAGTGTCCATACCTGAGCTGGAGCCTTCCTCTTTGTTCCTTTTGGGATTCTTTTCCTCATTCTGAGGAGTCTGCAAAACAGGAAGGGTACTCATGGTTCCTTCTTTCTCTGGTACCTGCAGGAATGAGCTTTCATCAAGTTGTTTCTCTAAATCAAGCAAGGTATTTTCAACATCTACCTTTGTACTATCCCTGTCTATGAGAGTGTTTTCCAACCACTCAGATTGGTTGGCATATCTCTCTATTTCTGGTATAGGGTGATGAATGTAAGGTCCCAATTTGACCTTTTGTCTTAGTTTGGTTATAAACCCTTGAGGGTCATACCTCCACATGAAACTATTCTGAAACTTCATTTGTTGCAGAATTTGATCTGCTTCCTCTCCTACCTCTCTAGAATTGCAAATAAAAGGGCCTAACTAGTTTTTGATCTTGAACTGAGTCCTTTTCTTGGCTGAGACAAAGTTGATATCATCAGAGTTCATTATATGCCTATAATATTCCTAAGCAAATAACCTCATGGGGAGGTATTTGGGCAGTTTGTATAGGGCATGCTGGTAACCATATATTGTTATTTTGGTGTGATTTTGGTAAAGGTACCAATCTCCCACCTTACTTTGTTTGGATAACTGGAGCACTCTTTTGATTTCTTGGCTTATTCTTGGTGGAGGGCTTCCTGTCAGCATTGTCATGATTGGATGGACAAAATATTCAATGAAGTCTGTGTAGGTTTATGGTGATGAATACCCGTGGAATAGTGGTGTCCAAAATATAACAAACCTGGGCTAGCCTTTAGTATCCAGCTTCTGGATGGTGAAGGGAAATTTGTTTGACTAATAATACAAAAACATGTGGTAAAGTACATATGAGTACTTGAATACTCTCTCATTGTGAATTCTGGTAAATTGTTCATGCATTCTTTCAGCTATGAACTGGGCATAATTGTACAAAGTAGTAGGAGGCTTTCCTAGGGTGAAAATGGACATGAAGGCTAGGATGAGCTCATCAACGAATTCATCTACGGTATAGCCCAGAATACATGATATCATGGTTACAGTTTGCTTGCCCCTTTTAGAGAAAATGGCAAAAACATATGGAGGGGCATTTGTAGGAATGTGCTGCTCTTCTACAATGAAAGTTTGGAATATTTGGGCCAGTCTAGATGGACTCAATTTGGTGTACTGGTCTAACAAATCCCCAATGGATAGTGGGTTTAGGTTTGGACCTAGTTGGACTTGCAACATTTCATTGATTGACTTAGCTGTAATAGTAAACAAGACTTTTTGGTCTGGGGACATTATAACTCTCTCACTGGGAATGTAACAAGATTGGCACAGATGAACAATCTCAGGAAAGATATGTACTTGTGGAAACTGGTATTTGGGAAAATTGGACTCCCAAAGGCCAATGTCATCAGTATGGTTTAGATATTTGTCCTTACTCCAACAATGAATTTTGAGCAGGAGTGTATAGGCACTTGTGTCTTTGATTTGAAAATCCCTGTCCGCCAGGGGAAGGTGGTCAAGGTCCAAATGGGGGGTTGTCATTGGTTTGACATCCATGGCGATGGGGGTAGCCATAATTCAATTCTTGTGGATTTGAATTTGACTTAAACAAGTTTATATCAGAGGTTTTAAGGTAATTTGGAAGCTTTCAGAAGGGTTTGGGTATTTTAGTCAGGCACACACTTTAATTTTAAAGTAATTTCAATTAATTTTACTTAATTAAAACACTTTAAAGACTGAATGTTTTCAAATTGAAAGGGTGTCTGGTAATTTCTCTTCAAATACCTGGAATTTGGGTGAATTAACTTCAAATTGGTGTTCTCGGCAACTGCAAAAGGTTTATGGGGCTCTAGTACGGATTGAGAACTTGATTGGGGTCTCTGCAACTTCTTTAGGAGTAAAATTTAAGGTCAATTGGTGATTTCAACGTTTGAAGGTGTCGCAATGGTTTGCAGAGGTTTTCAAAAAATTTGATTGAAAAAATGCCAAATAGGGCTTCTCGGCCTTTTTATTGAACAACGATCACTTTTTGGTGGGAAAATTACAAATGAATAGTGGGTGGTTTTTCGGGTTGGGTGGGGAGGTGGTTTTCCAAGCCATCACACCGCTTTGTTGGAGGAGGCAATATTTTGGCGAGTTCACCCGATCTATCTTAATGCTTGACACGTTGACCACTTTATCGGGCGGGTAAAGGTCAGACATCGGGTGAACCCGGTATGGCTGTGAACTGTTGGATTTGGGTGTTGACGATCAGACAACAGTCGGGTGATAGAGTAGCACGGATGAAATGGGCAAAGGTTTTGGGAGGCCTGGGGCTTTAACCCATGGTGGTTTGTGATTATTTACGAGTTAAACATGGGATTAAAGGATTGGACAGGGGTAATGAAGGGATTATCTTAACTTTACAGAGAATTTGTGAGTTAAGAGGGTTTTGTCAGGGGTCATGGGATAAAAATATAGTTTATAGTTAAACTAAGGGTTGGGGTATTATATACGGGATTTATTTATATATGGGAAAATGTATATTGGGAGCTATATTATTAAGTTAGAAATTAATATGAACTGAAATGGGCAGAGTGAAAATACTACTAAGCATAATGTAATATTTGCACATTTTCTTCACATACACTTATACTTAGGATGAAATATTTTTGTGGGTATTTTGAGTGAAATGGAATTTAACATGAGGCTTTTTACTTTTCATAGGAAAATGGAGTTTAACCTTAGGAAAAAGGGGTCTTATTAGGGTAATGAAGGGAATTCTAACACTTGATGTCCATAATTTATTAAGTCGAGGGTCCGGTCCCACCAAAAGTTAGAGAAATGCTCTAAGCCTTTATGACTTGAAGGGTGTTTTGTACTAGAACATACTTGTGGATGGGGAAATTAGTAAGTATAAGGATGAAATGAATAAGGGGAAGTCAATTAAATCAACTTGTAAACCTCTGTTTTTGCTTTCTTAATTTCTCATGCACATTGAAAAATATGATTAAGCATGATAAATGTGCTTTTGTTCAATCAACTTTATACTTCAACAACCTTTCTTCTACTTACCCATTACTTACCCTAACATTTTTTTCTTCACTTATTTGGGTGCATTTAGGCTAACAAACCCTTTTGTTTCCTTTTCTTTTATAAATTAAACTATCTAATTCTAACCTTATATCTTCCAAGGGCTCAGATTAAATTGATGAGCTCCTTTTATTTTTTCTACCTATCTAATGATCTGCCAAGATTAAGCTGTTTGGTCAGATTTTATTATCTAATTATAAACATAAAATTCAAAGCATGAAATAGTCAAGATTAAGCAGTTTGACTACCATGGGTTGTGGCATGTATGACAAGCTGCACACAACCATTATTTAAGACAGTAAAGCAGTAAAATAGTAGTGGCATTTAGACTTGCACACTTTCATGATCTGTTTTTTTTTTTTGGGTTCATATACTTTCATTTTTTGATATTTTCTTATTCTTTTTGTCCTTTGATATTTCTTTTAGGACACACCTTATTTACATTTTTTAATTTTTAATATGGAAAACATTTGTAGAAAGCAAAGGTATGTACAATATTACAAGGCTTAACCTTAGCCAATTCAAAATTATGAATCCTATCACTATAGGACTCTAACAGTGGCTCCACATGGGGATGGCATTTCTTAGTGAAATTTCAAGAACTCTAAAGATCAGTAGCCTTTGAATTGTGGTTGAAGTTACCTTGCAAAGTGTCCTTCTGTGAATCTGCATTATTGATACTTATGAGAGTGAATCCTTCAAAGCTTAGGGTCTTCTCTCCGGGCTTCAACTTCAAAGGATCACCTTCCAATCCAAACTACACTATGTAATGTTATGTACAATGATGCAAAGTAAAGTGAACTATTGTAAGTCAGTGGAAAAGTAATGCTTCAACATCCTACCATTAAGAGGTCCTCCTGGTAGATCTGATCCATCTATGTTTCTCAAGAAAAAGGCATTGTTGCCTCTGTAGCCATAAATGACATAAGACCCCTGCCACAGAAAATCAAATTTTCCATGCTTGCCTTTATCTTCTCTCCTTGAATCCAACTTAAGGACTTTGTCTCCGATGTGAATAATCTGCTTTAGTCTTTTTATCAAAGACTTTCTTGATCTTTTCTTGGATTATCTGTAATTTTACATATACTTCTTCTCTAGTCTGCTGCAGGTGTATGGTATGATTTATTCTTCTGTGAATATCATTTGGTTCCACCTGTAATTCCTGGAGGATCTTCATGACTGGCAGTCCCAAGGATGATGGGAAACTGCATCCATCCCATAAACCCGCTAATAGGGTGATGTTCCAATAGACTTATTAATAGTCAGTCTATCTGCCCATAAGACATTGACTAACTTCTTGTTCCATGTCTTTTTATTGTCTTCTAGTAACGTTTTAATAATATTGACCAAACTTTTGTTGCATGACTCTGCTAGTCCATTAGCTTGAGGGTAATAGGCTGTGGAATGGCCAATGGTGATGTGGTATTTGTTACAGAAATCTATCATTCTTTTGGATTTAAAGGTTGCTGCATTATCAGTAATGAGCTTCTGGGGACATCCAAATCTTGAAAGGATATTACTCTCTAGGAAGGTGATTATGACAGTGTCTATGGCTTGCCTAGAAGGTATGGCCTCTATCCATTTGGTAAAATAGTCTGTGGCTGTCAGAATCCACTTGTGTTGAGCTGAGGATGCTGGGTGTATTTCTCCAATGAAGTTTAGCCCCCATTGTTGAAATGGCATCTCAGTGGAAATTGGTTTAAGAGGCAAGGGTAAAAATTTTCTCTTTCCTACAAAAATCCAACATTTATGACAGGAGGTCACATGTTTTTTAACATCTGCAAACAAAGTAGGCCAATAAAAACCAGCCCTCAGAATCTTGTCAGTAGTACTCTTCTAGTACAAGTGTCCTCCACAATCCCCTGCATGAAAATCTTGCAAAATATTGTTAGCTTCATCTTTTAATAAACATGTTAAGAGAATACCACTACTGTCCTTCTAAAACAATGCATTATCTATAACACAATATCTCATTGACTTCATTTTTAAGAATCTAGCTTTAGTTCTTGTCAATCCAGGAGGAGATTGTAAGTTTAGTAAAACAAATATAATAGCTGCATACCATGGTGAATTAGTAAAAGGTTCACTGATCTGTGGAGTCGCCATATCCTCCTAATCATCAAGGGCACTAATGAAGTTGATATCAAGGGCCTGACAGTTTGATTCAGCCATGAGTTTGGCTAAACATTGTCCTTTGAAGATATTGGTGGGTTTTATCTCTATGTCATATTCCAATATTGTGGCAATCCATTTGCTTCTTTTTCCTTCAGGCCCATTTTGAGTCAAAATGTCCTTAACTACAAAGTTTGGAACATAAGCAATAATATGAGAGTACAAAGTGTATACTATGAAATCTTTGATAGCCTTAACCAAAGCTAAAGCCTGTTTTTCCATGATATTGTATTTGAGTGTGGCATCTCTTAAGGATTTACTAAAGAATGCTATTGGCTATTCATATCCTTGATTGTTCTTTTGCAGCAAGACAACTGCAATGGTGTGTTTTGAAGCAAAAGAAAAAATAATAAAATATTTGTTAAAGTCAGGACTAATCAGGACTGGAGTCTTGGTTAATGATTCCTTAATAGCTTCAAAGGATTGTTTGGCCTCCAATGTCCATTTAATTACTGAGTCCTTTCTTAGCATGTTATTTAATTCCCTAATTAATTCTGCTATATTTGAGATGAATCTCTTAAGAAAATTAATCTTACCTAGAAATGATTGTAGCTATTTTATGTTTCGGGGATGGGAAATGGTCAAAATGGCTTCTATTCTAGCAGGGTCTATCCTAATCCCATCTTTAGATATGATGTGTCCTAACAACTTTCCCTCTTCTAGACCGAAAAGTGTCTTTTTAGGATTTAAAGAAATCCCAAATTTCCTACATTTGATAAATACTCTTCTGAGGTGGTCTAAGTGTTCATTGTCAGATTTAGAGAAGACTGTGATGTCATCCTGGTATACTACTAAGAAATCATGGATTTCCTTGGCAAAAGCTATATCCATAGCTCTTTGAAATGTGGCACCTGCATTCATTAATCCAAAGGGAATTTTCAAGTACATTAAAGTACCCCAAGGAGTAGTAAATGTAGTTTTGGCTTGGTCCTCAGGTTGGACTAATATCTGGTTATACCCAAAGAATCCATCTAATAGTGAAATCCTAGATGAGCCCACTACCCTTTGCAATATATGGTCCATTTTTGGTAAGGGGTAGTTGTCTTTTAAAGAGACCTTGTTTAAGTTTCTAAAATCTACACAAAGTCTAATTTCACCTGTCTTTTTCCTAGTTGTAACTAAGTTTGAAATCCAGTCTAAGTATCTAATGGGCGCTATTATTTGGGCATCAACCATTCTTTTAACCTATTTCTCTATGGATGGCAGAAGAATTGGGTTTATCCTTCTAAGTTTTTGTTTGAAAGGTTTATGATCTTCTTTTAGAGGTATTTTGTGTTGGATTATGCTAGTGTCATAAGATTTTAAGTCTTCATAACTCTAGGCAGATACATCCTGGAACTCCTCAAACAGATTTATATATTTGACCTTTTCCACTGGGGGTAAGGCTTTAGATATCTTAATGAGTTTTGGATTATCTTCAGTTCTTATATTAACCTTTTCTATGCTAGCTCTTAGAAGTTCCATTTTTGGTTTCCTAGCTACATCATTAGAGTCAAACAAATCTTCTAAAGGTACTAATCCTTTAGAAGAAAAAATATTTTTCAAATTAAGAATCTCAGGATCATCATCCATTATTTCATCTATCTCTACATTTTCTAAACTATCTATTTCTACTCTAGTAAATTTAGTTGGTTTAGTTATATCGAAAATATTTACATCTAAGCTTCTTTCTACATTACTGTCTATTGTACAATAAATATCTATCTTACAATTCCGAAATTCACCTTCATTGTTCATGAAATCGTAGATCTGAGAGTCCTAGGAGAAAATCTGCGAATACTTAAGGTTGTCTGGTATAACAGGCCTATGTCTGACTTCTACAGTGTACTGGTGGTTTTGTTGAAATGAAAATTTGCATGTATTAGCAAAGGTAGCCACACTGTGGGCCTGCATGTTTTTTTTCTATGAATGGCAACAAAGTTTTATTCCAGGAGGTCCTTGATGAAGTCTAAAACAATATCCCTATATCTACCAAGCTTAGGGTTGTTGACAGAATACTCACCACTAATCTGTTTAATAATAAGCTCTGAGTCTCCCATGATGGAAACTCTTTTGGCTCCCAGTTTCCTGACCAATTGTGACCCTAGAATCAAGGCTTCATATTTGACCATGTTATTGGTACATTTGAAATTCAATATGAAAGCATGTCCCTCAACATGATTATTCTCCATATTATGGATCCACATGTTGGGTGTGGAGCTTGATTATCTTCTGTGTTCAAAGGTTTCAGCTAGATACCCCAGGAAGACTGTACACCCGTCCACACGGGGGGAATAATCGCCCCCAGCTAGAGGGTCCAGGGGCCAGCGGTCCCCCGGCGGGGTTCGGGGGCAGCGCCCCCGAAGCTAAAAATAGATGTAAAATTGACTTGTAAAAGTCTAGTAATTTCTAGTCAATTTGGGCCGTTCATTAGGCGGATGATCTGATGGTAGAAGTTATGTTTAATTTAGGGTTTTTTGCCCTAGAAGGAAACCCCTCACTATATATGAGGGAATTGTATTGCGTTTATGTATATCTGTAATATATAATTTTCTAACAGCTGGTATCGGAGCCAAAGGTCTATTTGGTTGATAAACTCGCAGGAGAGAAGGGTTCCTGGTTCGAGTGGGAGCAATGGCGGAAGATGGTAGGTTTAGGGTCGAAAAATTCAATGGCCAAAACTACCAACTGTGGAAGATGCAGATGGAAGAATATTTGTATCAGAGAGATCTGTACCTACCATTGAGCGGAAAGACAAAGAAGCCAACGAATATGACAGACACAGAATGGGATATTTTCGACAGAAAGTCACTTGGAACAATACGGTTGTGCTTAGCGGCATCGGTAGCGTTTAATATTTCAAAGGAAACGACAACAAAGGGTTTAATGTCAGCATTGGCCAAACTATATGAAAAACCCTCGGCCTCAAATAAGGTATTACTTATGAAGCATTTGTTTAATATGAAGATGTCATAAGGTGGATCTGTTGCAGACCATTTAAATGATTTTAATATAGTTACAAGTCAGTTAAGTTCTGTAGGGGTAAATTTTGATGATGAAGTTAGGGCTCTGTTATTTCTGTGCTCATTGCTAGAAAGTTGGAATGGTTTAGTTATGGTCATTAGTAACTCTGTCTCTATATCTAGTACTTTAAAGTTTGATGATGTTGTCGGTGCAATCCTTAGCGAGGAAATGCAACAAAAAAGCTCCAGTGAGACATCAGGTAATGCTTTGACTGCAGAGCCTAGGGGAAGGAAAATGGAAAGAGGAAAGAGCCCAGGATATCGCAGTAAGTCAAGAAAAGGTAGATCTAAGTCTAGATCGTGGATAGTGTGCTGGAAATGCGGGAAGAAAGGACACCTGAAGAAAGATCGCAAGTCTCGGAAGGGAAAAGAAGGAGACGCGCAGCAAGAAACTAATCATGAAGCGAATGTAACAGGTGATGTGTTGCAAGATGCTTTGATTCTTTCACTAGAAAATATTATTGATGCCTGGGTGGTAAATTCAGGGGCCTCATTCCATTCCACACCTGATAAGAAACATTTTCATGATTATGTTCAAGAAGATTTTGGACAGGTTCGATTGGGTGATGATAAACCCTGTAAAATCACTGGAATGGGTATAGTTTTCATAAAACAGCAGAATGGAAATCAATGGCTATTGAAGGAGGTATGGGATGTTCCAGATCTGAAGAAAAATCTGATTTCAACAGGGCAGTTGGGAGGTGAAGGTTGCATAACTACTTTCACAGATAAAATCTGGAAGGTCACTAAAGGATCCCTGGTAATAGCGAAAGGAGAAAAGGTTGGTACATTGTACTTATGCAACAGTATTTCTAATTCTATTAATGTTTTAACCTCTACAGGAGAAGATACGGCATTGTGGCATCATAGGCTCGAGCACATGAGTGAGAAGGGGATGCAAATTCTTCACTCAAGAAATTTGTTGCCAGGTTTGAAGCATGTTGATTTAAAATTCTGTGAAAATTGTGTTTATGGAAAATAGAAGAGAGTCAGATTCCTTAGAGTTGGGAAAGAAAAGAAGAGCGAAAAATTAGAGCTTGTGCATACAGATGTATGGGGACCTGCTCAGGTATCATCTCTTGGTGGCTCTCATTATTATGTTACTTTTCTTGATGATGCAACCAGAAAAACTTGGATTTATTGTATTCGGAATAAATCTGATGTATTTTATACTTTCAAGAAATGGAAAGCTTTGGTTGAAAATGAGACAGGGAAAAGGTTGAAGTGTCTCAGATCAGATAATGGAGGTGAATATTGCAAAGCGTTTGATAGGTACTGTTCAAAGAATGAAATTCGCAGAGAGAAGACAATTCCAGGAACACCACAAGAAATGGTGTGTCAGAAAGGATGAACAGGACAATCATGGAGCGTGCAAGGTGCATGAGATTGCATGCAGGATTGCCTTTACAATTTTGGGCAGATGCTGTAGACACTGATGTTTATATAATAAACAGAGAGCCTTCAAGTTCCTTGGATGGTGGTATTCCAGAGGAGGCATGGACAGGTAAAAAGGTAAACTACTCATTTTTAAAGAATTTTGGTTGTGAAGCCTTTGTCCACATTAATAAAGAAAATAGAACAAAGCTTGAGGCAAAATTAAAGAAATGTACCTTTACTGGATATGGTGTTAATTATTTTGGTTATTGCTTATATGATTATGAAAATCACAAAATCATTAGGAGTAGAGATGTAATATTCAATGAAAAGGTCTTGTATAAGAATCAGTTGCAGGAAAAGAAACAGGAAAAAGAAAACAAAGAATACACAGTGCTTGATGATATCATAGGAAAAGTGATGGTGCCTAAAAATCATAATGATCAATAGCTAGAACAACAACCACAACAACAACAAGCACCTCAAACACCTGAAAGTGGTGTTAGAAGATCTACCAGGATAAGTAGACCCCCTGAACAATACTCTCCTTCATTATATTATGTATTGTTGACTGATTCTGGTGAACCAGAATGTTATGAAGAAGCAGTGCAGGTAGAAACCAGGAAGAAGTGGGAGCAAGCCATGAAAGAAGAGATGGACTCTTTAGCACATAACCAGACTTGGGACTTAGTCAGGTTGCCTGCAGGTAAAACAACATTGCAAAATAAATGGGTTTACAGGCTAATGGAAGAAGATGGAGGTAGAAAAAGGTACAAAGCTAGACTTGTGGTGAAGGGGTTTGCACAGAAAAAGGGTATAGACTTTGATGAGATATTTTCTCCTGTTGTGAAAATGACTTCAATCAGAACTATTTTAAGTCTAGTAGCAGCTGAAGATTTGCATCTTGAACAGTTAGATGTAAAGACAACCTTTCTCCATGGGGATTTGGAGGAAGAGATATATATGCAGCAGCCATAAGGATATGAGGTAAAAGGGAAGGAGAAACTAGTGTGCAGGTTGAAGAAGAGATTGTATGGCTTAAAACAGGCTCCAAGGCAATGGTATCTAAAATTTGACAGGTTTATGTCTGAACAAGGTTATACTAGATGTCACTCTGATCATTGTGTTTATCTCAGAAGGAAAAATAATGGCAGCTATATTATATTGTTATTGTATGTAGATGACATGCTTGTTGCAGGTTCTAACATGCAGGAAATAAATGTGCTCAAAAGGAAATTGGCAAACTCATTTGCAATGAAGGATTTAGGTGCTGCAAAACAAATCCTTGGTATGAGAATAACTAGAGACAGGAAGAATCGCAAATTAACATTGTCTCAAAGTGAGTACATAGAAAAGGTGTTGAAAAGGTTTAATATGCAGAATGCAAAACTAGTTAGTATACCTTTGGCTAGCCATTTCAAATTAAGTAAGGAGGCGTGTCCCAAGACTCAGGAAGAAATGGCTCATATGTCTAAAGTTCCATATGCATCAGCGATTGGAAGCTTAATGTATGCAATGGTCTGCACAAGGCCTGATATTGCACATGTAGTGGGAGTTGTAAGCAGGTACATGAACAATCCAGGAAAATAACATTGGATGGCGGTGAAGTGGATTCTCAGGTATTTGAGAGGTACCACAAATTGAACATTATGCTTTGGTGGTTCAAACATTGCTCTACAGGGATATGTTGATGCAGATATGGTAGGTGACAGAGATAACCAGAGGAGAACTACAGGATATGTATTTACTGTAGGTGGAACAGCTGTCAGTTGGGTTTCAAAAATCCAAAGTATTGTTGCACTTTCAACAACAGAAGCAGAGTATGTTGCTGCTATAGAGGCTAGTAAAGAAATGATTTGGTTACAAAGGTTTCTGGATGAATTGGGTAAGAAACAGGAGTTGGGAAGGTTATATAGTGACAGCTAGAGTGCCATACATCTTGCAAAGAGCTCTGCATTTCATTCCAAGACTAAACATATATATCTCAAGTACCATTTCATATGGTCAACATTGGAAGATGGACAGTTGAAGCTGGAAAATATACACACTAGCCAGAATCTTGTAGATATATTAACAAAAGTTGTAACCAGGGAGAAACTGAGAATATGCTTAGTTTCAATTGGTCTTCAAGTATGATGAAGAAGATGAGAAATAGCCAGGTCCAAAGTGGAGTCATTGCCTAGCAAATGAAGCAGCGGTGGAGTTGCTATAATCAGTCTCCAAGTGGGAGATTGTTGGGTGTGGAGCCTTATTATCTTCTGTATTCAAAGGTTTCAGCTAGATACCCCAGGAAGATTGTAGACCCCTCCATGCGGGTGGGCTAATCCCCCCCCCGGCTGGGGGGCCCGGGGGCCAACGGTCCCCCGGCGAGGGTTTGGGGGCAACACCCCCTAAGCTAAAAATATATGTAAAATTGCCTTGTAAAAGTCTAGTAATTTCTATTCAATCTGGGCTGTTCATTAGGCAGATGATCTGACGATAGAAGTTATGTTTAATTTAGGGTTTTTCGCCCTAGAAGGTAACCCCTCACTATATATGAGGGAATTGTATTGCGTCTATGTATATCTGTAATATATAATTTTCTAACACCACACTTCTGCACCAACCCCTAACCTATTTACAGACCCATCAAAGTCTAAATGCCAAAGTGACTCATGGAATATGTTCTCACTGTCAGTTGTTATGTATTTAAGGTCTTTGGCTGTGATTTCCTTTTTATCATTTTCTACATTGTATAAGATGAAAGAGTCCATATCTGAATGCATGGAATATATGGGAAAGTTTTGTGGTTTTTCCTCACTACTGACCATGTACTTCATCAAGGTCTCCCTATTATGAATCCAACTCACAAAAAGATAGAAAAGATAGATCAATGCCTTAGAAATAAGCCTCTTCGAGGGGGCAACCTCCTTTACATTACACAAATGAAAAATTCTTGGATGATTCAACTGATAAAAAACTCCTTTCTATATATTGGAGTCTACGGGGTCACAATATAACCAAGCCGACCTAATAATAATAATATAAAGGCACAAAAATAACAATAGAGGGATTCTATGGGGCACAATAATAACAATATGAGGACAATAGGGGCACAATACTAACAATAGGGATTCAACGAAAATAGTAATGGGGGGATCACTAATATTATAGGGACCTAACATGCCCCTCTCCTTCAAAAAAGTGTTGTCCTTAACGCTTAAGTAGTTCTGGATGCTTCTATATAAAATTCTCATCCTCCCATGTGGAATCTTCAACGGGTAAGTTTTTCCACTTGATGAGATACTCTGAAATTGATCGACTTCGTAGCTGTCGAGTTCTTGTTTCTTTGACTGCTTCAGGTTCTAATACGATTTTTCCTTCCTCATCAAGCTCTGGCAATATTGTATGAACTGGAAGCTTGTCACCTGTAACCTTCTTTAAGCATGAAACATGGAAAACTGGGTGCACTCGAGAAGCTACAGGAAGCTCCAATTTGTATGCCATAGTACCTATCTTTTGCAACACCTTGTACAGACCATAATACTTTGGTGATAATTTGTTATCCTTCTTAGCTTGCTTGAGGGACATTTGTTTATATGGTTGTAGCCGTAGGAATACCCAATCACCTACATCAAAACTTCTTTTGCTGCAATGTTGATCTGCCTGCTGTTTCATTCTATTCTATGCCACGGTGAGGTTATCCTTTAAGAGTTGGAGAACTTGTTGCTGATGCTCGATGTGATATTCCACTGCTGGAATCTTAGAATTTTCTCTTAAATATGATGTGATGGATGGTGGAAGATATCCATAAAGTGCCATAAATGGGGTCATTTTTGTTGCAGTATGGAAGCAAGTGTTATACCACCATTCAGCCAGAGGCAACCATTTGGCTCATTGTGTCCGTTTATCAGATACAATGCAATGAAGATATGCTTCCAAACATTTGTTTACTATATCAGTTTTCCTATCAGATTGAGGATCATAAGATGAGCTATGAGTTAACTGAGTACTAAGACAAGAAAATAATTCTGTCGAAAAATTTCCAGTGAAAATGGGATCTCTGTCACTTACAATAATCTTTGGGTTTTCATGTAGCTTTTGAACTGTTTCCATAAATGCAGTAGAAACTGTACTCGCTTTAAATGGATGAGATAATGCACAAAAGTGTGCATACTTGGTAAGTCTGTCCACTACCACCATGATAAAAATCTTTCCTTTGGACTTGGGTAAACCTGTGATAAAATCCATTAAAACCTCCTCCCAACGTTTGCTTGGAATGGATAAAGGTTGTAATAGTCCCGGAGTCTTAATTTTTTCAACTTTATTTTGTTGGCAAACCAAAAATTCCACCACAAACTTTTGAATATCCAATTTAAGGCCATCTCAAAAAAAATCCTTCTTAACCCTATGGTAGGTTTTTAGAAATCTTGAGTGCCCTCCTAAAGGAGAGGTGTGCAATTCCCTAAGAACCTTTTGTTTGAGTTGGGAATTCTTGCATAGGTATAACCAATCCTTGTACCACAACGAATCATTTTTCCAGATAAATGTATTAGATGTACTGGGATATTTTTTTATCTTTTGAATGAGTGCCCACACTTCCTCATCATTCTTCCATTCATCCCTTGCTTTTCTTATCCAATCTGGTTGGATATAGAAAAGGCGCAAAGAAATGTTTCCACATCCTCATCCTTTCTTGAGAGTGCATCTGCCACAACATTTTGCTTCCCTTTTTTGTAGATGATTTCAAAGTCATAACCCAACATCTTTGTGACCCATTTTTGCCGCTCTTTTGAAGGTAATCTTTGTTCTAAAAAGTATTTAAGAGTATCACGATCTTTTTTTACCTTGAAGTGTCTTCCCATTAGGTAGGGCCGCCATTTCTTAAGTGCATGTAGTATTGCCAACATTTCCTTCTCATAAATAGCTTTGTGTAAATACTTTCCTTTGATTGGATGACATTCGAAAGCAATGGGTCTTCCTTCTTGCATTAAAACAACACCAATTCCATTTCCTAAGGCATCACATTCCATAATAAACGTTTTTGTGAAGTCCGGTGTAGCCCAGATTGGTGCTTGGCACATTGCCTCTTTAAGATGTTCAAAGGCCTTCGTTGCTCCTGGAGTCCATGAAAATGCATATTTCTTCAATAATGGTGTTAGAGGTGCTGCTATTCTCCCATAATTCTTAACAAACTTGTGATAATACCCTGTCAACCTGAGAAATCGTCATAGATGCTTTATGGATGTGGGGATTTTCCATTCCTTAATGGTTTTAATTTTGCTAGGGTCTACCTTAACACCTTCATGAGATACAATATGACCCAGATATTCCAAAGAAACATTTGCGGATTTTTTCATATAATTGTTTCTCCTCCAATAGTTTGAGCACCATGTCAACATGTTGGACATGATCCTTCCAAGACTCGCTGTAGATTAGTATATCATCAAAAAATACTCACACAAATTTTCTAAGGAAGGGTTTGAAAATGGAATTCATCAAACCTTGAAATGTAGAAGGTGCATTAGTAAGGCCAAAAGGCATGACCAAAAATTCATAATGACCCTCATGAGTTCTAAATGCTGTTTTTGGAATGTCTTCAGTCTTCATTATGATTTGATGATATCCGGAATGAATATCCAACTTGGTGAAGTAAATTGATCCATACAATTCATCCAATAATTCATCAATGACAGAAATGGGAAATTTATCTTTAATAGTGAGCTTGTTGAGCTCCCTATAATCTGGACACATGTGCCATGATCCATCCTTCTTGTGAACTAATACTACTGGAGCAGAGAAAGAACTTTGACTAGGTTGAATTATACCAGCCTCTAGCATTTCTGCAACCATACGTTCAATTTCACTCTTTTGGACATAGGGATATCTGTAAGGCCTGATGTTTGGAGGAACACTTCTTGGAATCAAATTAATAGCATGATCATGATCACAAATAGGTGGAAGGCCCTTGGGAGTCTCAAATACCTTGGAATGATTGTCCAAGACTTTTTAGAGATCTGGAGAAATGGATGATTTCGATGTGAGAACCTCTAGTGAACATAATTATGCAATTATGCCTCGTTGTTCTTTCTTTAGAAGCTTTGTCATTCCGTTAGAGCTGATTATCTTTCCCGATTTCCCTGCGATACCCCTTAATTCAACTTCCTTTCCTTTTGAAGAGAATTTCATGAAAATTTCTTGAAAATTAAAAGCTATTGTACCCAAGGATTGTAGCCATTGGACTCCTAGTACAACATCAGCACCACCCATTGGAATGGAAAGCATTGGGCTATTCAATACATATTCTCCCATGGATAGCTTTATATTATGGCACTTTCCTGAGCAATTTATGGTTCCTCCACTTGCAACCATCACTTGACACTCTGGTGCTGGATATAGGAAGCAATTTAATTCCTTGGCTATCTTACAATGAATAAAATTATGGTTACTTCCTGATTCAATCAACATTATTGCCTTTTTCTTCTTGATATGCCCTTCTATCTTGATAGTTTGAGGAGTGGTAATTCCAGCCAATGAATTACAAGATATGGTCAGATTCATTTCTTCTTTTTGTAGGGTTTGTTCCTGGTGTATATCCTCTTCTTTTGACATTTCTTGTTCCTTTTCTTCCTCCTCTTGACAATCTATGTAAAATAATTTCTTCTTGGCACACTTATGACCTTTAGTGTATTTGCTATCACAACTGTAACAAAGCCCTTTTGCTCTTTTTTCTTCCAATTGTTGTGGTGTCAACCTTGTAGGTTGTGGATGGCTAGGGGAAGTAACACTTCCATCTTTATTATTGTCAGTGGTAGGCTTCCTTGTTGCCATACTTTTTATTTCCATTTTTCTTTCCAACGTGAATGCCTTCTCTAATGAATCTGGTTCCCAAAGGCAAACCTCATGTTGGATGTTATCTTTTAGAGTCCCCGTGAACACATCAATCCTATGCTCCTTTGCAATATCTTTTACCCTTATATTCAATTTTTGGAAGTCCTCAATGTGCTCCATCATTGAACCCTTTTGTTTGAGATTTATCAATTGGCTAAAAAAAGTGTTGCTTTTTGTATCCTCATAATGTGCTATCATTTCATCCGTAAAAATAGCCCAAGTGAAAATTTGTTTACAAGAGCAAAGCCATCGATACCATACAAACTGATTTGGTTCCAAATATAAAGTTACAACGTACCTTTGTGTGTTTTGCACATTATGGATATCAAAAAATTTCTCCATCTGTAGTATCCATGTTCTGGGATCCTTGCCATCAAACTTCCTCTTATCTATCTTTGGAACATGGTGGTTCTTCATTCCAACATTAGAGTCTATGAAATCAATTTATTTTGTTCTCATCATGAATTTTCTTTACTACCCTTTCGCCATTAGTAAGCATTCCTTGTATAAACTCTGTCAAACATGTCTTCAAATTTGTCTGCAAATCTTCCATACCTTTCTTTAAATCATCCTTCTTAGCTTCCATGCCATCCATCTTAGCTTCCACACCGTCCATCTTAGTTTCCACGCTGTCCATCTTAGCCTCCACGCTGTCCATCTTAGCTTCCAAGTCATTCATCTTAGTTTCTACACCTTCTTGAAACCATCCATCTTAGCTTCTATGTATTTCTTTAAGCCATCCATCTTATTTTCTGTTACCTTTTGTGCGAGTGAAATTTCTTGCAATTGGTTTTGTAATATTGATATATCATGTTGCATTTCTTCCTCTTCTTCATGAGTCATGCTAGAGCTTTCAGGTTGCTTACTAGGTGTTTCCATTTTCTTTCTTCGGGTCATCAATTACCGATAATAATGCTTCACTATGCCCTTTAATTCCTTCAAACTAATTTTTCAAACCAAACTTATGCAAAAATTTAAAAAAATACACACCTTTTTTCACTTTGTAGAGCTTGATATTGAATCTGAGGTACCTCTGTAATTTTGGATCTCCCAGTTCTGAAATCGTGACCTGTAGTAGCCCTCTGTGTCCTCTTTCCAATGCCACTAGTTTGATCGAAATTGGATTTTCCAAGGAAGAGTTATTCCAAATCTCCCATGGTGATCGGATTATAGACTAGTTCAGTAGAGAGAACTTGTATGACGTGCCACGTGTCACTGTTTCAGCCTTAGTACCTAAAACTGATACATAGAAAACTAGAGGCCATCCTCTTTTTGAAACTTCTTATGATATTTCAATCTGATGCTCAAAACCAAAGTTATGATGATTTTCCCCAGGTCGCTTCTTTGGAATGTAATTTGTGAGCCTGCAAAAACTCCAACTTAGATCATATCTCCACCAATATAGCGAGAGAAGCTTTGAAATTTTGGACCTGAAGTTCAGAACTATTTCAGTCCAAATGGGTTTCTTTTTTTTTAGCTTATGAAACATCGTAGAATTTTTTTTATAGCACAAATGGCACAATGACCTGTTTAGAGCAGCGAAACCCTAGAATCTAAAGCTCTGATACCAAATGTTATGAAACCAGCTAACAAAAAGATAGAAAAGATAGATCAATGCCTTAGAAATAAGCCTCTTCGAGGGGGCAACCTCCTTTACATTACACAAATGAACAATTCTTGGATGATTCAATTGAAAAAACCTCATTTCTATATATAGGAGTCTATGGGGTCACAATATAACCAAGCCGACCTAACAATAATAATATAAAGGCAAAAATATAACAATAGAGGGATTCTATGGGGCACAATAATAACAATATGGGGACAATAGGGGCACAATAATAACAATAAGGGATACATCGACAATAGTAATGGGGGGATCACTAATATTATAGGGACCTAACACTCCCTATATAATTTTCTTGGTTGGCCAAACATGGATATGGTGGCATAAGACATATCCAACTGCAAAGATCCCTGCAATTTTGATCCCCATGAGCGAGATAGTAGCATTCCATATTTTGGTGGGATGTTTGCAACTAAAATGTCCATTAGAATGCTCTTTGCAAGGCACTGGACAAGAGTCACACATAAGTCTTTGATTAGACCAAGGCATTTAACCTGGCTGGAGTCAAAAGAAAATAAATCCTTATAAGGCCTGGTAATGTCTAGGTTCAGTCTTTCCATTATTGCCTTTGGCATGAGATTATGGGATGCCCTTGAGTCTAACATAGTGTTATGCAAAATTTTATCATGAATTTTTAGGCTGATGTAAAAAGGAGGAACTCCCCCTTGCTGATGAATACTATTATCCTCAGGGTCAAACAACAATTCAGGCTGTTCATCATTCAAATTAACAGAATCCTCTCCCTCTCCTATGTTCAAAGTCTTAGTTATCTGTGACCTATAAGATTCATTCTTTACCAGTTTGGTCAAAGGAACTGATATCTTTAATTTAGCTATTTCATTTTTAATGTTGAAAGGGAGTTGAGGTTTGTTTGTTTGATTCAGATCTTCCTTAATGTGTGCAGTTTGAGTATCTTTATTCTGTTTCTCAGTGGTAGGTATTTCAGTTTGTGTTTCTACTGTTTTGCCTTGATTTCTTTCATTTTGATTGTTTTCAGTGATTGCTTGGGTTTCAGTGGAGGTTATATCTACAATCCTAGGGGTTGAAGTTTCAGTTGTTCCCCTAGGGAGAATTTGCAATACTTTGTTAACTGGAGCTTCTTTTATTATCTTAGTCTGGGTTTGGATGGATCTTTTAATGGGAGTCTCATTATTCTTCTTACTTCTCAAGATATATTGTTTATGTACCTCATATATAGTTGACTCATATCCTTGTTTAAAATCAAAAGATTCACCAGATTCTAACTGCAACTACTGAAGCATATATAACTCCTGTTCTTCTTGAGTAAGAAAAATAGTGTCTTCTTCTGTGGTTTCCAGTAAGTTAATCTGGGTATCATCCTCTGCTTCTTGGTTCTGTGAATCCTCAACATAGTTTTCTTGGAAGGGGGGCCTAATATGTTGGTCTGGTGTAGCATTTTTTGTAGTATTAGGGTTCTTCCTAAAATTTGGGTTTCTTATTGGGGGTTGTTGTTGTTGATTCTCCCATTGATTTTTCCTCTCCATGTTCTCTAACCTATCCATGATTCTTTCTAAACTTTTAGCTAAAACATCTACTTTTCCATCTGAAGTTGAAGCTTCTTCTTTAAATACAACTTTCTTTTCATTCCTCATTCGTGCTTTCTTAGCTAATAGGTTGGCCTCTACACTAACAACATTACTCTGCATTTGTTCAAGTGTTTCAGGATTTCTCTCCCTTAGCTGGTATGACATGTCAGCATCAAAACCATCAGGGAACTTAATTAATGCTAGGTCAAGTGGAGGCTTAATGTTGGCTGGAATTGCATTATAGATATTATTAAACCTAGTGCAATAGTCTTGAACGGACTCATTGGGAGCTCTCCTAATATTGTCATATTCAGAAAGTATTTGTAATGGGTTATTTCTCTCTCATATATCAATGAATAACCTTTGAAAATTGGCTAATTCTGCAATATGGTTGGCAAGAAAGGCTTTGAACCACTTCTTGACATCACTAGTTAAAGTTTGGGCAAACAATCTCATTTGGACATCTGATTCATCTATTTCATGTAATTCAAAAAAGCCAGTCATCTTGTTTAAATGCTGCTGGGCAGTGTAATGACTAGTAGAATCAAACATGAAAATATTACTCTGATGATATGCAGGTATGGCATGGAGTTGGGCAGGCAAAACAAGAGGGGCATATCAGTTTGCCATTGCTGTAATTCTGGTTTGACTGGGGGGGAAGTTGTGGTGGTTGAAGAAGGGATTGAAACCGATGGAGGTGAACTAGATGATGATAAAGATGATTGATTAGTAAGTGGTTTAGGTGATTGGATTTTGGTAGATAAAATTGATGAATTTGTGTTAAAGGAAGGTGGATTTACAACGAGTGAAGTTTGTGGAGAAACTCTAAGGGCAACAGTAGTAAGGGTAGCTAGTTCAGTAGATTGTTGAGTGTAAGAATCACCTATATTACTTATCAATTTAGAGGCCCAAGCTTCTAATTTGTCAAAAGTCTCAATGACTAGTTTATCTAAATTTGAATGAATAACCCTTTTTGATTCAATGAGTTGAACAAACCTAGGATCTAAAACTATTTCGTGGATTGCATTCTCAGATTTACTTTTGAATAATGAGAGGTCAAATGACAAATCGAAAGGGATGTCCTCTAAAGTTGACAACTCCTTAGGGAGTGAATTGGATCTAACTAACCTGCTACTACTGGCTTGAGTTTCTGTTGTTTTAGGTTGTCTTAAATTCTCTCTGGGTCATCCACTATAGTTGCAGGGTTCAGATCTGGGTTTGCCCTAGTATAGTGAATCTTTTTAGGAGCTAGAATTTTAAGTTTTTAAACTATTTTTATGAAATTTTCTGAAAACTTACTTCAGGTAATGACCTTAAGGGGCTCAAGATTTAATTTAAGGTTTCCTTAAAGTTTTATGAGACTGAGGATCGAATTTCCCCAGTATGGTCGCCAGAAATGTTATCACTCTGATAATTATTTTGAAGTAAAAAGAAAGAAAAACCAAAGGTAACCACAAACCGCTTTTGGAGATCAGGACCTAGCCTTCCTGATGCTCAGAGAGGGCTCTCTCTTTAAATTTAACTTTGTTTTAGTTAATATGTTTTTAGGCTAGTTATGATTGTTCTAGGGGTTTTTGATTTGTATTTGAGATTGGGTGGTGGGATCTGCTTAGACAGATGGATAAAATGATGTCTTTTAGACCATTGGGCTATGGAGTCAAACAATAAGGAAGAAAAACTGGATTAACTCACTAAAGGGAATGTTCCAAGGGCAAGATAGCAAAGTGTTTTTCATATCTTTGAGATAGAGGGGTGGAGGGGTTTCAAGCGGGGTGAGAGAGCACTTAAGGGTTCTCAGACCCGAATAATGAATGAAGAATGAAGGGATAATCAAGATAAAAGGGCAATTAAGAATCCTTTAACTTGGATATTCAAGAAATCAATCTAAACCAAAGAGCAATTAAGAATTCTTTACTTTAGATATCAACAGAAAACATTTAGATGTATAGCTTTTAAGACAGAGTGTAATTAAAAATGTTCTGAAGTATGATTCCAGTTATAACATTTAGATTGAGAAATAAATTAAAAATTATGAATAACTTTGAGAAAAATAACAATAACACATGAAAATACTTGTCTTAAATTCTCTCAAGACATGAATCCTTGGAAATGTCTGATCTTTATTTATTAATCCAACTTGTTGGCTCAACAAATGATACAATAACCTTCTCGGTCTTTTAATCAAAAAGCCTATAGAAATGTCTAATAGAATCCGCCTACATACTTCGAATTTTGAAGTATTTATACAAATGGAGTTACAAAATATCTGGAACTGTATTCAAAACTAATCTAGGAGAAAATAAATACCTTCATGCAAGAAGATATAGACAGCTATTGAACTGTTTCATGCTGTCCCTTTATTTTGGTTCTGCTGGCTTTGATCTTTTGCCCTTTTATCTTCTTTGTTGTTTGATCTTTCATGTTGGATGCTTCATTTATTTTAGCCTTTCATCTTATACACTTTGACTCTACTGATATGTCCACATCCTTTTACCATGATGTTTTACTTTTATTGTACATTAACCTTTTTACTGCATATTTCTATAGTAAATCAGTTAATTTCTCCCATGTTTCAGCATCAGGTAATTGTATTTTTAGCATCTTTCTATATGTTTCATCTGCCTCTGTGTATTTGGAAAAAGTAGATTTATTGATAAACAAGTGTTTTACCTCATGCTGGAGGTGAAACAAGTTTTCAAATGTTTGGTAGAGTACTTTTTCTGTTGGCAATGCCTTTATTGATGATGTATTTACTTGATCTTTTGCTACCTCTCTGATTTTCTTGTTGTAATCCTCCTGTGTCATTAGGTTATCATTTATCACTAAGGGATTGGGTAATCCATTTTCTCTCAAAATTTGGAACTTAGCCATAAATCTGTCAACAGCTAGCTACATATTCTGACACTTGTCCTCCAAGTTTTGCATCAAGTTCCTCTTGGAGAGGACCTTTTTGACCTCCAAAATTGTCTCTATTTTGTCCTCTATTTCCAATTCCTGTAGCTCATACTTATTCTTGTTGTTAAGGAATTGGATAATTCTGGCAGCCTCTTCTAACATTTGTCCTAATTCTACTTTTACTTTCTGGATGGCCTCTGTAGCCAGTTTTATCAAATCTATTTGCTCGAAAATCACCTGAATAGATGGCCAAATATCATTGACAGAGTCAATGATATTGGCCCATAGTTGTTCCTTAGCCTACCCAAGGGGTTCTTTCAGTGTTAAGTCCTTTTCCAGGGCTTTCAATCTTTCATTCACCTTGGTAACCTTTTGCACTTCTTCTTTGTGCATGATTTTGGCAAGCTTGTAATCAGTTTCCAAGCTTGTCACTTTCTCTTTGAGCTTATTCATCTCTGTGGTTTGTATGGACATTTCTTCCATAGCTTTAACCAATTTTCTTGCTTCTTCAATTGATGTACCTGTTGCTGATGTAGATGTTGTAGAAATCAATTGTGTTGTGGCCATTAAATCTGTGGAAGTGAATGAGGCTGCCAATGTGGAAGGAACAACCGTGGTAACTGTTGGGATGACATTTACCGAGGTAGTGCCAAGATCAATTTTCTTTAATTGGATTAAGCTGTCCAATTCCTTTTTTGTCTCCCTCAACTGATCATTGAGTTTAAGGACTAAGTCCATTAACTCTTCATGCTTTGTTTGGCTTTCCAAGACTTCCTATGTCTGGGGGTGCTGCAGTTGAGGTATCTTCAACTGTTTCTTGAGGGCTGCAATTTCATCATTATTCTTTTTGATTAATTATTTAGTAGCCCTGATGTCTTTGGGATCATGTCCCAATTCAACTACCAAGTCTTCCAAAGACTTGATTTTGGTGTCTTTGGCCTGTGAGAAGGCCTTTGCCAATTGATACTGGGCTGAAATGTTATTTAGTGAATTCTGCAACTGATGAGAAGCCATGGCCTTTCCTGTAAGGGTGGAGTAAATCATTTCTCCAGCCTGCTTGTGAAATTCAATTTGGTCAACGGGATGAATATCCCTTGCCAATACTTCAAAGTCTATCTTCTTGAAATTTGCTGATGTTCTTGGTTGTTGTACAGTTGGCTTTATGAAGGACATTTGCATCTTTCCTTCCTTGATGTCAAAAGCTGACATCAACCTACTTTGATTAGGGGGTGTAAGCTTGAAATACTGTGCATAGGATTCCACCTTCAGTTTCTCATTTCTCATTTTAATCTCCTTGAACCTGTCCTTAATGTCCCTATCTCTATCAGCAGGCTTATTGAATGAGGAGACTTCTACACTGAGTTTCCTTTCTAAAATTTGAGTTTTTGATGTAGATGGATCCTATGTTTCTCCAGTTGGAGCTGCGCCTTTGCTCATGTCTAACTCATTATCAGTTATTTATACGCAACCTTTTGTGTCTTCCTGTTTTGAAATAGGATTGAGCCTAGGCATTTTGCTTTGGGTAGCTTCATACTATACATTGGAAGTGTCCATACCTGCGCTAGAGCCTTCCTCTATGTTCCTTTTGGGATTATTTTCCTCATTCTGAGGAGTCTGCAAAATAGGAAGGGTACTCATGGTTCCTTCTTGCTATGGTACCTGCAGGAATGAGATTTCATCAAGTTGTTTCTCTAAATCAAGCAAGGTATTTTCAACATCTACCTTTGTATTATCCCTATCTATGAGAGTGTTTTCCAACCACTCAGATTGGTTGGCATATCTCTCTATTTCTAGTATAGGGTGATGAATGTAAGGTCCCAATTTGACCTTTTGTCTTAGTTTGGTTATAAACCCTTGAGGGTCATACCTCCACATGAAACTATTCTGAAACTTCATTTGTTGCAGAATTTGATCTGCTTCCTCTCCTGCCTCTCTAGAATTGAAAATAAAAGGGCCTAACTAGTTTTTGATCTTGAACTGAGTCCTTTTCTTGGCTGAGAAAAAGTTGATATCATCAGAGTTCATTAGCTGCCTATAAGATTCCAAAGCAAATAACCTCATGGGGAGGTATTTGGGCAGTTTGTACGGGGCAAGCTGGCAACCATAGATTCTAATTTCGGTGTGATTTTGGTAAAGGTACCAATCTCCCACCTTAATTTGTTTGGATAACTGGAGCACTCTTTTGATTTCTTGGCTTATTCTGGGTGGAGGGCTTCCTATCAGCATGGTCATGACTAGATGGACAAAAGAGTCAATGAAGTCTGTGTAGGTATATGGTGATGAATACCTGTGGAATAGTGGTGTCCAAAATATAATAGACTTGGGTTGGCCTTGTTGAACTAGGTTGTCATTGATGTCAATATGGAAATATTCTGGATACTAGAGGATGACATGAAGCCAAGGGGATGTAGAGCAGATTCATGAAGAGACAGGAGCAAAGGCCATGAGTATAGCCGAGCCATATATATATATATATATATATATATATATATATATATATGCGGAAACAGACTTATATGCAAGGAGGTCTTTGAAAGACACTGCCAAGCCAGAGGAGTAGATGGAGACGAGAAGCCAGAGGAGCCACATACATATATACATATGCCAAAACAGGCATATCAGAGAGGAGCAGATGGAACAAGAGGAGCCAAGAGGAGACGGACCGAGAAGAGTAGATGGACCAAGAGGAACCAAGAGGAGCCATATATATGTATATGTCACATATATATGCCAAAGAAGAGGAGCACACAGAGACCGATCAAAAGAGCATAGAGAAAGAGCGGAGGACACAGCCATCGGAGCAACAGAGGAGTAAACAGAGCTATCAGAGCCATAGAGGAAGCAGACAGAGTTATCAGGAGCCTATCGGGAGCAGAACAGCTATCAGAGAGCCATATCAGAGCAAGAGGAACGTTGCTTGTAACATAGCCATATATGCCGCAGATAATACATATCGGGAGCATACACATATATCAGAGCATATCGGAGCAAGAGGAGCCATCGGAGGAGCTATCGGAGCTATCAGAGCATATAGGAATTCATTTGATGGCGATCAAATGAACTACTAATATATACATGCCCAGACTTTCCATCAGAACGACGAGAGCATACACAGGAGCCATTTGGCCTTCCAGATCAACGGTCCAGGAGACATGGGAATAGTGCGATGAGCTGTGAGCCGTCTGATCACTAATCCGGATCGACGGTCCCGATCTAATCGGCGATCGGGAGATCAGAGGAGTGGAGCCTTTCGGGACTGCGAAGTGGAGAGCTCCGATATCCGGAGCCGAAGTCATATTAGAGAGTAGCCTAAAGGGAGATCGGGTCCGATAAAGAATTGCTTGCGAAGTGGGGAGCTCCGATATCCGGAGCCGAAGTCATATTAGAGAGCAGCCTAAAGGGAGATCGGGTCCGGTTTTGTATCGGCGGATGCACACAGATATAACCCGCGACGAGCGATCACCGATCGCCGACGAATTACCTTTGGGCAGAGGCGGATGCGATAAAATATAAACTGTGGTGCATAGCATATCGGGTCCGCGGAGCAGAGAATCCTTATCGCATCAGCGAAATCCGGAGCTGAAACTCTTATCAAGCAAAATAGAAAGCATATCGGGTCCGCGGAGCAGAGAATCCTTATCGCATCAGCGAAATCCGGAGCCGAAACTCTTATCAAGCAAAATAGAAAGCATATCGGGTCCGCGGAGGACTTGTATCATTTCGGAGGTAGCGACAAGTGAGCGCCGATATACATCGGACCCGAAACCAGTATAGAAGGGAGTCTAAAAGAGCATTGGGTCCGCTCCTCATCGGAGGTCGGAGTAAAGGGATTTTTTGTGATCGCCGAAATCCAGACCCGCCGATAACTATAAAGGTGGGCGGATAAGATTTGAAATCCGCGAATGTTCATTTGAGCGGATTTACATGGGTTCCTGTGTAGTAATGTATATGTGACCGAAATCTTTATAAAGGGGTTTTTATAATGTTTCCCATATATTATATGTGGCTGTGGGTTTAAGCCTTAAGACATATATTGAAATGCTTGTGTTGATTGTATGTGTGGACACGGTTGGGCGGTGGCTTCCGATAGACATAAAAGCGACGATAAAAAAGGGTGCTCTGATTCTATAGTGTGGAATTGAAAATACTGTGAGGAACAGTCCCGATAGTGCAGGAGACCAAATCATGGCGACTATGATTGTGATAAGGATGTGGCTGTCCGTTAAAAAATGCCATCCCTGTGTATGCCCACAATCATTGGCAAAGCAATGCTGTTACAAGTTTTTGAACTTGTGTTCTCTACGAATGACTCGATCCTTGCTCATTGATTCAACGTGTCTTGTGAAAACAAATGGACAGAGGAAGCTACAGCAACAAACAAGCCAACAAGTGAGGAAGCTGAAGCAGGCGAGAAGGAAGCCGAAGAGCCAGCGAGAAAGAGGAATCGAATGGACAAAGACAGGTATGCATAAAACAGTAAATAGCAGACTGCATGTGTGTGATGGTTGTTGAAAACAAACCAGAACATGAGGTAGTAGAAGCAGCAGAGGTGGTGGAGCATTGTTTGAATTTGCTAGTGAACACTGCTGCGGCTGTTGAACACTGTTGGAGCTGTTGTGGGGGTGAAGAACCAGAGTGTGAGGTAGTAAAAGCAGCGGAGGCTGTAGAGGCTGCAGAAGCAGCGAAGGTTATAGAGGCAGCGACAACAAAAAAGGCTGTTGGAGACTATGCGTGGGCAGTGTGCAGAGCTGTGAAGACTCATCCATAAGAAGACATGGTTGTCATTGATATTGTAGTTTGGAGACTACAGTGAAGCTGTAAATAGACAGAACTCAGCAGAGAAGAGTTCTGAGAGCAGAAGGATTGGAGTCCTTGGGTTTGGAGCCTTAAAAGTGAGAAGGATGGGAGTCCTTGAGGCTGGTGCCTCAGAAGTGAGATTGGATTGGAGTCCTTGGGGTTAGTGCCTCAAAAGCAGGAAGGATTGGAGTCCTTGGGAGTTGGTGCTCTGGAGGTTGGAGCCTCACCAAAGTCCAAGTTGGAGCTTGGCAACCGATTGTGACCATCTATATATTGTATTTATTTTACTGCACAGTTATATTAATAAAAGCATTGATTCTTGCTGTTCATATTGTGTTCTGAATATATATGTTTTAACTGGTAAAACAATAGTGGGAAAAAGAAATACTGATTCACCCCCCCTCTCAGTATTTCCAACAGGCCTTTAGTATCTAGATTCTGGATGGTGAAGGGAAATATGTCTGACTAATAATACAAAAACATGTGGTAAAGTACATATGAGTACTTGAATACTCTCTCATTGTGCATTCTGGTAAATTGTTCATGCATTCTTTCAGCTATGAACTGGCCATAATTGTACAAAGTAGCAGGAGGCTTTCCTGGGGTGAAAATGGACATGAAGGCTAGGATGAGCTCATCAACGAATTCATCGGTGGTATAGCCCAACATACATGATATCATGGTTACAATTTGCTTGCCCCTTTCAGCGAAAATGGAAAAAAGATATGGAGGGGCATCTGTAGGAATGTGTTGCTCTTCTACAATGAAAGTTTGGAATATTTGGGCCAGTTTAGATGGACTCAATTTGGTGTACTGGTCTAACAAATCCCTAATGGATAATGGGTTTAGGCTTGGACCTAGTTGGACTTGCAACATTTCATTGATTGACTCAGCTGTAATAGTAAACAAGACTTTTTATTCCGGGGACATTATAGCTCTCTCACTAGGAATGTAACAAGCTTGGTAGAGATGAACAATCTCAGGAAAGATATGTACTTGTGGAAACTGGTATTTGGGAAAATTGGACTCCCAAAGGCCAATGTCATGAGTATGGTTTAGATATCTGTCCTTACTCCAACAATGAATTTTGAGCAGGAGTGTATAGGCACTTTTTCTTTGATTTGAAAATCCCTATCCACCAGGGGAAGGTGGTCAAGGTCCAAATGGGGGGTTGTCACTTGTCTGACATCCATGGCAATGGGGGTAGCCATAATTCAGTTCTTGTGGATTTGGATTTTACTTATATAGGTTTATATCAGAGGTTTGACGGTAATTTGCAAGCTTTCAGAAGGGTTTGAGTATTTTAGTCAGGCACACACTTCAATTTTAAAGTAATTTCAATTAATTTTACTTAATTAGAACACTTTAAAGACTGAACATTTTCAAATTGAAAGGGTGTTTGGTAATTTCTCTTCAAATACATGGAATTTGGGTGAATTAACTTCAAATTGGTGTTGTTGGCAACTGCAGAAGGTTGTTGGGTTTCTGGTATGGACCGAGAGCTTGATTGGGGTCTCTGCAACTTTTTCAGGAGTAAAATTTGAGGTCAATTGGCGATTTCAGCATTTGAAGGTGTCGCAATGGTTTGCAGAGGTTTTCAAAGAAGTTGGTTGAAAAAAGGCCAAATGTGGCTTCTCGGCCTTTTTATTGAACAATGGTCACTTTTTGGTGGGCGAATTACAAATGAATAGTGGGCGGTTTTTCGGGTTGGGTGGGGAGGTGGTTTCCCAAGCCATCGCACCGCTTTATTGGAGGAGGCGGTATTTTGGCGAGGTCACCTGATCTACCTTAACGCTTGACACATAGCAGATGGGGGCCCGGGAAATACCACTTTATCGGGCGGGTAAAGGTCGGACATCGGGTGAACTCGATATGGCTGTCAACCGTTGGATTTGTGTGTTGACAATCGGACGAAAGATTAGCACAAATGAAATGGGCAAAGGTTTTGGGGGCGCAGGGATTTAATGCATGGTGGTTTGTGATTATTTATGAGTTAAAAATGGGATTAAATGATCAGACGGGGTTAATGAAGGGATTATCTTAACTTTACCGAGAATTGGTGGGTTAAGAGGGTTTTTCGAGGGGCATGGGATAAAAATATAGTTTATAGTTAAACTATGGTTTGGGGTATTATATACGAGATTTATTTATATATGGGAAAAAGTATATTGGGAGCTATATTATTAAGTTAGAAATTAATATGAACTGAAATGAGCGGAGTGAAAATACTACTAAGCATAATGTAATATTTGCGCATTTTCTTTACATACACTTATACTTGGGATGAAATCTTTTTGTGGGTATTTTGAGTGAAATGGAATTTAACATGAGGTTTTTTACTTTTCATAGGCAAATGGAGTTTAACTTTAGGAAAATGGGTTTTATTAGGGTAATGAAGGGAAATGAATTTTATGAAGGGAATTCTAACACTTGATGTCCATAAGTCATTAAGTCGAGGGTCCGGTCCCACCAATCTGAGCCTTTATGAATTGAAGGATTTTTAGTACTAGAACATGCTTGTGGATGAGGAAATTAGTAAGGATAGGGATGAAATGAATAACTGGAAGTCAATTAAATCAACTTGTAAACCTCTGTTTTTGCTTTCTTAATTGCTCATGCACATTGAAACATATGATTAAGCATGATAAATGTGTTTTTGTCCAATCAACTTTATACTTTAGCAACCTTTCTTCTACTTACCCATTACTTACCCTAACAGTTTTTTCTTCACTTATTTGGGTGCATTTAGGCTAACATACCCTTTTGTTTCCTTTTCTTTTATAAATTAAACTATCTAATTCTAACTTTATATCTTCCAAGGGCTCAAATTACACTGATGAGCTCCTTTTGTTTTCTCTACGTATCTAATGATATGCCAAGATTAAGCTGTTTGGTCAGATTTTATTCTCTAACTATAAACATAAAATTCCAAGCATGAAATAGTCAAGATTAAGCATGTTTGACTAGCATGGGTTGTGGCATGTATGACAAACTGCACACAACCGTTATTTAAGACAGTAAAGCAGTAAAATAGTAATGGCATTTAGACTTGCACACTTCCATGATCTGTTTTTGTTTTTGGGGTTCATATACTTTCATTTTTTGATCTTTTCTTATTCTTTTTGTCCTTTGATATTTCTTTTAGGACACACCCTCTTTACATTTTTTAATTTTTAATATGGAAAACATTTGCAGAAAGCAAAGGTATGTACAATATTACAAGGCTTAACCTTAGCCAATCCAAAATTATGAATCCTATCACTATAGGACTCTAACAGACCTGTCGCCTAAAATCTTGTGAAGTCCAACTCAATTTATCCAACATTGCTATGCTAGGGCACAAAACCCTAATATCAACTCAACTTTATATAAAGCCCAACATTATCAAATATACTATGTCGCCTATCCTAGTATATCATCTAATAAGTTGCCTTGTTATATAGCACAATAAATTTTGTAATAAGATGCTCCCAAAAACTCAAATGCGATAGCAGCATTATTTCACGTTGGTTAAAAAAATGATGCAGGAAGTGTTAACGCTACTTCACAGATGCATGAGAATAACCTTGCTCCCAATGATAATTACTTTAACGCTCTCCAAATCTTGATAATGTTGCAGAATATAGGTGAGCCACTCTCTTCCTACAATAATATAATGCGCTCTTCCACAATATAATACTGTCAATCATAATATAATGTTGCCTCATAGCTGGAAACCATGCAACGTTGCCAGAAGTTGTCCCAAAAGTTGTGCCAGGTGCCATAAAATAATAATAATGCTATGCCAATAAATAATAGTGACACTGCCATAAGTTGTGCCAAACGTTATGTTAGAAGTTTTGCTAGAAAATAATAATGAAGATGCTAAAGTATATAATGTAACATCCACTTCCAATAACCGACTATATCGTCCTGCCATTATATCAACAATATCTACCATAACGCATATGTGCCACATAACTCTGATTTGATGCGATTTCTAATCAATTAATTGCGTCTGGCATACAATAACATTCCCCTTTAAATTGTTAAGCATTATTGACCTCGATTTTATTTGATTTTCTCTTTTGTTCATCCAGATAATTTCCTGTAGAAATGCCTTCTAGAATGTTTAGATCTAGAATTTCTTGTTGATCTATTGCAGTGCCATTTGCAACTTTCCTCGCTCTTATCTGTTCCCTTGAGAACCTGGATTTTTTTATTATTTTTTTCATAACTACTGTCTTCTGGCGTAGCCTCTTTTTCTCGCTGTCTTTCAATATTTTCGATACGTACATTTCCTCTATCTTCCAACATGTCATTTTACACTACTGCCAACTCATCAGTAGCATGTGATGCTTTTAATCTTTTCCTCCCATTTCTGGGTGGATGATTGTTTTATTTATTTGTTTATTTATTTCATATCGACAAATAATTGGAGATATTACTTCCTCTGGTAGGATTTTTGTGTATGAAACAGACACATTTTCACTGTTCTCCACAATATCCTATTGCAATATTGTACATTCATTAATTGGTTCTTTCACAGAAATGTTTTTTGTACTACATATGGATTGATTATTTACTAGTGTAAGAATATTTTGAAACTGTTTTGGTGTGCTACACATTCGCATTTTGTCAACAAATTTGTCCAAGGCCAAGTCCTGGGGGGCTTGTTTCTCACCCTAAGACATTCCATTGACAAGAATTTTCTCTATGCTCAATCTACCATCTCTAGTACTGTAACCCAATTAGATTTTGTTTAATGGAAACTTGTTAAAGTGTGTCATGAAAGTACATCTTTTGCTACTCAGTACAATGTGGGTTAGCATGGAATGCTTCACAACATAGTGGTTCCAATGTAGTTTAAAAGTGAATAATTAGCAACCGTGATGTCCACTTAAAACCTTGAGTCAGATATGCAAAGAAAATATTGGAGGTTCAGTAGCTCCTTCCACTTTTATACTCTCAAAATAATTGATGTTTATATGATTTTCCTTCCTTTTGTATTTTCCTACTTTTCATAACAATCTCATGACATCCTACACATAACCCATAGAGCCTGTGAATCACATTTATTGGCCAATCATGTCTTTAAGGAACATTGTCTTCCCATGAGGTACCACTGCTCTAACATGGATGTTGACAAGACTGTTCATTGCTTCATGAGAAACTCCCCCTGAGATCATGACGGATTCATTATGTTATTGAAATCATAGGATGTTCATTTTTCTTCCTCTTCCATACTTTGGCAGGTTTTTTTCTACTATCTGTATTTCTTTTTGATTCAGAGTTTGGTCTGGTTTGATTTGCCTCCATCATCTATTTAGGATTCTTTAGGGTATATGGCAGCCTGCAGTCATTGGCTTTGTGTCCAAGGTTGTGACATAAATAACACCTTATTTGACCAAGGTATGGTTGAGCTGGTGTGTGTCTTTTTGTGCCCCTTTTTTCATATAGTTTACATTCAACAAGTTTATGTCCAAATTCATTGCACAAATAATAGTAACCATGGAAATGATTTGTGTACCTGGTTGTTGATGTTCTCCTTTGTTTTCTTGTTGGATAGTACCTTCTTGTTTGTTGCATGTTTTATTGAATAGTCTTGATCTTATTGTTCTTATAATCTGCTGCCAAATGTCCATGTTCATGGGAGGAAAACCATGTGATGGTTTTCCTAGGAGCAAAGAATATTCTTTGAGATCTTCTGAACTTGTTCAACTCATTTTCAGGAGAGAATCATCTTCTTGCAGTGAACCCTTTCTTCATCTCATTCATTGGATTTTGATATTACTACTTGTTTTTGTTTTCTTTACAAAACATGCTGTTGTTAGACTCTTTTTTTTTAGGTCCTTTTGGAGCTGCTTCATTATCATCTTTAATGGTTTCCTTTATTGAGTTCTTCATGGAGGCAAGGTCCTCTTCTAGCTTCTTACACAACCTATTCTTTTCTTCTAACTTACTTCTAGTTGAAACAACCTCAGCTTCTAATCTTTTACATTGTAGGTCTCTCTCGATTTTACTACTCATCGCCTCTTCTAGTCTCCTCGCTTCTTCTAGTTGTGTCTTCACGCTGGCAATTTCCTCCTTGTACTCATGCTCTTTCCCATCACATATCTGCACCAGTTTCTTTATATCTTTGTTTTCACTTTTAAATATTTCTATTTCAGTCAAGGCTACGTCAAGATTGGTTTGTTCTTCAACTGTCTTTCCATCATGGCAATCAAATCCATTCGCACTAGCAGAGATCTCATTTGACTGAATGCCTTTCTTTTGACATGATTTTTTCTTTTTCCTCTTCATATTCTCCTTCTTGAAAGTGCAGCTACTAGTGTCTCCTTCATGCATGAGATGCAATCGATCCCAAATTTATTTTGCATATTTTAAGTCTATTATTCTATCAAGATCCTTATTATGAAGATTTTTATACATGACATATTTTGCTTTAGAATTCCACTATTGTTCTTGCAAAGAGGGAGAATCTTTGCAGTAGCCATCACATACTAGTTTCCATACATCAGGTCCGTAAGATATCAGTTCAGATTTTACCTTATCTCTCCATTCATGAAAGTTTGTTGCACTCAACACAGGTACACTTTGATAGTCCATGACTCAACCAGATCTACCTTCAAGTTGTTAGGCTTATACAGAAGGAACTTGCTCTGATACTAATTAATGAAAACTTGACTAAACTGGTTGGGGGGGGGGGGGTTGAATCAGTTTAGTATACTCATGGAAATTAATATTCTTTTCTTAAAACTCATTAATTGAAACATTACATGAGCATCTTAACAAATAATGACCAACATATTGAATATGTGAACAAGAAGTAATAAGCAAACCAAACCATCACATGAACACGTAATAAAAACACATATTGACACTAGATATATGTGGAAACCCATAAAGGGAGAAGACCATGATTTATTATTGTTGTGGTGCAAAAGCAAGCTCCTACTCCTTATTACATCTTATTTTCTGTAGGCCCCAACCTACAGGAGGCTGCTACCTCAATTTTCTGCAAGCTACAACATGCAAGGAAACTCCAACTCCCATATATTTCTTGTAGGCTACAACCCACAGGAGGCTCCTACCTCAACCAACTGAAACTAGATATTTATCAAGATACAACTTGAAAGGAAACTACTATCCCCTGATGCAATCAAGAAATAATGATGTGGTGGTTTGCTTGGTCATAAATTATGCATGTCTCCCTCTTCATTTATTCCTGTTCTTCCCTTAAAATCTGCATCACATCAACTCCATATGTGCCAAGTAACTAATGCATAATAGTTCTATCATCTCTCACACATTCTCTAACTATATTTTTTTCTTCCAAAATCACATCTTTTATAGAAATTGTTTGTTGTCTGTTTGTATCCCACATAGAAATACGAAGTGAATAGGCTTGAATATTTTCCTTCCACTCATTCGTTTCCAAACTCTTCAGATCTTGAATATTAGAAAAACAAAAATAATTGGGTACAAACTGAACTAGCATCACAATCATTGAAAGAATTGAAAAGGAACACCAGCTTAGCAAATACATGAAACCAGTCAGGATACATTGAATGGATAAAAATTTGAGTCACAAAATAACCTAAGCATTCACTAACACTCAAGAGGATATATGGTGCCAAAACACAAATGATTAGCATTATAACATTCACAAGAAAAAATAGGAGTTGATTATTTTCAATTGTATTTGATAGGTATGAATCCTTTGGCCAATGAAAATATTTAGACTTATCAGCTTCACAACTATGAACATCCACAAAAGGTATACACTCCAAACCTTAATTTGATACAAGAGTTTTGCATGAGGATGAATCAATTGAAACAAAATCCTCAATCTGATAAGAAATCAAATCTTGAAAGTTGAAAGAGTTATATCCGAAAAACCAAAATCCTTCCAAGAAGGAATTAACATTCACGGAAGCCATGTAGAGAAAATACTTTTGCGAGAAAATCTATATATGATTTCGTTCAGGGATCTTACCAAAGTCGCGAGAACCTGACATAACTATCAATAGAAGTTGAAGTGCCTCAAATTCCTAATAAGTCCTAGATATTTCAAGGATTGTAGAATTGTATTTTGAAGATTGGATCAGATCATGCATGGTGTGCAAAAAACTACTATAACTAATTTCAATAAGATCACTAGTATCCAGATAACAACCATCTACATCACTTATTTTATAGGATTTTTCAACTCCAAAAAACATATTACCCATGTCATAAATTTTATTCTAAATGCACATCTAAGAATGGATAGACTACAAAAATCTCATGAGTAACCTGAAATGAAGAATTCTCCTCATGCAAGACAAAAAATGATAAGGGATGGAATGGGTACTTGATCAATTGCTTGTTTTCCTTTTCATCGCTGATACCCTCACTACCTTGTGTCGATTCAAAATCCAACGCATTAGATGATGAAATTGAAGAGCATGGAGTAACTTCTTCACAATTTAATACATTAAAAACAACAAAGCACAAAGGATAGTAAGGTGATGAGGAAGTTTCCATGAGAAAATATTCTTTCGTCGAATCAGATTCTAAATATAAATATTTCAAATCTAAATCTTCCTAAGGAACCGAAAGTTCATCAGGTGCACTTGGGCATACATAACCATATACATCAATAGAGTCATCCTCATTAGAATGGTGGATGCCCAAGACTTTAGATGGATTTCATTTGTTTGACTGTCAATATTAGTAGATTTAAAATCGATTGAGAGCGAAGGGACATTATATTGACATAGAGGAATTTGAAACACAAAAGGAAGATCAAAATAATCTTCACCTTCTTGTTACTATACTTTTGAAATGTGACTAACTTGCACATGATCATTATTTAGACTTAGAAGAGAATGATCAAGAAGATCAAAGGGCAAGGAGTTATGAGAATGGGATGATAGAGGAGGACAAATATCCGTTGAATAAGTCATGCTCTTAACCTAATCATATTCAATATTAAAGTTTTGAGTGCTAATATCACCTTGAGAAATCAAGGGATTGTTCTTCACCTGAGTCTTCATGCCAACCATTCCCTGGTTTCCTCCATAAAATATAAATGACAAGAAGTGGATTAAGATTGAATAGATGAATCAACGATCTGATTTTTAGATTTTCTGATTTGAATAGGTTCAACATAGGCATAGGAAAAGGAGGATAAGGAATGAAAGTAGTATATTCTTCCTCTGAAGTTAGAGGTGTCCTATGATTTGCAAAAGTTGGGAGAGCGGAATCATCTGGGGGTTCAGATTCAAAGGATTTCAAGGTGAGTAGAACCAAACCTTGAAATTTTTCAACGATGAAATCTAAATCAATCACTCCCTCGGGAAATTTGTAACAAAGGTGAAGAAAATGATTAAGAAAACTCTTAGTAGATTTATTATGTTTCACTCTAAGTTCATCAATTCTATCACATACATCCTTGTAATGATACTTGTCAAAATCTTGATGAACCTCCATAGTGAGTTATTCAAATGAATTAATGGAAGTGGCTGGTAAAGTCTGACACCACTTCTTAACTCAACCTTCAAGAGTGAGGGTGAATAATTTGGTAGCAACATCTTCACAATTGATTTCATAATATTCACAAAATTTAAGAGACTGAGAAATATGTTGAGATATGAATGCTTCACCCTCACCATCAAACTTCAATTGAGACAAGTCATCGATTATTTCCATGAGGACTTCAAAATTCGGTATTTTAGAAAAGCATCCCAAGATTATGATTTGGGAAAGAGCATTTTAAGGTGAGATATTCAAAATAGACTCAACGGGCATAGCTTGTCATCTGGCCCTCCTAGCACCAACTGTTGACGGTGCTAGAAATCCATCAACCAAGGGGGTATCCCTGATGTGAAACCCCAATTATACCTCACATTGTTTGGAGTAGGAGCCCCATCTGGAGTATTGTTTTGACTTCCATAACTCTAAGGTTTGCCTTAGTTGCAATGGATAACATAAGAGAGTATGCACATAACCTTTTAAATCAACAACTAAATAGACACCGTGAAACACCAATTCCAATGTGTAAAAGGAAATTTTCATGAGAGTGAAGTAAAAGTGAGCCTTTAGAAGGAAAGTAATAATATTATCCTAAGATAGGCACACAAGAGAAAGAAAAGATTCATTATTTATCTAGCGAAAGAGTTCACATAGACACAACGATCATTAAATATAATACAACACACATTCAACAAGATAGGTATCAAATCTAATAAAGTAGTTCAATTTTTGTAGTACATGTGAACATAACATATACCATAAACATCTAAAGAATATTCTTATAATATTCATGATGCATGCATGAAAATGTGTTGGCTCAACAAGATTATGATTATTAAGTGAAAGATCCAAGTACACAATTACAATTGGAATCCACTAGCTCCAATAGTGGAACATGGAGTCACTTCTTGATTCTCCAAAGAATGATATTCCCTCCTATGCTAAGCTAGAGAAGCCAAGACTAGCTTTCAAAAAATTAAGCCTCCAAAATCTCTTTGCTTGAGTTATGAGGGTGTATTTATAACAAGAGGAATGACCTTTCATATCCCATGACTTGAGCTTCCCTCATGACTCTTGGACTTCAAGTGACTCTTGAACTTCTACAAGACTCTTGGACTTTTCCTAATGACTCTTTAGTCTACATGTGAATTTTCCTATTCCACTTGTGACCCTTGGACTTCCAAACTTTTTACATTTTGTCATTTTCTTGAAAACACATAATTACACTCCACATCATGTGGCAAGACCCATTGACACATAAAATTGTGATGATTCTTGTACAAGCCATAACTTGGAAACGATGACATGGGACTTCATGCTGATATGGCACTACCCAAATGCTCTCTTTGCTTCTTTGACTTTGACTTCTTCATTATAGATCTTCGCTTTCTCTTGATGTTTACCCTCCAAAGGGTCTAGGTGAATGTGGAACCTTGCAAGTCAACTTATTTTTCATGATCCAAGGTTCCTTTGTGTTCTTCATGACGGTTCTTCCTATGCTCCTTATTCACAAGTGCTCTCCTATAGTCTCTCCTTGGTGGTTTCTCTTTGATGGACTCTCTTAAGCATTACACTGCCATGTTGTAATGATGATACTTGTAGATGGAGACCACTCATGACAAACCAACGCTAGTATAGAAACCATCTATTCCACCTCTTCTTATTCATGGAATATGTTGGTTGAGACGAGGAAACATGCAAGGGTTTTGAGAGAAGGATAATAGGGATTGTGCATTTGAGGGCTTTAGTAACTCAAGGAGGTGATACTTTTGACTAGAACTATGTAATGCATAGTATAGGAGGGCTTAACATATATTATTTCATAGTGAAGGAGTCCAGGAGGCAAGGTATTGAACTTGCTGACTGATTATCTGCAGTGAGGAGTTCCCAAGAAGAAGGAGACAAGGATTGCACAATGATGGATCTCATTCAACATGACTAGTCATTGTAAATGTGAAATGCATAATGATTGGGAACAGATTTAGTGAATTGCATAGTTGGGGGGCTCAGTGACTCAACATTGACCCCTTTCTCACTAGAACTGTGTAACGTGCAGTTGGAGGCTCTCCTGATGAATGGAATTATGTAATTGGGAAAGTCAAAGAGACAAGGGGACAAGGTTGCTTACTGGAATTGTACAATGCACAGTCAAAGGAGGGAAGGCTTAGAAAACTATGCAGTTGGGAAAGTGAGTTACAAAGGGAAGCCAAACTACCCACTACAACTGTGCAATGCACAATTGTGGGCAAGATAGGACAAGAATTGTGCAGTTGATAGAGTTAGGAAGCTAAATTGATGGCTAAGTTTCAATGTTTCTTAGTGTTTATATGGAGGAAGGATATTGTCTCCTAGGAATACATAGTGTGCAGTTTCAGGAGACAAAGAGGCTTCATTGTGGCTTAAGAATGCACAATGAGCAAATCTAGGAGGGAGGAAGATTAGTTGAAGGTTGAGCAAGCTGCAAGGACAATGAAGGCTCCACAATGGCTAAGTGCGGGATTAGTGAAGCTAGAGAGAACAAGACATGAAATTAAGTAATGAATTTGTGATCTCACACTTAGGTAATATCAACACATGCCATAGGATTTCAAAATTCATATTCATACCATGAAATAATACCAAAGTGACACTTATTTATAAGTGTGACAGTTGAAACATCACTTTGCAATACTTAGAATACAAGTAACAATAAGAATGTCAACTGCAACCAAATAGTGTACTAAGTTGTGCGGAAGTGTCTAGCACATATTCTTATGGTATATATGATCAACCATTGCATAAGAATGCACTAGAGTGACCTCTAGTAGTGCACTAAGATGTGACACATGCAAGAGTGAAAATCATCAAAAGAAACAACTGCAATAGTAATAAAACATGAAAAAGACACTTGAAAAAACTAAAGAAAGTGAAGGCAACACATGCTATAGTGAAGAGAAAAATAAAATTCCACTTTTTGAAATGAAAGCAAGCAAAAATGACAGTCACAAAAATAAAATGGACACTAATGAAAACTTAAGCGAACAAAAGAGATAGTTGAGAAAACTCACCCAAGAGATGATACAATTGCAACTAATAGTGAGAGAACCATCAATATTGGGATTGTGCACTGACTATCAACAAGAAATGTGTAGTCTCTATATCTAGGAACTGTGCAATCATCATCCACAAAGAATTGTGCAGTCGCTTTCTTCAACATCTGCAAGGATTGCACAATGCTTTACTTGTTAGGATGTGCTTTGACTGTTGGGATTGTTTGAAAGGAAATAAATTTTAAATGGATGAAAGACTAAGCATATGTGAGCAAATTCCTTCAACAACTAGAATTTCATAGGAAGAATTAATCACTTAGAAAACCATCAATCAATCATGAAGCAACTAAAAACAATCAAGGAATGACAGATCATAGGATCACAAGTAGGCTCCAAAATTCAAGTGTAAGAAAAAAATTGGAGGATTTTTGTCACAACGAAAATAGAGTAATTTACTATTTCCAACACCTCACTTAATTATGATCATATGGCTCAACATAAATCAAACATGACTCAACTATTCCTGCTAGGTGTACAATAAAAATGAAGGAATTTACAGGGTAAGTTCCTTAGATAGAACACCAAAGGACATCGCTCACAAACACATCAAAAATCAGTACACCAATATTCTTGATGTAGTTAAAACCTTAAAAGAGGGAAAAAATCCATGACCTGAGCCAACGCGGCCACTTTAGGAAATTTATTAATGTAAAAGAAAAAAAAATTACATAAGCTTCTCTCATGAACGATCACCTAAAAAATGACCCTCCATGCTCTTTAAATAAATATCATGGACCAATCGACTATTAAGCCATGAATCAAGCATTAATAATATCAAGGAGAGAATGAACTATCAGATCATTTCATGTCTAGAACATATCGTGACCGTTAGATTGTAAGTTACAAAAAGTACATACTAAAGAACCACACTTTACCTAACTATACTCTAGACCAAGTTGTACTTAATTATTTCCTATGTGTCGAAATATCCTAACATCCCCCCTTAAGAAAAACTTCGGATAGGATTGAAGGATGTACAAAGATGACACAATAGGAGAAGGAAGGAGGCATTAGAGCCTATTCCCCCTTAGTGACAACTTCCTGAACTCCAACCATAAATCAAAGTTTAGTAAACTTCACTTCTGTGAGAGCCTTTGTAAAGATGTCTGCAACTTGATCATTAGTTGAACAATATTTTACTTCAAGAACATGGTAATGAATGAGATTTTTGATGAAGTGCATGTGTAGTTCAATGTGTTTGCTACATTAATGTTGGACTGGATCTTTGCATAGTTGAATGGAACTTTTATTATCATACCAAAGTGTAGTCGGATGCTGCTGCTGAAAACCAAACTCTGAGAAAGCCACAAAGCTTCCTTACTAGCTTCAATGACACCATGATAATATGCTTCTTTTGAAGAAAGAGAAATGGCACTCTGTTTCTTACAAGCCCATGTAATAGATCCAAAACCAAGAGTGAAGACATAACTTGTAGTAGACTTCCAATCATCAGGGTCACTAGCCCAATCAGAATTAGTGAAACCAACCAATAGAGGAGATGCTTCTGCACTATAATGAATCCCAAACTGAACTATACATCAAACATAACGAAGTATTATTTTATTTTCTTTCCAATGAATTTCATGTGGGTTTTTCATAAACCAAGCAACAAGGCCAACAACAAAGGAAAGGTCAGGACGGGTATGGGTCAGATAAAAAAGTTTTCCAACAAAGCTGATGGTATAAGGTAGCATCAACTTCAGGGGAAGTACAAGTGACTGAAAGTTTGTCTCCAAACTGAAAAGGAGAATGGGATGGATTATAGTCTTCCATGTGAAAGTGGCGTAGAATATGACATGCATACTTGGACTAGGAAAGGGAAATACTTTCTTTGGATTGCAAGACTTGAAGACCAAGAAAATAATGCAAGTGTCCTAAGTTTGTCATTTTAAAATTATTTTTAAGGCTGGACTTCACATGGTTTATAAGGTTGGGATCACTACTAGTAAGGATAAGATTATCAGCATAAAGAACAATAATGATAAGAGACTTACCCACTTTCTTGGTGTAGACAGCATTGTCAGGATGGCACCTAGAAAAGCCAATATCTAAAAGAAAGCTATCCATTTTGGCATACCAAGCCCAAGGGGCTTGATTGAGACCATAAAGGGATTTCATAAGCCGACATACAAGGTTAGAGTTTGTTTGTATAAATCCAAGAGGTTGTTCCATATAGATTTCTTCATGCAAGTCCAAATGCAAGAAGGCAAATTTAACATCCATATGATGGACTTCCCATTTGAAAGAGGTAGTATGGGAAAGAACAGGGTGGATGAAGTTCAATTTGGAAACAACGGATAAGGTTTCAGTATAGTCAATGCCTTCAACTTGTGGACAACCCTTAGCAGCAAGATGAGCTTTATTTTTATTAACTTTTCCATCTGGTCCAAACTTGGTTCTGTAAACTTATTTGCATCTAACACATTTTCATCCCTTTGGAAGGGGAACAAGGTCCTATGTATCCTTTGCCAATAATGAATGATATTCCTCATTCATAATTGTGTCCCAATCTGGATGGCCTGAAGATTCTGCAAATTTGTCAGGATCATAATTCGTTGAAGCTTGAGCCAGTAAAGAAGAGGCTCCATCAAACTGAGAATGTGTATGATGCTGATTTGTAGGATCACTTGCAAGAGCCCCTGTTGTATCTCGAGTAGCACAGACCCATTTTGGAAGATAAGGAGCCGAAGGAGGATCCCGAGAAGGTGGGGGAGGATTGTCATTGTCATTGTCATCATATGAAGAAGAAATATTTTTAGAATTAGAAGAAATAGAGAGAGGTGACACATCTGCTGAACTACGCTCGTAGGCCAATATATTTTCAACAAAATTTACATCTCTTCTAATGATAAAATTTTTGAATTTAGGTTGAAGAAGTCTATATCCTTTGACATCTTCAGAATATGCAACAAAAATACATTTTTCACTCTTAGGTTCTAAGGATTATGTTTCTCATCTGCAATATGGGCCCATGCTTCACTTCCAAAAACATGAAAGTGACTTACATCTGATTTAATTGAGCTTCATGCTTCTTCTGGAGTGATATTCTTTAAAACCTTAGTAGGAGTGCGATTTACTATGTAATTTGCACAGTTAATTCCTTCTGCCAAAAAATTAAGACTAAGTCCTTTAGATTGAAGCATACAATTAGATATTTCCTTTAAGGTGCAATTCTTCCTTTCAGCTACACCATGTTGTGGAGTATATGGAACAATATATTGCAATTGAATTCCATGCTCAGTGCAAAAGTTGATGAATTTGTTGTTAACATATTCTCTGCCATTATCAGATCTTAGCTTAAGAATTTGATGTCCAGATTGTTTATCAACAAATGCTTTAAAGGCAAAGAACATGTTAAAGACTTCACTTTTGAGTTTAAAGAAGTATACCCAAGTGCATCTAAAGAAATAATCAATGAAAGTTAGGAAATACTTGTAGCCAAATAATGAAACAACTGGAAGTGGACCACATAAATCACTATGCACAAGTTGCAAAGGGGTTGAGGCGTGCCAAGAGACATGTTTTTCAAAACTATCCCAATGATGTTTTTCGAGTACACATCCGGAACAAACACCATTCTTGCAAGATACCATAGGAAGACGTGTCACCATATTTTATTTGCACAGATTTTGAAGGGAGTGATAGTTTAAGTGACCAAATCGCTCATGCTAAAGTTTGCTCACTTCATCATTATGAGAAACAAATATCGAGGGAAGAGTTGATGACCCAAATTTGTTAAACTTATACAACCTTGTAGAATCATCAACAATGCCAGTAGCTAAAATCTGTTTAGGATCTCTTAGGTCCTTAATTACAACATCATGAGGTGAAAATTCAATGGTTTTACCTTCACCTAAATGAGTTATCTTATATACAGATAGAAGGTTGCAGGATAAGGTAGGAACACTTAATACATCATTAAATTGACCATTGTCTAGATGAATAGTTCCAGTCCCTACAACGCTAAGAGATCTATCATCACCAACATAAATATTTTTGGTGTTACAATCATTTAAAGAAGAAAACATGGCTTTGCTTTTGGCCATGTGATAAGAAGATCTAGAATCAATGAGCCACTCATGAGAATGAGAAGAAGAAGATACATTTAGTGCATAACCAGACTGAGATGCTTGACAACCACATGCAGAAAATGTTATTCTTGAAGATGAAGTTGAAGTTGAAGAGTGCTACAAATGGATGTTATGCTTCTTCGTTACTGTTTCCAAGGCTTCCATCTTCTTCAAGCATTTGGATTCTAAGTGGCCATCACGATTGCAAAAGTTACAATGTCTATCAATCTTCTTCCCTTTGTTTTTAGTTGCCTTATAATTTTGTTGAGTTGATTTTTCGTTGTGAGACTCAAATTGCTTAGGACCCTTGTTTGGTTTAGGACCATTCTTTTTAGGATGCTGCTTCTTAGGATTCTTTGAAGTTGGTTGCTGCTGGGCTGCTAAGGATTTCTTATAAGAGTTTCCAGTATTAAGAATACCAAGATGTAAGAGTTTTTCTTGCTCTTTTATTAAGGAATCACAAAGGGCATCAAAAGAGGGGGACTTGTAGTCTTGTCCTTGAGAAATAAAGGCTTCTCTAGTAGAATGGAAGGTGGAAACAAACACAGAGTAGGCTAGTCCTAACTTAGTAAAAATGGAATAGATAAGGCTACCATATTCTTTTTTAACCTTAACACCTTTCAAGAGAAGTCTAAGGGTATTGAAATTGGAAAAAAAATCTTTGATGGAAGAAAAATTATTTGGGTCCAACGTAAGCAACTCATTTTCAAGTTGATGGGTTCTAATTTCATTTTTAGTTCCAAAAACTTTATTGAGTTGTTTCATTGCTTCATCGGAGGCATCAATTTATGCGATATGGAATCTAAGGTATGGAGAAATAGACATCCCTATCAACCCACATGCTTGATCTTTCTTATTTTCCCATTTGGCTTGCTTATCTTCATCTTTATGTTTAGACTCTTGACCTGAGGCTATTCTATAAATACCTTTACTTGTAAGTAAATCCATAATGTAGGATAGCCATTGGAAGTAGTTGGTGTTGTCAAGAATAACTAGGCATGGAATTTCCATTTTAAAAGAAAATGAAGTTGTAGATGTTTAAACTAAGTGTTCGAATGGGAAGATCTCGAAAAATTAAGCCGATTAAAAAAAAACGACTTTGAAAACGACTTCTGGATGAAGTTATGATTTTTTGAAGAATTTTTTTGAAGATGCCGATGAACTACGTGAATGTTGGGAAGTGAATGATAATGTTATATAAAAAAAAATTCTCCCCATTTCCAAACTTAATCTAATTAGCTCATTTAAAAAAAATAAAATTATGTGACCTACTTTTATAAATAAGTGAAAGTCACTTTTACAATGATACTTTTTGAACTATCCACTAAATTGTAACTTAAATAAAGGATAAAATGACTTTAGAATTATAAGTGACTCACTTTTTATAATGGGTGATAACACTTTTGCATAAAGTAACTTTAAAACATAAGTTACATAAGCTTTTTGAAAAAGTAACTCAACAAAAAGAAAGACTTGAACCCAAGACCTTTATTCTCATAAAGTAATTTTGGACCAAGTGAGCTCGTTTAAAGGGTTAGTAATTTTTGAAAAGGAGGAAGAGGGTTTTTTTTATTTTTGTTTTGTTTTTTGCTCGCTGAAGCTTTGGAGTGCGTGCTTACTTGAAAAACCCATTTTTTCCTACAAAACAAAAAAAACAACCACACAACCCAAAACAAACAATTAAGAATAATCCAAGTCTTACATCTTAAAGTTAGATTTCTCTGAAAACTAAATATTTTCCTCAATGTTTATGATTTTCCAAGATTACACTAAGGCACAGCGGAAAAGAACATACACATGAGAAAAATCATTTCTTTTTGTTTCTAGTTTGCCCAAATCGCACACAGTCATAGGGAAAAGAGAACACGCAGAAACGAAATATATAAATCCAGTAATAAAAAATTATAGGGGAATATAAACTGAAATAAACAGAGAGATAAATAACTATAACTAAAAATAAAGATTGTATACCTCCAGATCTTAAAAATGACGTAGCTAAGGCTACCGGAAACCTTTTCGCATGAAATGAAAGGGGTTCCTCACTGGAACAGATGCTCCTAACACAATAGAGTAGTCATCTCGGCCCAAAAGAGATTAGAAACAATAGATCTAGGAAACGACAGTCGGATGCAATTGTATCGGCTTCAGATTTGGATCACCAATGGATGCAGCCCTCGAATAGATCTGATACCATGTAGAAATTTACAGGGTAAGTTCCTTAGATAGAACACCAAAGGACACGCTCAAAAACATATCATAGATCAATACATCAATATTATGGACGTGGTTAAAACCCTCAAAGAGGGAAACAATCTATGGCCTGAGCCAACATGACCACTTCAAACAATTTATTAATGTAAAAGAAAGAAAATTTACATAAGTTTCTCTCATGAACGGTCACCTAACAGATGACCCTCCATGCTCTTTAAATAGAGATCATGGACCAATCGGGTGCTAAGCCACAGATCAAGTGTTAGTAATACCTAGGAGAGAATGAACTGTCAGATCACTTCATGTCTAGAACATATTGTGACCGTCAGATTGTAAGTTACAAAAAGTACATACTAAAGAAACACACTTTACCTAACTATACACTAGACCAAGTTGTACTTAATTATTTCCTATGTGTTGGAATATCGTAATGAAAAAAATTGACTCAATCATCACTTAAACATGCTTGCTAGTCTAAGTCTTAGTTAGGCTTACAATGACTCGAAACTTTTGTAATGATGGATTTTATTTTTCGTTTCTTCCAAATTTTATACCCTTGAAACTACTTCATTTTCTGTTTTGTTTTCTTGTTGTATGCTCCATATTTCTTCACTTGATGCTACTGCAATTTTTCTTTGACTTCTCTTGTATTTGTTTTGGATCTATCTTCTACAACTTCCTCTTCAAATATTCTTTCACTCATGGACCGTTGCCATTTATGCATGCTATCGTCGAGCTTATAACCAAAATTAAATTTTATCATTATCATGCACTTGATCACTTGACGGCCCATAACATTAACTCATAGTAAAATTTAATTTCTTCAAAACTCCAAAATTGAAAGATTTATTCAAAATTTTCTTATTCTTCTCCACAAATTTCCATGTCTTTCTCTTCACTTTCATCATCAAGTATTGCTACTTTTTTCCTATAATTTGCACAATCAAGATCATCATTAGGCTTATATTTAAAATCGTAATCAATCTCCTTTTTCCCGTTCACCATTTCGTTTAATTCTTTTATTCAAGCTACTGCTTTAAGACTCTCATCAATTTGTTCAATAGGATTCTTAATCCATTCTTTAATGAGCTTCAAATATACATCAAAATTATTAATAACTTTGTTTTCAACTTCCACTCTTATACTATTTTGAACACCTACATATTCAAAAACAATGTTAAAAACATCTTCATTATGCTATGCATTGAGAGTTCCTGTAACAACCCTAGTGAAAATTCCATGTAATAAAAGCCAATAAAGGAAAAATAATGACCACGGTTGATGGGACACTTATTCCAAGTTGAATGTTGGGAAAAATCCTAGTGATGGGGATCACTTGTGATTGATTAATGGCTAAGGAAATTGGCAAAGACAATGGCTAAGGATTTGGAAAGGCAAAATGGGATTTTGACACATTTATTTATGAAAATAATGGAAATTAGGAGAAAAGGGAGGTGAAGGGTCACAGGTTTCATGTAAGGATGAAATTGAAGGAAAATAATGGAAAATGAAGAAAATAGAGGCCTCACTAATAAAAAGGATTCTCAGGATTAGTTGGTAACCTTTGGTCAGTTCAGCTTTTGGAGCTCTCTCATTATTCTCTCTCTCTCTCTCATACTCTTGAAGACTTGGAGTTTTCTTGGAGCACTCTTGGAGGGTGTGGAATACTTGGATTTTGGAGCAAGAAAGAAAAGGAAGAGCAGGAAAGCGCAAGAGGAAATTGGGATCAACATCTACAATGGAATTCTCTTGCATGTATGTTTTCCTCAATAGTTTTGGCATGCATGGCATATGCATGTGGATTTTTTGTCATGATCTGTCACTGTCATGGAGGATTTCCTAGATTGACAATGGATTATATAGCCTTTCCATTTCATGAATAGCCGTGGAGATTGTGTGTTTATTTCCTTGTTTTGTTCTGGTTGGTTGTCATGTTTACCTAGCTTGCATTGAGTTTCTAGTTCCTGGAGCCTTGGTTGGACAAATGTTCTGGAGCCTTGTAACAACTTGGGTTGAGTTACTAGTCCCGTAGCCTTGGTTGGACAAACACTCTAGAGCCCTTGGTGGGTTGAGTTACTAGTCTCGGAGCCTTGGTTGGATAAACAATCTGGAGCCCGACGACAGTTGTGGGTTGAGTTACTAGTCCTGAAGCCTTGGTTGGAACAAACACTCTAGACCCTGGAAGGCTTGGATAGAGACCAATCTGATGATGGTTTGGTGATGTCCAACCTTGAGGTGGAATCAATGTTTAATGGGTTGAGGTAGATGGCCTTTGGAAGCTCTGGATGGTTTTGGATTGCTGTTTTTTATGAGATCCCACATTCATGCTTGGAATACGACACAAGGGTGAATGGCTGAAGAGAGATTTGGCTCAACCATTCTACGGTCATGTGGAACATGGAAGTCCCATCCTAGGTTTGGACTTCCCATCATTAATATGAGGTTATTTCTCCTTGTATTTATATGAGTATTATACTGGATTATATGTGGTTTATATGGTTGTGATTTCATTGTTATTTCTACTACTATTATGCTGGTTATATATGTGTTTTATAACAGTAGCTATATTTGGCTCTCATCATTTTTTTACTTGTAAATGAATGATCAATGTATCTATGGCCTAATGGATGAAATGGTAGTTAATATGTTGAGGCATCAATGTCTCTTAGTGATTCTCAACTAAGTATGAGACCCCTATGCTCAGATCTGTTATTTACACCTGTAGATTACATATTTGTGATATGTTTGACCAAATTTCCTGTCATGGCTAGTAGGGGTTCTGACAAGGTATCATTTCAGTGATTGCATTAACACTGTCATTTCCTTGTTATTTTATTGTTTTGAAGATTTGATTCAATTATGGGTAGTGACCTAGGCTATGGTCCTGAAAAAGTGACTCAAATCCAGGGGACGTTGATACAACACTGACAAAAAGAGTCCTTAGATGCTAGCTTACAGGCTCGTGAGAGCGTCCAAAGGTCCCTAGATGCTGGCATTTCCATAGCATGTGAGCGTCCAGAGGTCAAGTAGTCCAAAATGTTAGTGGGACCCAGGGGATTGTTGGTAGAAAGGTTGGATTAGTTCATGAGGATCCTAACGATGATGTTGGATGTTTGTATGGTGTGTTTATGTGGGTTCCACTTCATTAAAGTGACTTAGGAGGTTGAATCATATCATAGTGTCCTCTCATTGCATGTTTACCCCAGCTGGCCGGTTGCTTGGGTAGATGTGGGAGGAGGGTGTTACAAAGTGGTATCAGAGCATGGTTCACCCCTCGGATTGGATGAGATGTGTGTTGGTCATGCATTCATGTCTGTTGCATGTGTGTCTCTTACACTTGAATTCCATGTGCTTGTTGCATTTGCATAATGTTGATCATGGTTGTAGCGATGCCGTCATGAGTGTATGACTGGTTACAGGCTGTTATATGTCGTTTACATGTTGTTATATGTTGCTTACATGTTTTTATATGTCGCTTGGTTAAATGTATCATTATTGTAGGTTTGGTTACAAGTATTGTCTGTTTATGCTTGATTAAATGTGCTTATGCATGTGTATGGTTGGTTACACATTTCTTATGCATGTTAATGTTTGCATGTGGTCATGCATACAATGATGTAGTGGTTGTTGTCATGCATGAGTTCGTGGTGTGTGTTGTTGCTAATGTCATGCATTGATTGTAGAAAATCTGTGATAGGTTAACCCGATAATGCAATATAAATCAAAGCAGAATACTATAACCTACTTCTACTATCAATTTGCAGAAGCTTAAAGATCGAGTTGAACAATATAACCAGAAGAAGAAGAATCAATGACACAATACACATGAAAATACTTTGGGGAAAGTCTCAGATAAAAACCCCACACTATTGTATTATCATACATGGTGGAAATACATAGGAATTATACAAAGCCTTAGCTCTCACAGCTAGCCAACTCTTAGTACAATCCTCACAGATGCTCATAGGCAATCTTGGCTTCTCTCCAGCCTTCCTCTCTGTCCTCCAAGATCCTATTTCCTTGTGTTGTTCCTTGTGGATGATTAGCCTATTACCAAGTGGAAAAAAAATCCTTCAAAACTGCATAATCCTCGAGGATGAATCCTTGACTGCATGCATGAGTTTTCTCCATGATAAAACACATGCAACTGATAGTACATTTTCCTTGAACATTAATCTCAACTGGGTCTTTCTCATAATAGACATGCATGAGTTTCTGATGAGGGAATCTTCAGTTAATTGGAGTAGCACTAGTTGAGTGCATTGATGCATCAACTGACTGTTAACTCACTATTAGTTCCTCAAACAGTTTGGAAGTAATTTAATTGGACTTAACTCAGTAAACTAAGTTAACTAATTACAACTCAAATATAACTCAATCTTATCTTCTTAACTTAAGGGATAACTCTTGCATGACTTCAGAAAGACTTCTAACTTGAATTTCTCCAACTAATTAATTTAAAATAAATAAATTAATTATTTGCAAGTAGCTATTAAGACTAAATTCGATTTTAATTCACAATTTAATTCAAGGACAAATTAAATTGGAATATTCTTGTTGCCATATTTCAACACTCCCTCTCAACAAGAAAGGGATTATCTGCCACCCCGATCTTGTCTCTATGGAACTCGAATTTACCCTTTGACAATGCCTTTATCAAAATGTCAGCATTTTGCTCCTCTGTCGAAATATACTGCATCAACATGATCCTCCTCGCTACACAGTCTCTGAGATGATGATACCTGATGTCGATGTACCTGGACCTATCATGAAATACTGGATTCTCAGAGAGTTTGATACAACTCTAATTATCACAATAGATCACAGTTAGATCCATCCTCTGATCAAACAAACCAACTAGGATTTTCCGCATCCAGATGGCCTCACATGCTGCCTGACTTGTAGCCATGTATTTTGGCTCTGCCGAGCTGAGTGCAACTGACCTCTGTTTCCTTCTGTACCAAGAAACTGCCGCTGACCCAAGGTTGAAAATACCCTCGACCTGTGAGAATCCACGGGCAGAAAATCTTGCCTTATGCTTCTCCACACTACCATCAACAACTTGTTTTACCTTGTAAAGCCAACGGACTGACTTGTTCTCCGGTTTGGGAACCACATCCCAAACACTGTTACGAACTATGGAGTCATACTCCACCATAACATCAACCCAAATCGACTGCTGCACTGCTTCCTCAAAGGAATATGGCTCGGTCTCAATGCATTCCCCAGCAAGGGCCATGTATCCAATGTACCTCTCAGGTGACCTCCTCTGTCTTCATTGAGAAGATGGTGCTCCCACATTCTCTCTCGCATCCTCCAATAATCTATCAGCTTCTCTTGTGCGCTTCCGTGCATCTCTGGAAGACTCCGCTTGAGTGGATGTCTCCACTCCTGGAACCTCTACATGCAGCTGCTCCGCATCAGTCGAAGGCTTTTCCTCCTTTGGAACCAACAGTTCCTCCATAACCTATAGTTGGAGCTCCCTCTCAAGGGAAACTTGCATGGCCTTCTTCTCATCAAACTTGAGATCTCTGCGAACCACTATCCTCCGACTGATAGGCAAGTACACCTGATAGTTTGGAGGTGTATCAGTGTACCCCAAAAATATCCCCAACTCTGATGTCAGTTCAAGCTTCTTCCATGCATCCTTTGTCACATGGCAATATTTCGATGAGCCAAAGATCCTAAAGTGACCCACATCTGTTCTCTTACCAGAGAAAGCTTCCTCTGGTGTCTTCATCCCAAGTATGTGATGCGGGCTTCTATTATGCAAATAGATTGCTGTGTTGCATGCCTCATCCCACAAGTGAATTGGTAGGCCTTGGTCATGCAATATTTCCCGTGCTACCCCTACAATAGTTCTCTTTTTCCTCTCGGCCACCCCATTCTGCTGTGGGTTATGAGGTGTCATCAACTCTTGTTTAATTCCTTCCGCTGCATAGAAGTCCTTAAACTCTTGAGAGACATATTCTCCACTATTGTCACTTCTCAAGGCCTTGATCTTCTTCCCTGACTCTTTCTCGACCAAAGCTTTGAACTCACAAAACTTTGTGAAAGTTTGGTCCTTCTTCTGCATGAAATAAATTTAGCATTTACGAGAATAGTCATCAATGAAAATCACATAATACCTTTGCTTCGCTGTGGATGTTGTCAAGAATGGTCCACAAAAATCAGTATGAAATCGATCTAAGATAGCCTCTGCTCGAGTGTCTCGATCATGAATAGAAGACTTGGTGTACTTTCCCAAGGTATAACATTTACATGTGTCAACTTGCTCAAGTTTACCTTTGGGAAGTCCTGTAGATATCTGCTGCATTATCTTCAAAGACCCATGATGCAAATGGCCCAACTGCCTATGCCACAACTTGCCAATGTCTTGGATTTGCACCAATTCTTCTTTCATACTCAATGCTATACAATCATCTACCTCTAGTTTATAGAGATTCTTCACCCGAATCCCTATCCTCTTGGTCTGACTTGTGGCTATGTGTCTTAGGAATGCCTTTCCTTTACTGAAGACAACATCGTAGCCTTTGTCCTCCAACATCGCGACTGATACCAAGTTCTTCTTCAGTCTAGGCACATACATCACATCTGTCAAGGTGAGAGGAGCTCCATGCTCCCTCTGAAAAGCAACCATGTCGACTCCTGAAACACTATACCTTCTGTCATCACCCATCTCTATCCACATCTTGAGGTATTTCTCCTCCAAGGCACTGAATAAATTTTTATCACAGGTCATGTGGAATGAGGCTCCACTGTCAAGATACCAGACACAACCCATCATCGATGACACCATGCATGCGATGAGGGTAAAGTCCATTTCGAACTGAGAGGCTAATGCCCCACCTTCTGATCCTTCCGAGGATCTCTTCTTGGACTTCTTCGATGGGCAATTAGTCACATAATGTCCCATCTTGTGACAATTAAAGCATCTTACTTTAGACATGTCACCCTTCTTCCCTCCATGAGAAGAATTCGATTTGAAATAGGAAGCGTTCCCCTTCCCTTTCCTTGCCTTACTTGTTAAGGCCAGATTTTCTTCATCATCATTCTTGGATGATGAACCATCTCGTGTGCTCCTCCTGATCTCCTCCTACATAAGATCCAACCACCGTCATTCCCAATCCAGCCCCTTCCATTCATAGAGTCTTGGTAGCTATTCCAACTCTTTGGAAGGCCAAGGAGAGCGAGGCTCACCATATCATCATCGACAGTAGTTATTCCCACACTACCAAGCTCATCTCTGCAGGTGGTGAGATTGTTCAGATATGTGGAAATAGTATCACCCTTCTCCATCTTGATTCTTCGAAGCTTATCCTTGAGTGCCAATTTCCTCTGGTCGCTATTATTCTGGTAGAGGTCCTTCAATTTATTCCACATTGAAAATGGAGTATCCTTCCCATGGAGACTCGAGACAATATGGTCTCAAACTCCCTCAAGGATGATCCGTCTCGCCTTCGCCACACACTTCTTCCACTCAGCCAACTCTTGTGCATTAGTTGAAGCTGGTTTTGGGATTTCTTGATCAATGAATTCCTTCAAGCCATTATCTTCTAATACAGCCTCCATTCTATCTTTCCATGATATGTAATTCGAGCTACCTTCCAAGGCATACTCGAGTCTCAAGCCATAGAACGCCATTGACCAACCTTGAAGTATGATATGAATTCGATTTGCACCTGCAACCCCAAACTTCAAACTTCGAATTCTCTTCTCAGTATACTATTCATAGCTCTGATACCATGTAGAAAATCTGTGATAGGTTAACCCGATAATGCAATAGAAATCAAAGCAGAATACTATAACATATTTCTACTATCAATTTGCAGAAGCCTAAAGATCGAGTTGAACAATATAACCAGAAGAAGAAGAATCAATGGCACAATACACATGAAAATACTTTGGGGAAAGTATCAGATAAAAACCCCACACTATTGTATTATCATACATGGTGGAAATAAACAGGAATTATACAAAGCCTTAGCTCTCACAGCTAGCCAGCTCTCAGTACAATCCTCACAGATGCTCGCAGGCAATCTTGGCTTCTCTCCAACCTTCTTCTCTGACCTCCAAGCTCCTATTTCCTTGCACTATTCCTTGTGGATGATTAGCCTAGTACCAAGTGGAAAAACAAGCCTTTAAAACTGCGCAATCCTCAAGGATGAATCCTTGACTGCATGCATGAGTTTTCTCCATGAGAAAACACATGCAACTGATATTACACTATCCTTGAACATTAATCTCAACTGGGTCTTTTTCAGAATAGACATGGATGCGTTTCTGATGAGGGAATCTTCAATTAACTAGAGTAGCACTAGTTGAGTGCATTAATGCATCAATTGACTATTAACTCACTATTAGTTCCTCAAATAGTTTGGAAGTAATTTAACTGAACTTAACTCAGTAAACTGAGTTAACTAATTACAACTCAAATATAACTCAATGTTTGGCATGGAATCCCCCCCGAAGAATGTTTTGGGGTTCAAAGCCCATGTTTTGACAAAATGATGTTGTAAAACCCTGCTAATTGCGGGCGCAGAAGTATGTTAGAGTCATAGGGTTGTCCGCCCTAGTATGTAATGTAATGTCGACCTACCCATGGTCCATAGACCATGGGATTGTATAAATAGAGCGAGGCTCTAAGTGTAAAAGAGAGCGAAGTAGAGGATAGAGAACAAGTCTAAGGGATTGAGTCATAAGTGTCTAAGTGTGTCTTTGGGTCATAGAGTAGGAGATGGCTCTGCAGCTGAGTGCACAGACCCTTGCAGCTGAGTGCGCAGGGCGGAGTCGAGTCTGTAACCGAAGAAGAGAAAAATAAAGAGAAGTTTTATCCAAATTCTGTATATCTATTCTTGCGTTATTACATGTTTGATATCAATTGCAAATATACTATTTATTTACTACGCGCACTTGTATGAATGATTTATATTTCTAAGTATACTTTACACATGCATGTAAGCTAGATTAATCAACTAACGTTGGAATACTAGTAAGGACTTGGGTAATAATAGTGTTTGGCCCTTGAGTAGGGCTGCACGAAGGCAGCATCTCACGCTGCAAGGTATGGGTAAGTGCGTGTAGCGATGTGCGCGTAGGGTCGAACCACAGACCACTTGAACTCATCAGACATCTCCAAGGTGTGGAAACCTAGTTCTAGCACCCTCCCATACTACTTCGGGTGAGACCTCAATCCACTCTCTGCAGACTGTTGCCGAAAGGGTTAGTAGTACTAGGATTTTTTTGGCTAAATCACCTCTGAACCTGGGTCAGGCCCCAACAAGCCAACAAATGGTTTTTTTGCCGGGACCAGGATCTGCATAAGAGATGTATGATGTCGTGTCACCAGGATTCTGGGGCATTAGCTTGTGTCATGACTAAGAAGGTCATGGAATAGCTTAATTTGAGAGTTTCTAGGCCTTACTACAATATATGCCATGGATTCTAAGAAGATTGAAGTTCATGGTTTGATCAAATATTTACAAGTTCATTTATTAGTTTACCCTAACATTATGATTGTTATGGACATTGTTGTTGTTGATGTGCCTGATGCTTGGGGTATGCTTTTATCTAGAAAATGGGCCTCTAATCTAGGAGGAAGTATTCAAGTGAATTGGTCATATGCTATGATTCCTTCTCCTAGAGGTGATGGTTTTGTGAGACTTAATAGAGACCCTGAGAGAAAATTCCATGTTGAAGATCCTAAGAGACCTCATAACGAGATAATTAAAGAACAATCCGACATTGGGAATTATGCTATCATGTCTAATTTCATAGTTCCTCCTGATGATAAGGTTGATAAAAAGATTAGGGATCTCAATGATAAAGTTTGGTACATGTATTTTGATGGTGCATCGTCTAGGCATGGTAAAGGTGCATGAATAGTGTTAAAATCACCCCTTGGTCATATTTTCAAGTTTTCCTATCGATTGGAATTTGAAGCAACCAACAACGTTGCTGAATATGAAGCTTTTTTGTTGGGTCTTGAGTTGGCAAAGGCTTTAAGAATCAAGTTGCTTAGCATTAAGGGGGATTCTGAATTAATTATCATGCAGCTTAAAAATAAATTTACATGCAAAAATCAAAGGTTAAAGAACTATCGAAATTCTATGTGGGATACTATGGAATACTTTGATGCCCTTGACCTTGGAGCTATCCCAAGAGAGAATAATAGTTTGGCATATGAACTTGTCATCACTGCTTCTACTTTGCAATTGTCTGATGGGATAATTGAGTATAAGATTAAAATGGAAGTTATATTTAGACCTTCTGTTCCAGATAACTCAGAGCATTGGCAAGTCTTTAATGATGAAAAGCAAGTGATTCATTTTCTTGATAATTTGGATGAGTTTGAAAATTTTCGAATAAATTCTGAGGAGGGTGGATCTAATAATCATGAGCATATCATAAATCCTACTCCTAGGCATGTGGTTTATTTAGAACAATACTTTGTTAGGCATGATGCCACAAATTTGAAAGAGGAAAATAAAATGGATCCAGGCGAATACATCGAGGTAAACATTGGCACTCCTATGAACCCAAAGATTGTTAAAATTGGTAAGGGTACTAATGTTGAAGAAAGAAAAAAGTTAACTAATTTACTTCGCGAATATCGAGATGTTTTAGCATTTTCTTATGATGAATTAAAAGGTTATAGGGAGGATTTCATGGAACACACTATCCCTTTGAAAGATGAAAATGCCAAACCCTTTTGTCAGAAGCTTAGGCAGATTAATCCTAAGTTAGCCCCTTTGGTTCAAAAAGAGTTTTTGAAGATGCTTGCAGTAGGAATTATAGCTCAAACAAGGCATTCAACATGGTTTTCCTACCTGGTGATTGGTAGGAAAAAGAACGGTACGATAAGGCTTTGTGTTGACTTTCGAAACCTTAATCTAGCATGTAAGAAAGATAATTACCCTTTGCCAAACATGGAGACTCTGTTGCAAAGAGTAACCGAATCTGGAATGATGTCATTACTAGATGGTTTTTCTGGGTATAATCAGGTATGGGTTAAAAAAGAGGATTGCCACAAGACTACATTCACCACACCATGGGGTACTTTCGAATATATTAGAATGCATTTTGTACTAACCAACGCTGGGGCTACTTTTCAAAGGGCTATGGATTATTCCTTCAAGGGGTTAATTGGGAAATTTATCGAAATTTACCAAAATGATCTTACTGTTTTTTCTAAGGATGGTATTAGTCATATAAGCCATCTTAGGCAAGTTTTTGATAGATGTAAAGAGTCCGGGATTTCTTTAAATCCAGCTAAGTCTTTTTTTGGAGTATCCAAAGGGAAATTACTTGGTCATATCATTTCTAAAGATGGAATCAAGATCGATCCTGAAAGAGTTGAGGCAATCCAAAAGATTCCTCTTCCCCATAATCTTAAGTCCCTTCAGTCTTTTCTTGGAAAAGCAAATTTTCTTAGAAGGTTTATTCCAAATTACGTAGAAGTAGCTAAGCCTATTCAAAGTCTTCTAAAAAAAGTTGTAAAATTTGTTTGGCAAGAAGACGGCAAAAAGGCTTTTTAGGAAATCAAAGGTGCTATTGCAAGAGCACCTCTCTTAGTTAGTCCTGACTACTCTTAAGGATTTCATGATTTTCTCTTTCGCTTCCAGGGATACCATTGTTGGCGTCTTATTGTAGAAAAATAAAGATAGTCACATGCAACCTATTTCTTTCATGAGTAGAGCGCTTCAAAATTCTGAATTAAATTACAATACCATGAAAAAGCAAGCTTATGCCTTATTCAAATCTCTTAAGCATTTCAAAACTTATGTGGGTTATTCTAAAATCATTGCTTTTGTCCCACATTCTGCTGTTAAAGATATATTAACTCAAACTGATTGCTTAGGGACTCGTGCTAGGTGGGTTACTAAAATACAAGAATATGATTTAGAGATTAGACCCACCAAGCTAGTCAAAGGCTAAGGCTTGGCTCAAATGTTGACCGAATGTAATGAAAAGGCTCTTGGTTTGATTTGTCTTAACGATCTATCTTTGCTTGAGCTGCAGAGATTAGAAGAGCATGAATGGTACAAGGACATTGTTTATTACGTGATAAATCTTACATGTCCTAACCATTTAGTTGCTCATAAGAGAAGGTCTCTTAGATTAAAAGCCACTAAGTATTGCCTCATGAAGAATGACCTTGGATGGAGAAATCCTGAGGGCATAGTACTTAGGGGTGTTGATGAAATTGAGTCCAAAAAGTTAGTTTCTGAGTTTCATTCAGGATTTTGTGGTGGTCATTATGCTGCTAGAACTACTGCCCACAAAATTATGAGGGTTGGTTATTATTGGCCTTCAATTTTTTCTGATGTGCATAAGTTTGTTAGAAGTTGTCAATCTTATCAATTGTTCACTGGGAAACAGAAGCTTGCTATCCTGCCCTTACAACCTATTGTTGTGGAGGCACCTTTTCAAAATTGGGGCCTAGACTTCATTAGGAAGTTTCATGAAAATTCTAGCAATGGCTACTCATGGACTTTGAATGCTACCAATTATTTCACTAAATGGGTTGAAGCCATCCTCGCTAAGAATGCCACTGAAAAGGTCATTATGGAGTTCATTGAAAATAATATCATTACTAGATTTGGTGTCCCTGCTAAGATCACGACTGATAATGCCAAGGCTTTTAGTTCTTCAGGATTTTTGTCTTTTTGTTTTAAGTATGGCATTGTCTTATCTCATTCTTAAAATTACTATCCTCAAGGTAATGGTCTGGTTTAATCAAGTAAAAAAAATCTCATAACCATTATCAAGAAGATAGTAGGAGATAATAAGAGATCATGGGATAGCAAAATCAAGTATGCTTTATGGGTAGATAGGATCACTAAAAAGAAAGATACTGGTAAATCTCCCTTTGAATTGGTTTATGGCTTGGATGTAACCTTACCTGTGCACCTGAAATTGCAAGCTTATAAGCTCCTTCAACATTTTTCTACTAATAAAGATGTTGTTCAAAATAGAGTTGATCAGATTGTGTAGTTAGATGAACCTCGTAGGACAGCTTTTGATACTATATGTAAAAGTCAATCTAACATTAAGAAAAGCTTTGATAAATCCTCTCGATCTATATCTTTGTAGGTTGGAGATATGGTACTTCTTTGGGATCGCAAGAATAAAAAACCAGGAAAACATAAGAAGTTCGACAGTTTGTGGCTGGGACCATACATTATTCGATATATTGTTGGACCAAACTCATTCCACTTGAGCAGATTGGATGGCAAACCACTTGATTTACCTGCAAATGGCCAAATGCTCAAGCTGTTCTTCAAATGTGATATCTGATGCCATGGAGCATCCTCTGTATCGTATTTCTAACCCTACTCCTTGTTTTTTCAGCATTTTCAGTTTTGTTTTAGAATTAGATTTACTTTTCATGTTACTAGATAGTTAATAAATGAAGAGCTTATATCTTTCCTGTGTTTAATGTTATATGATGATTTTTGGATGGATGCTACTTATGTTTTGTTGCGTGTTGCGTGGATGCAGATTCTGGATTCTCACATTCCTACAATGCAGCAACGTGTCCCCAAGTAGAGCCAGATGTTGACCACTACGTGTCAACTACCGATAGTAGTACAACCCCTTTTTTTGCAAAAGGGGTAGCGCTTGATCGATGTGTCCATGCCATTCGACTATCATCATCAGCTTGATCACGTTATTTTGTAAACCCAATCTGCATGTGTAAATTGTAAATAATCTTAGCAGATCTTTGTCATGTATGTAATTGCCTAGGTAAACCTAATCTTCTAGTGATGATCTACGTTTCGGAAGGTTTTTTGTGTCACTGATCCATGATCAACAGAGTTTTCCTTCAACCTAACCCCAAAGCCGGAATGGATTTTGTCACCAGAATGTTAGGGGAGTCCTAGTGTGCTAGATTGAGTCTATGTAAAAGTGATTTGGGAATAATCCCAACCATTTGGTTAGGTTATTTTATTACAAATTGCTTGATCTGCTAGATTATGTTTGTGTCACAGAACTGAGTAGTCTATGAGGGTCTATGTCAAATGGGCTTTTCCCCTTGAGATGTAGAAATGTAAAAATCATGATGTAAAGTGTCTTGAGGGTTAGAAAAATATTTTATCCCCTCATAAGTCTTAGGTCCTAGGTAATTTTAATTTTTCCAAAGGTTAAATTTGAGGGTCCTTTAAAAAATTAAATTTTAAAAGGTCCAGGGACTAAGGTTAAATGATTATTTTGCTAAATTTTAGACCCTTGGTCCCTTGGGTTAAGTCAAAGTCAAATTTTTGAGGAAATTAATTCAAAAATTAAAATTTTGAATTAATTAAAATGCATTTAAATGATAATTTCTAATTTCCTCATTATTTTAATTTCGAAGGATGAGATTAAAATATATTTTGATCTTCATCGACGGTCGAGATCACTTTGACAAGGATCACTTGAACTAGCCGTTGGGAAATTTTTCTTTAAATAGGAAGTCAGTTTTCCATTGAGATCATTGGATCTGTGAGTCTTGTGCTAAAGAAAGCTCTCTTGTAATCGTTTTTTATTTGCAATAAAGAAAGACTTTGGGGTTGAAATCTTGCTGGTGTTACTCTTCGTGGAAATGTTGCAAGATGTTTTATTTTTGTGCATGGTTTTAATTTCAGCCATTGATGATAGCTTTATGAAGAGTGATTTTAAACACAGGTATCTTGTTTAGTCACTAGGGTTTGAATGGTAGTTAAATTTCTGAATATGATGGCAGGTATCTCCATTAGATCTGGATTTTATTGTCGTTTTCTCCCTCTTTGTTAATGGTTGAATTAAGTTGTGCAGGAAAATCTTGATTTCGAAGATCAACGGGCATTTGGGGAAGTTCTTGGCTAGACCAGCCAACTCCCGAGAAGAATTTTTTGAAGAGTCTAGTTACTTTTGATCCCAGGCTTATTATTAGAATTTTTCTTGTGAATGCATGAAGAGTTTTCGGAAGCACCTCATATTAAAATTTTGAAAATATTTTTTGTGGCATACTGACAAATCTGGCTATTTAAGAGCCTACAGCCTGTGAATATTGTAATTATTTAGCTCGTTTTTTTTGGGGTTTTAGTTTTGTTTTGCATATATTGTTCCTGGGCGTTTTGTTTTGCCATTGCAGGTTGCAGGCCTGAGGAAATTTTTTTGGTTGAAGCCAGATCTAGGCCCTGGAGGGTAAGATCTGGCCTCAGGATCAACTCTTGCGGGGGTTTCTGAAGAAATTTGAGGGTTTGTTCAGGCTATCTGTCTGTTGTTGCCTGGCGTTTCATTTTCGCAGGAAAATTTTGATTTTTTTTTTAAAGGTGAACATTGTCCAAACCCTCACCTGTGCGCTGCCAAAACCTGCAAACGAGGGGCTGCCCTTCCATTCCACGACTTCTCAATTCACTGTTGATCCTGCGTGCATCTTGTAGCAGTCGTCACACATTCAAGCTACACGCAGTCGTTATCCCTTCCTTCTTGCTACAGTTTCAAGCCCTTTCCCTCTGCGTTCTGCTAGCCATCTCCTGCTGGCCCGCAGCCCTTCCTCCATACACGCAGTCTCCTTTGTCCATCATGCATTTTTCATATCTACCCGCGTCGTTTCCCCACAAATGTAGCATCGTTTCATTACTCTATACGCCTCCCCTCTTAGCGTGTCAGCATTTCCCCCTGCTCCATCGTGCTCCCATGCAGTCTTCACGCTGCCAATCCCGCTGCATCTTCACCCCTGAGCGTCCAAATCCCCGCACCCACAAACATTCATCAGTATTCCCTCTCTCCGCATCCTTCCCCCTCATTCCCTTCATACAAATCCATCTTGTTACCCTGCGAGATCGCTGCCATTCCTCTATCCATCAACACAGTTACATACTACCCACGCATTTTTGCAAAACTCACGTAGATTACTCCATTGATCTCTATGCCGCCCCTCTGCCTTTCACCTCACCTCCACATTCCACGCACCTACAAACAAAAATCAAAACCCGTGGCTCCCTGCGTTGATTTGCTCCACACTGTCGCTCCTTCACAGTTGCCATAACCCGCCATGGCTATCATCCAGCCATCTCCACGTTGCAAATCCATCCTCACATGGCTCCATTCTAGCTCCAATCCATAGCTCTATCTCCTCCACATGATTTCCTTCTCTGTCATCCTACACACACTGAATGCTCAACAAATTTTCAATTTCGATTCATGAATAGGGTTAGCATAGTCAAGTTTATATATATATTTTTTTGTCTTTGATATAGTTAGATCTTAGGGCTAATATATAGTTTTTAGAATTGAATTTTAGATTTATTTCATTTTAGTTTTGTTTTATTTAAATTTTTATTTAATAATAATAATAATAATAATAATAATAATTTTGTCGAAATATTTTTGTCGCATTTAGTCTTAGTGTATTTACCTAAGAAATTGTCACGTTTATAATTTTGGTGTATTTTTGTGCTAAAGCTAAGCTTTGAAAGAAAATATTATTATGGTATCGGTATTTTATCATTTTACCATAGTTAAAAGTGCTTAAATTTTTATCTAGAGTTTAACTATTGGAAAACGATAAATTTTTCTAAGTCTGGAATTTCAAGCATAATCATTTTTTTAATTCTGGGTGCTTAGCTTTTAATTTTCATGGTTATTCAAAGTAGTCGATCTTTTGAAAATTTAATTGCTGAAGCTTTGCTAAGTCATTGAAATTGATCGTGGTTGCTTGAATGTTTTAATGCTCATTGTATGCTAGACATTTTAGTAAATATTTTCAAGTAATTGTTGAAAGATTTGTTTGTATTTATATTTCTTAAGCATCAAATCAATTATTTGATTTCCACTTCATCTAGCAAAGGCACTGGTACTAAACATTTAAAGATCTAATCAAGTTTTAAAATCAATCAAGTGTTTGTTTCCCTCGCTGTGTCTCCCAAGCCAGCTGATTACCAGTTGGTCTTCTTTTATCCCATAGGTCTACCCCCCCTAACCTAGGGAGACGGCTTAAACGAAGAGATTGGGGATCAGGGTGAAAACCCCCAATTTGAGCGTTGTCGATGTCCTTAGACACTCTACGCGACAACACCTCTCATCCTTGGGATGCCATGGTTGGCCACAGTCGATGCTTACATTAGCTGTAGAGTTGGGAATATGACCATCAAGAATAGGCATATGTCTAAATAGTTAGTCCTATACCCTCCTGCTCAACCTTCTCTAGAGCATGATTTACTTTTATGGTTGGAGGAGGAGGAGGAAGATGAGGTTTATTCCACCCAACTTTATGCTTTGGAAGCAACCATAGAGGAGGACAACAAGATGAGGATGACTTAATTGAACACCTGCTCCAAAGTCCAACTCCTAGTTCGTTACCATTAGAATAAGAAGTAAGGGAAACCCAGAAAAATTATCCAATTGACTTATGCTTGGCCAATTCCAACCCACTCCATGTCAAAACCATAGAATTCAACCCAGAGAAAACTTTGAAAAATAATCCATCTCTTTATGCTCTCGAAGAGGAAAAGCTATGCAACATGTTGAGAGAAAACCTAGAAGCCTTCGCTTGGAGTTACAAGGAAATGAAGGGAGTACACTCCTTAGTGTGTAATCACCACATATACATCAAATAAGGTTGCAATCCGGTCTGACAACCACAAAGGAGAATGAATCCAGCTCTTAAAGATATAGTCAAAGAAGAACTGCAAAAACTGCTAGATGCAGGATTCATTTACCCTATCTTCGACAGTGAGTGGGTCTCTCCTTTAGTGTTAGTTCCCAAGAAAAATGGTAAGTGGAGGATTTTTGTAGATTACAAGGAGTTGAACAAAACCAAAAAGAATTATCATTTTCCCCTACCCTTCATTGACCAAGTGCTAGATGGCTTGGAAGGGAAGAAGTTTTTCTCCTTCCTAGATGGATTCAGTGGGTACAACCAAATCCAAATCTGCCCAGAAGACCAGGATAAGACCACATTCACCTGTCCTTGGGGTAATTTTTCCTATAGGGTCCTTCCTTTTAGCCTATGCAATGCTCCTACCACTTTCCAGAGAGCATTCTTGAGTATTTTCGCCGAATTAGTACATGATGCGGTGGAAATTTATATGGATGATTTTACACCTTATGGCTGTGATTTTCAAGAAGCCCTGACTAACCTAGGCAAAGTATTGCACAAATGCATTGAAATGAACCTGTCTCTCAGTCCAGAAAAATGTGAATTCTTAATGACTGAAGGGACTATGCTAGGTCATTCAATATCTCAGTAAGGACTACAGGTGGACCCGAACAAAATAACAATCATCCAAAGGGTCCCACCTCTGCAAAAGTAGAGGGATGTTAGGAGTTTCTTGGGGTTAGTTGGATACTACCGAAGGTTCATAAAGGATTTCAACAAGTTGGTCTCTCCTTTATTTGGGTTGTTGGCCAAAGATTCTGAGTTCATATGGTCAAAAAGCTGTCAAGAGGCCTTAGAAATTTTAAAGGGTAAGTTAACCACTGCACCAATTCTTCGAGGCCCAAACTGGGCCCTCCCTTTTCATATTCATGTTGATGCCTCACACAAAGCCATATGAGTAGCCTTAGGTCAGGTAGAGGAGAAATTTCCCTATGCCATCTATTTTATCAGTAAGAACCTATCAAAGGCTGAGCTAAATTATACTATGACTGAAAAGGAACTCTTGGTTGTTGTGCATTCATTAAACAAATTTAGGTATTAAATTACAGGCTACCAAACATATTTTTATACTGACCATGCTGCAATCAAATATTTAATGAACAAACCAGATGTGAATGCTAGAATTATAAGATGGTTGCTTTTATTACAACAATTTGATCTAACTATTGTTGATAAGCCTGGTAAGGAAAATGTTGTTACAAAATTTCTATCTAAGATTAATCTGCCTGCAGGTGAAGAAGGAATGGTGGATGACCAGTTATTAGATGAGCATTTGTTTGCTATTTTAGTTCTCTCCCCATGGTTTTTTTATATAGAAAACTATTTGGTATCAGCACAATTCCCACCAAACTTTCCCTCCAAAGAAAAGAGCAAGATAGTCAGTAAAAGCGCCCCCTTCACCTAGATTGGGGGCAATCTTTTCAAACTTGGCCCAGATCAAATCTTGAGAAGGTGTGTAAGGGAAGAGGAAGTTTTTAACATCCTTCTGACCTGTCATGATGGGCCTTGTGGAGGTCACTTTGCAGCAAATAGGAAAACATTCAAAGTGTTACAAGCGGGCTATTATTGGCCCACTCTTCATCAGGATGTGAAAAAGTACATTAGTTAGTGTGATCGGTGCCAGAGGATGGGAAAGCCTACTCCAAGAGATGAAATTCCCCTACAACCTCAAGTGACTTTCGAGCCATTTGACAAGTGGAGCATGGACCTCATTGGGCCTATCAACCCTCCCTCAAAGCAAAAACAAATACATTATTGTGTGCACTGATTATTTGACTAAGTGGGTTGAAACCAAGGTGATTAAGGTAGCAACAGAAGAGAAGGTGGTTGAGTTCCTAAGGGAGAACATATTCTACAAATTTGGGTACCCTAGAGAGCTAGTCACAGACCAAGGCAGCTAGTTTACCTCCAACATGATTGAAGAACTGCTCAACCATCACAAAATCAAGCATAGGACCTCCACTCCTTATCATCCACAAGCTAATGGGCAAGTGGAGGTAACCAACAGGGCACTTGAGAGAATCTTAACCAAGGTAGTGAGCAGTAGTAGGAAGGATTGGGCAGAGAGACTAGTTGAGGCCACTTGGGCCTATAATACAACATTGAAGACCACCACTAGATTTACACCCTATGAGCTGGTCTATGGGAAAAAGGATTTACTGTCCACTGAGTTTGAATATAACACATTGAGGATGGCCGCACAACTAGATTTGGATCTTAGCCATGCACAGAAAGAAAGATTGTTCCATTTGAATGGCTTGGATGAATTCAGAATGCAAGCACTCCTACATACATAAATAGTTCAGCTTCAGAGGAAGATATAGCATGATAGAAATATTAAGGAGAATAAATTTCAAGAGGGCGATTGGGCATTGTTATATGATTCTAGGTATAAAGACTTCAAGGGAAAGCTAAGGACAAGATCGTTCGGACCTTATGCGGTGGAAAGATAACATGATAATGGTTCAGTGAAAATCAGCACTATAGATGAAGAAGCCATTCCATTGCTTGTTAATGGACACCGATTGAAAATGTATAAGAGGCCTTTATCGAAACAAGAGTTCATTGACAATATCAATAAGACAGTGATGATGGTGGAGCAAGTTCCAACTCCTCCCTCATCAGGTCACTAAAAAAGAGAAAAAAGAATAAGGATTCAGGTGAAAACCTCCATGAGGTGCCTGAGTCCCATCTTTGGGTTGAAAACCTCGTGAGGTGGCCCAATGACGAAAAAAATGGAAAAAGAATAAGATCCCTGGGTGAAAACCTTCCTTGAGGTGCCTAGGGCAAACATCTAGGGTGAAAACCTCTTTGAGGCAGCTTAGGTGTTTTTCCAAAAAAAAAGAGAGAAAAAAGACATAATTGTTATTTGCAGGTGGGCGAGAAAGACAATCAAAGAGCAAAGAGAAGATCCAAAGGGAACCCTGCCTCACATATATTCATCTCCTCCACTCCTTACCATGCATTACTCCATCAATTCCATTTTTTTTCACTTCATTGCTTCAATTCAGGCGAAGACTATGTTTTCTACAGGATCCCCTGAAAACCTACAAGATGATCCCATAGGAATTACAGTGGCCTGAAAACCTACAGGAAGAAATTTGAGGGTGAATGGTAGGTTTGTTAGGTCCCAAAAATTCATTCTAGACATGATCTAACCCCTCACCTCATCCATTACCATCATCCCTGCACTCACCATTCAAAACAAAAAGAGATCAGTTTCTGCCAGTTATGAAAAAGGTAAAAAGGAAAACAGAGGAGAGTAAGAGCATTACCTGAATGTCCCTTGCTCCACACACACTCCTACTCCCTCTGTCCATTCATTTTAGCATCCTCACAGCCCCAGCCAACAACATGATTAAGAAATTCTAAGGGAGAAGCAGTTATAGGACATCCTGTAGGAAATCCTATAGTAGCCTATCCCACAGAATATCAATCATCAGCTACAGGTCTTCACTAGGATGATCCAGGAGCTCCACAACAGCAGCAACATTAGATCTTCAGTCACAAACACCTGCAAAAGCCAAGAAACCATCAGCAGACAATAAAGGAGGAAGAAGAGTGACCATACAACAACTAAACAACGCAACACCTCTAATCTTCGACAACTGTAGCAAGGCATTGAGACCACAGGTAAGTATCCCTCTCACTCACTCATATGCATCATTTGATCAAAAGTTGTAAGGGTTACGAGGTAGTTGGTTTATAAGCAAAAAGGTGGCCAGTTAACTTGGCCACCTTCGTTCAGGCATCACATACAAAACCGGGTGTCCTCTCACACGTGGTTGCAATCTACTCAAAGACAGAGGAGGACTAGGACAAGAAGTGGTTAACTACGGATCTATGAGGTGGGAGCTGATTACGAGGAGTGGGAAACAAAACATCATTTGCATGCATTCCACCTCCTCGAAACTCCCTGACTCAAGTCGCTCTTATAACTCTGGCCATCCACCGGAAGCAAGGATCCATCGTTCTGCAAAAGAATTTCTACAGGAGCATGCACAGGAACAGTCTACAAGAGTAGTGTACAAGATACACAATGGCAGTCTACAGGATAGGAAGAGAGGGGTTCAAGAGGGAATATCATGAGAATTGTCCACTGCCACCATTCTAAAGAGGTAGGATCTAAAAATCCATCCCCATTTACAAGCAAATGAACTAGAAATTCTCTAAAAGCTAGTGGATATAACAATTGTGGGAGGTGAATTACATACACAGGAAACTTTGTTTTCTCCTGAATTTAAAATTCTTGTGTCAAACCTCTCATTTCCTCCTCAAGCCTCACAAGCAAGATGACAGGAGGGTTTAATAGGAGAGAACCCACAAACACTGTGAGGATACAACAACACCCCCAAGTGCTTGAAATCTTTATAAGACACCAATGGATGGGGTTTTTCAAAAAATTCACAGGGTATGATGATGAGGTGGCTCAAGAATTTTCTCATTCCCTCACTCCACATAGCAGAATCCATGCCACTATTATAGTTAGAGGGCTCACTATAGATCTCACCCCAGATCTCATCAGTAGGGTCACCACACTTCCCCTAGGAATTCCATGGAGAAAAGAAGACAAAGCAGACAGTCAGGTGGCAAAAAGGAAATTCTTTTTAGAAGGTGAAGAACCCACAGAGGATAAAAATGGAGTAAGGAGGGATAGTCTTCCATACCCATGGAGTGAGGTAGGTTACCAACTCATCAAATATATCTCATGTGATGGTAGATACAATGTTGTTTATGGCTACCATTTTAGGAAATTAAGATTTGGGGTTGAAACACCAGTTCACCAAAGACTCAGCATACCCTATTTCTTGATGCAATCAATCATAGACTCCAACAACAAAGTAAAGGAAGGGAATTCCCAACAATTGGCTCACCATGGGTTGATCAGGATCCTCATTGAGGATGCCCTCCAAAACCTCAGGATCCCTATAACATGGTCAGTCTTCAGAGACTTACTAGCAGAGGATGACATCAAAACCCTCACCTATGATGTTAGTCCTTCTATCAGTGCGGAGGAGGCAAAACAAGAAGAAAAAGATATAGAGCTAGATGGGGATGAGATGGAGGAATCATAAACTAATACAGAGGAACATGCTGAATCAGAAGAAGAAGAGAAGGGGGATGATGCTGAAACAGAGGAGGAAACGAAGGAAGAAACTAATGGAGATGAGAAAGAACAACAAGAGGAAACGAAGGAAGAAACTGATGGAGATGAGAAAGAACAACAAGAGGAAGAAGATAAGAAAAATAGAGAGGAAGAAGGCATTGAAACAGAAGGGGAAGAACATGAGGAGGAGTCACCTAGGGTGTCTCCAGAGGCCCCTGAGAGGGAGGCAGCAGCTACCCTCACTGCTCTCAGCACCCCAGTCAAGAAAAAAGGGAAAAGAAGGAGGCAAACCCCTCTATATTTTAGAACAAGAAAGAGAACAAGAATCAAGCAAGGGAAGCCAGAAATATCAACAAAAATCCCTATTAAGGTTGAAGATTCCCCTACACCAAGAGACAAAATGCCTTCCCCAAAGTCACCAATCACCTATGTAAGGAGGCCTAGTACCAGATCAACTTCCTTAAAGGGTAAGGCCATCATACAGGATCCACAGCAAAAGCTACAAGAAGCACACAAACTAGAAAGAAAGGTAGGGGAGCAGCAAGAAACAAAAGAGTAAGACCCTGAAATAAAGGAACCAAGTCCCCAACCTAACCTAGATTCCTCCTACCGGTTTATTGAAGGAGGCAGGGTGATACCTCAAAAATTTGCCATCCCATTGTTTTTTGAACTTGAGAAGGAGAGGGCCAGAACCCACAGATGGATGCAAATCACCAAGTCAAAAGGGGTGGAAGACATTGGGCACATGGAAGAGAAGCTCAAGTAAATGGGCAAATAGATAAGAGGCTTAAGGGGCATAGAAGAAATAATGAGAGATCAAATTGAGAGGGAAAATGCATGGATGAGAGGATAGTTTCAGGAAAGGGAAAACCAAGTAGCATGTATGGCTAACCTCTCCTTGGAGGCCATCCAGTGTAGGATGCCAACTAAATCCTATGCTTTTTACCTCAAAGAACAATGGTTGGAATTTCAGATTAAAACACTAGCACAAAGGGGCACCATGCCATTTCAGGACAACAGGCAATTTATTGATCTTTGTGATCAAAGTACACTAGAGGATAGGGCCAAAATGGCTGAGTTTTACTTTCACAACATGGCCCTCACAAACATGAATGTTTTGGATCCTAATGTCGAGCTAGAAGATCTACATTTAATGGCTTTGGCATAATGGATGAACCATGAGGAGTAAAGGGTTGCAGAGATGAAAAGAATATTGGCCAAAGAGAAAAATGAACCTCTTTTCATCAGAGCTAAACAATCAAATCCCATGGCCCTAATCAACACCCATAATCTAATTGCAAATGATCCTCAACTGGCACCTAGATATCTTATTGCCCAAGAGCAAGCAATTTCACATTTTGAGGATATGTTTAGGTTGCTAGGAGATGATAGTATACATGCCTGCTTAAGGAGATGGAACACACTGCAACACAGCTTGAAGATTAGAGAATATCACTCAAAGGTTGAGAGAGGCACTCAACATGACACCTATGTCTAAGAAATCAATGCAAAGGTTGAAGGTCAATTGGATAGGCCTAAAACTAATTCCATCACTACTCCTAGGGATGCTAGAAGGGAGACAAGAAGAAGAGGAAGAGAGGCAATGGGAAGAAATAGAAAGGAAAGGAGGCTTGTATGAACAAGAAGAAGAGACCACATCAGAGGCATGGGATGTCGGAGAGGCTGCCAGAGCCATGAAGGACATGGACATAGACTAAGTTGCTAAGAGGATGAGAAACACTTTCAGTAGGGGGTGATGATGAGCCTCATCATTGGGTAATTATATGGGCCTTAATTCACCTCCTAGCTTAGTCAAACCAACTATTCTCACAACTTATTGCATACTTTTGATTATATTTTTTTATGAGATGAGTTAGAGTTGGATATTTTGCTTTGTGGTCTAATGTGCATTTAATGCAGGATTAAAGGATAAAAGCAAGGAATTTTGGCAAAGACATTGGTCAAAACTTGAATGGGACAAGGGAGAGGAATTATAGGAGGTAAATCCTCCACATTTACCACCCCCCATTCAAATATTCCTCCATCAGCTCGGAGTGCAAACAATGGAATCATGAGGACTAGAAGGCAGTCGAGCAAGTGAAATTCAAAGCACCAATTTATCTTGAGTTTGGGAGTTGAGCCTCCCTAATTTTAAGGAAGTCATTGGAGACTTTAGATGTATAAGTAGAGAGGCCTAGGACCTCGGTAGGATTGATATTTTTGATTATAAAACTTTATTCTATTTTCAAGTTGCAAGAATTGTGACAGTTTTTGATGTAATCCATTGTTTTGATAATAAGAATGAGTTTTGTTTTGAGATAGCACTGAGTTAATTGAGAGGGCTGAAGCTCTTGGGTTAGGGCCCAAGCCTAGAAGCCAAGGCTCCTCTTTATTGTACATGTATGCTAGCGTAGACTCATGGTTTAATCGTTCATTTGCTTAAGTAGCTGCATTTCCATTATAGCAGTGTAGCGTAGATTGGTTGTGTTTTAGTTTTCTTCCATTTGTGCCTTCTTTCAATTAGTAGGTTAGCAAGGAGAAAAATATCACCATAAGGTTCTCAGCAGGTGTCTCGGCCTCACCCCCTCCCTCTGGGACCATGACTTGAGGAAGAGGCCCTTCAGCAGCCCCAAAAACACATATTTTTGGTTCTTGCATGAGCTTTGGAGTTTGTAGTCTTGATTCGGTACTTGGTTCATTTCATTGTCGTCTTTTCCCATCACTTTCTTTCTGTAATAAGATCTCCCTCATATTCTCATTTCCTTCAGCACGAAATGCTTAAGCGGAAGCTAATAAATCACGTCTTAATCGGATTATACTCATGGATTTCCTTACCGTCTAATCCACAACAAACCTGGCCAATCACCATTAACCACGTGTCGCATAGCCAATATATTCATTTCAACATTTGACTTTATGCGCTCCAAATCTCCACAGTCGATTTGTCTTGCTTGATATAATGACTATCATGTATCGTGTCACCCGCTTGCCAACTAGCTTGGCTGATCTCCACCGTTGATCAATCCTTCATGATCCAACAGCTATCGCGCAATCTTGCGTGGATCCTTGCACGACTGATATCAGATCGAGAGCGTGCGAGAAAAGTGGTTTTCCCGTGTTACGTGTCATCCACTTAGGTTAATCATGTAAAATTTAGGAATTCCACTTACAGATTTGAGGGCGCGCGAGAAAATACTTACCACCTACGAAGACCACTCCATCATTCCACACATTTTCCACCCTTCTGCCGACACGTGACTTGATGTGATCCATCCATCTATTCACTTAATCTCCACGATAAGATCTCCGCTGCTCATCTTCTGTTAATCCTGTTCGTTGATCGATCCATCCATCTATTCACTTAATCTCCGCGATAAGATCTTCGTCGCTAATCTTCCGTTAATCCTATTTGTTGATCGATCCATCCATCTATTAACTTAATCTCCTGTGATAAGATCTCTACCACTCATCTTTCGTTAATCTTGTTCGTTGATCCATCCATCCATCTATTAACTTAATCTCCTGTGAGATCTCCGTCGCTCATCTTTCATTAGTCATGTTCGTTGATCCGACTGATCCAACGGTTCCTATTCATTACTGCTTCATTATGTCTTCCTTTCACTGATTTCAATATTTGATTACTCTTCCGCTTGAATCCTTTCCGAACTTTGTTTTGCATATTATTTAAACTCTTCCACTCCTAAGCTTTGATTTGGTTATTCAATCAGACTCCAACACTGTCCAATCATCGCAATACTCCTTTGAGCAATGTCCTCTCTCAGATTCTTGTTGAATTCCCTGCACACTTATGTTATGTAGAATTACTCTAATCCACACAGAGTTCATAATTCAATTACTCAATACACACCACACTATCCAAACACTCCATAGACCTTCTAGCCATCCTCAACCACCTTCCTTCCACCTACCACATCTACAAGAACAATGAAATTGCATGCTTAATTTTACCAAAAAACCAAAAAAAGTGAAAACAGATTTAGTTTAGTTTCCTCGCTTACACATTACTTTGGTTTGATGCTCATTACTTCTATAACTTAGATAGCAGCATTTGGTCAGCGTTGATTTATCAATTCTGCTTAGCATAGCTATTTAAATGGTTAATTAGGATATGGTGTGATTTAGAATTACATGTTGTTTTCTTCATTACTGCAGTAGAGTAGCTCTCTTAGAATAGATTTTCTCTTCTTCCATCAAAGAACCAAGCTTATTCTGACTCTATAGAATTCTGGCTTGGAACCCCTGGGGTCTCTCGCCAGATGAACAGTGACAACAGGTAGGGCCTTCACTTTTACTTGTGCATATAGCATTGTCACCTCCAAGTTTGTACGAATCGCAGGTTGATAAGTAAAGTTGGTAGCCTAGGAGTTGCAGCATCTTTACTGCAATACTGGCACTCATCAGCTTGATGCCTACCCCATCAGGCAAAAGCAACATCAACTCCATCCTTATAAATAAAAAGAGATCAAACAAGAAATCAACAAGCTCCATAAAGTTGGTTTCATCTATCCCATTGCTTACACCTCTTAGGTTTCTAACCTTGTACCTGTCATGAAAAAATAGGGCACCATTCGCATCTGTATTGATTTCAAAGGTCTGAAGAAAGCATGTACCAAAGAAAATTACCCTACACCCTTCATCGACCAAGTCATCGATGCATGTTCCAGTCATGAGGCCCTATCCTTCATGGATGGCTTCTCAGGGTATAACCAGATTCAGATACGCCATATTGATTAGTACAAAACAACCTTCACAACCCCATGGGGCACATTCGCATATCAAGTCATGCCCTTCGGCCTTAAAAACGTTGGTGCCACCTTTCAGTGGGCCATGAACTATATCTTCCATGATCTGGCTTATCTTATACTAGCTTATTTGGATGATCTCATAGTATGATCCAAAAAGTGCTTAGACCATTTGGAAGATCTTTGATTAGTGTTTTAGAGATGTCGACAATACAACCTACACTTGAACCCTCTCAAGTTTTTCTTTTGCATCAACGCGGGAAGACTACTTGGATTCATTGATTTTCAGCAAGGTATTAGAGTCGACCCTCTGGAGGTCCACGCTATTCGGGAAATACCACCTCCACAAACACACAATCACATACCTATCGGGCCCCAAGCATCGCCTGGGGGTAATCCCATCTCTAGATCTCCACGGAAATCCATGCTACCATATGGGAACTCTAAGATCATTTGAGGGTTGGACAACCAACAATCCTCCACTTTGAGCATCCAATGTTGCCCCACCTCTCCTCCACCTTCCCTTGGCATCACCGGTGCCCATCGCCTGATCCAAGGATCCCTCGGGGGCCCTATTGGCACTGCAACCACCGAGTGCAACATCAAAACCCTCTCATAGAGGATGTTTCAAATGACACTATCGTAGCAAAAGCTTTGTGCCTCTCCCCAACAAACTTGTGTGATTTGTGTAGTCATCCTCCTATGGAGGTAGGCTACCTAGTCATAAAAAGCTCCTCCCTGTAGCCTCTAGAGGACGGCCAGCTGGGGCTCAGAGATCCAATGTGGGGATGTTGTCCCTACCAGTGTTACAATCATATCCAAGGAAAATCACTATGCTATATCTAAGATCGCATCAACACGAATGCACCCATCCTGAACAGGATCAGGTCCATAGTGGTCCTCTACCAATCTAGCCAAGTCCACCTGACCTGGGGGTAGCAACATCGACAACACACCTCAAGGCACTAATCCGGTCACAAAATAAACATTCACCTTAGTGGTGAATGTCACATCTTGGACTCGGATGTCGATGGCCTCTCTATCCAGATGCCAGCTCCCTATCATGAAATGCAGGGAGTCCTGCTACAATTCGAGCAAGGGGTTTTGAACAAACATTAGTAACCCCCACCTAGCTAGAAAATCTCTAGTTGGAGAATCTCTCGCCATCACTATATGGATGTGATCCAAATATCTCTCCCTCCACGCCATAACCTTCTTGCCAAAACCATGAAGAAAACCAAAAAATAGCCTCAAAGGCTTAAAAAATTTCTTTCTATTAGCCTGCACGCTTGTTTCAAGAACAGGTGCACGACCACGCATATTTTCCTCAAACAGGTGTGCGGTTTCACATTGATTTTCCATATATAGTCACGTGCTTGTTAGCCTCTTACCCGTGAGGATGTCAACCCCTCAGCAATGCGTCTATTTCTTGCGCAGAGCACACGATTGTTTCTTAGAAAGTCATGCGCCTCCATGCCTATCACCCATAAATTTGTGAGGTCCTCAGCAAGAAGACCTCGTGGCTAGTTTACCCATAGTCGCGTGATCATGTGACCATTTTTCCTTTACACACATGCCCTCGCGTCACTGTCTCACAATCGCCCGTGCATATTTTGGCTTTTCCCCTAAAAACGGTCCTATACAAGCCATCTTGTACGACTTATCTACCCTAGGCTACCAAATTCACAAAGTTTGGGTAGTGACTACTTAGCTAGATATCCTCGCGTTCTACCCAGGTGCAAAATCTAACCACAATAGAAGAAAAGAACTCATGGACCCAACTCTGTAGTCCATGCTAGTAAGTACAAATGATGTGGCATATGGCCCATTTCACCCTATATATTGCCCCTTGTGTCACCTTCCTATGGCCAATCCAGGAGCTCATGACCTCCTTTCACAAAATCGTTAATGACATTAGGATTAGGATGACATCATCTTCATCATGGTACCCTTTGTTCCTTTTCAATAGCGTACTCATTTTTGGGCCCATTTCACGTTTCAGAGGACCTATCAGGTGCACCTTTCTGTGTTTTTCGATTCATCTTGTTCAAAACATTTCCAACTTACATATGATTCCATCAATATGTTTTCACTTGGGCTATTGATTGTTGAAGTTGCAGGTCTCCCAATAGTTTCTCAGCAAAATCAGTCCCTTGGTGACCATCAATAGTTAAGGTATCATTCTCCACTCAGCATGATAGGCTTCCTATAAAGCTTTTCATATCCTGACATCATTTCTCTTAAATTCACCATAGGGTCCATCATCTCGACCATGTTTACCACCACCTTCCACTTGCACCTAGTAAACATCCATGTCGGTTGATAGTACCACCTATACATGGATCACCTCATTTTATAGATCACCTTACACAATCGGGATCCATGACCATTCACTCAAGCTCAGGAACCATCTCATTCACATGTCTTGAATATCAACCTCATTCTCCTCTTCTTTACTTATTGCTTACCAACCCTACTCCCGGGCCACCTCATTTATGTTTTCTCAGATTAAATCAACTGCACTCTCACATTCTACATTTTGCCTATCATCCCTCCATAAGGCATAGCCCATCTACATCACTTTCTCTTCCTCATAAACCTCGCATCGAGACCAACCAATGGGGCCCCCACCCTCAACAAAAAAACGTACCTGCATCAATAAGAAGACCGTCATTTTCTTGGGGCACCTATCTCTATGTTTGTACATCCTAAACCACTTTTACATTCAAAAAGTGTACAATTTTTTTTTAGGAAAAGGATTCCTACCCATATTTTTGTGTTGTGTACCTGGTGACAGTCCCTAGTCACCCTTGGTTGGAGTTTTCTTATCACCACACCATGATCCACATTCATCCATCATTTACCATGACAATCAAAACATTCTCATACCTACTCTGGATGTCCTACCGACTCCAGGGGCATCCCCTCTAGAATAATTATTTTCACTGTTGCCACTCGCATCATAGCTCCAATGATCCAGATTCTCTCATCTATCAAAATTAACCAATATCTTTTACTTCTGTGATGTTAGCAGAATTGCATGTGAAAAAGTATGTAAAACCACATGTGAATAATTTAAAGAAGAGGAAACATAAAGGAAACCATCAAATTAAAGAACACACACAAGTTGATAACAGAGTTCACCCAATGTGGGTTGTCTTTGAGCCCACTGTCAAGAGTGGGGAGGCCACATAATTAATTATTGCAAGATGATGATGTTGATTGGGATAGAATAGGGTGTGATCTATCCACAAAAATTGGTGGAGAGGCTAAGGAACATGATATCTCCAATACCTAGAAAGGGTTTGGGAAGATTCTAAACATTTTGGGAGATATTAAAATAATTAATATTTTTAATGGAGCCCCTAAGTCTAAACTTAGGGAAAATAAAATATTAATGTGAATTAATATAAAACTGTGTTAGAATGGTCCAAAAGTCATGGATCAAGCCAGATCTAATCTTAGCCATTGATTAGGTACTTAATCTCAGTTGTTGATTTGTCAACGAGAAAAGTATAAGAGGACGCTTGAGGGTCACTTGGAGAACACACCAAGAGATCAAGATTTCAAATTTCTAGGGCTGGGTTTGTTGAGAAAGTTGAGAGACTGATTAGAGTTTTAGCTGAGGGGCAGTGAATACAGAAGCAGAGAGGCAGAGATAGCACCAAGAGGATCAGCACAGTATTCAGAGAGAGGGATGTAGAAGCAACCAAGGGTTCACGTAGAGCCAGCTAGGGCTCACGCAGAGCCAGCTAGGTGCTACGTAGTGCCTCAGAGGGTCAGCATGGGTGACGCAGAGGGCCAGAGGACTGACACAATGCCTCCAGAGGCTGACGCAGGCCAAGCCAGAGTGACATTGGGCTAATTCTGGGCCGGAGAGAGGCTGACACAATCCCTAGAGGCTGACACAATCCCTAGAGGCTGAAGTTGGGGTTTCGTGGGGCAGATTGGAGTTGTGGAGCTGCCAGAGTGTTTATCTAGGGTTTCAGCTGGAATATCTACTTCCGAGTAGAGAGGTACTACTGCAAAGATTTTTCTCTATTGGGTGAGTTAGATTTGGCACCCAGATTGTATTTTGGAACTTCTTAATAAATCAAACCCTCAAATAGTTGCACCGGTTTTCCTGCATTGGGGTTTTTCGGTGACATTAGTCCAAAAACAACGGTGTCACTTGTGTGCTTGTTTCTGTTTCCTTTAGTTGGTGATCTGTAATGTGTTGAGCATGTATTTGTATTTAATTTCAGTATTTACATGGTAAATAACTTGTTAATTAATCAGAACAGATAGATAAAAATAAATCATAAAGTACATGAAGGGTTTCTAACGGGTTAGAGTTAGAAATTCCAACAGATGATGAGTACATGATGTAATCTTTGTCAATAAAAGGAAGAACTCCCTTAACTAGAGTGGCATGTCTCTCTCCCCAGATACGTTCTTCTATAAGAACTCTTGCTCATAAAATCTCTCCTTTAGCATGACAGAATATCAAACTCTCACATAAGGTGGCATACAAGGATCCTCTCACAAAGTGGCTTACATGGATCATACAATCAAAACATCATCTCACAAAAAATCAAAATAATACGTGGCATTAATGCATCTTATACTTCCACTTTCAGGGAAAACCTAAAAATGCACAACTTTGCTAAAGAAATGGACATCACGGTATAATTCTTCGTGAAAAATTGTGAAATCTGACAATAAACTTGACCCCTTTCTGACTTGGTCAAGTTTGTGCTCCATGGGAATCTCAAGTATTCTTTAAAGATTCTCTTTTGTGGGATGACTGAAATTTGGCTGATTAGATGAAGAAACTGATCACACCATCACATTCCTTGCGAAAACTGAGAAAAATGATTATAAAGTTGGCCTCGTTCTGAAACTATCATTTTCGAGCCTCTACGGAATCTTTCAAATTGCATGTAGACTCTAGCATCAAGGTTCCACCTTCATGGTTCCACTATTCAATGTCTGTCTCTAGGAAAATAGTTTCTCATATCAAAAAACCGACCACACCATCATACTCTTGGCGAAATTCTAGTTTGTTTGAGTATAAACTTAGCAAGTTCCAACATTGACAAAATATGGCTCCAAGGGAATCTAAAGATTCCTCACAGCATCAAAGAATATTCCTACAAATTTTCCCTAATAATTTGTCTTGAAATTCACGTTGTCAAGGTTCTTCCCTAGTCATGGGTGTCAGGGTTCCATGTCGCCAATTCCACACTTCCTCTGTCCTCTGTTGGCCTTGGAAAATGACTAAGCCTAGTTTATACAAAATTTGTGTGGCATTATTTTCAAAGTTGACCATACTAGCGGATTGGTTGGCAAGTGGTTAAAATAATATATGGTTGGGGAGGTCCCGAGGTCAAACCCCACATGACTCCTAATTTGGTGTTGCATGTGTTTCTTTTAAATCGATTGGCGATTGGTTAGGTTGGCGTTTATTTTATTCGAGGGTCACCCATTGGGTGGGCCAACCAACCTAGCTGAGCGGGTTCGATCTGCGTCAACTCCATATCATATTTGGTGTGGCCCATTGGGTCCGATCATTGGGCCATATCATATTATTATAGATGATATATAAATAGAGGAGGGTTGGCGGGGGTGGTGGCCTGCCACTCTTGTTTGTATATTTTTTTTATTTAAAAAAAAATTGGTCAAATCATTCTGCTGGATTTTTAGGGGTCGTTAGAAAAATTAAGTAGGCAGTAATTTCTTCATTTCCAACTGTCGATAAATTCTAAATTCAAGCTTCCATATTTATATAGCGACCTGCTAAATTTAGCTAGTGGGGCCAAGTCGACCAACACTTTGAATGTGAATATCTTGAGCATACGAACTCGGATTTGAGTGTCATTCGTGTCATTGGAATGAGGATGACAAGATCTACATTTTGGTCCTAGTTTCGACGAAATATGAAGACTTTGATTTTCCACCCTTTCTAGAGCCACTTGGATGATTCCTCCCCACTAAGGAGCTTTTGGTCCTCCAGAAGCATGAACATTATCTACAATCTGTTGTACTCCCTCGTCTACACAACAAGTACCTTAACAGGCCACACTTCCTTTTCCTTCACCTTTCTCCTTTTGAGCCATTAGTGATAAATTGACATCTACATCCTATGCAAACCTGCAATACAATCTTGCAAAATACATGCTCTTATTACAAGACCAATCATGACCCAAGAAAACCCCATACTTTCCAAGATTTTACGACACACTCAATGGTCAAGTTTACATCATAATCATAACTAAAATCAATACCCTAACTATCAACAAAAAGGCCCAAAAGATCACTATGTTGCATTCATCAGTGATAACAAATACTTCATCACTTTTAAAATCATCTCACAACATGTGATTTAAAAAATGTGGCCATGACAAGCTACTATATCTAATAAAACCATCTCTCACTCAACAGAGTGAATGGGTCATCATTATGTAGTTGTTTCGCTTGTTGAAAAACTTTACCAATGAGTTCCTGCACCAACGCTTGGTCCTTCCTGAGACACTACTATGAATGGAGCTCCCAACATGTAGCTTTATGATGTCTACCTCTATTGCAATGACTGCAAACAATATTATTCCTCCATACCTGCTTAACCTACTTCCTTCCCTGATGTGGAGAAGGCCTTTCACGTCTTGTCCTCTTTCTTGCTGCCATTCTTTTCCAACACTCAGCAACAACATGGTTATACAAGCCACAAAAACTACATGGTTTTCTATGCCATTAGAGGAAATTTCAACCTAAAAGTGGGCTACTAAGGAAAAATCAAGAAATTAATAAAAAATGCCATGTAAACATTTTTTAATATTCTTTTACTTTTACCTATGTTCCACATTTTTTTTTGTAAAGCTTGGCAGGTCCATCCATTTTCTATTATATATTAGGCAAATTTACACCACACAGATTGACCGGGTGGCCTCAAATTTCCCTAAGGGGAAACCAAGTCTGTTGGCCACCGGTCAGCATTATACGCCATCCAAAACCAAAATTGCTTCAGTCTTTCTAGCAAAGCTAGGTAAGTCTCAGTCTTGTGTCCAAATATTATATAACTATAATAACTGACATATGCAACAGGAAATTTAAAAGCTACCCGCATAAACAAAAACTAAGCATGATGAATCTAGTCTTTCTGCTCATTCTACTCATCAAAGACAGAGGCTACAAGAGCAGGATCTTCAGCAGTTGCCCCTAGCATTCCATATAGCTCCAAGATGCAAGGGATGTGACAGTCAATACAATCCATCCTGATGTCCTGTTTGTGCAACTGAAATAGGATTTTCTCCATGTCTTTTTTATAACTGGGTAGGCCCTGCATTGTGACTGCCATCCCCACAGAGATTTGTTCCATCGCTTTTCCAAGCAAACTTTTCATCAAGAAGTACAAGTACAGGGTGCGTTTGAACTGCGTAATTCTACCTTGTGTATTCCCTGGATCAAGAACCATCGTCCTGCAATCTTCTATCTCCTCTTCTGGTTCACTTTCCTATTTTATCTCTGCTTCCCAATCGTCAATCGGCTTCTAGATTCCTTCATTCATTTCATCCCGATATGTCGATGCTGCCTCTGCGATGAGGTGCTCAATAAGCTTACGACCCCTGCGGCCTTCCGTCGTGCTTGGCCTCTTCGTTGCCCGGTGGGTCGGGCCCCTACTGCCACGAACATACCCTCTCTTTGTTGGAGCCATACTCTATTCAGTGATGCCCAGAGAACCATTACTAGCCCGCAGCCAAGGTGCCTTCACCCCTCTTCAACTTTGAGCCGCCTTCCGTCTCCACTGCAATTTTCTCTTGCCCGACACGTCGAATGCCATACCCATCTCCGCCACCCTGCCTTATTCCTCCCTCTACCACCTTACCAACCCACCGACCATGCATTCATGGCTAAGGACACTGTACCCCCTGCCTTGAGCATGTGGGGGATGACGGTAGTTATTGTCCTTGTACAATCCATATCACATCGAAGCCTGTCGCCTCTGACACCCTCTCTCATCCCGATCAGAAGTATGTTCCACAATATTTATTAGCATGAGATTTAATAAAAAAAATTAATATATTATTTCTAATTTTTTACTGTTATCGAAATCCCTCAATATATAACACTTTTATTAAAATAACTATATATATATATATATATAACTATTTATTGGTTTTTTTTAACGGCAATGTCTACTAAAGCTAGAATTTTTTTGGCTGAAATTTGGTAATTTTTCCTTTTTGGAATACATTTGTTAACTATTTAAATATGGAGTTATCTTTATTGCGACTTTTTGGGCTTTCTAGTGCCAGAATCTGGTGGAAAAATTTGAGGTGAAATCTTGATTTGTGTTATTTAAACTAGTTTTTTGACTATATATATGGATTCAACACCCTGAAAAACCCTAGGGCACTTTGATTGCGTAGGGGTTACCCATCAAGCTTTTGATTTCAATAAATTCCTGTGAGATTTTAGAGAAATTACATTAGAAAAACTCACCAAAGAAACTTCTAAAAAATCTCACTAAAGACAACCTCATGAAAGACGCCTAGTTGAAGCTGTCATTTATACCCACCCCCATTCATTTCTTTAAGGGCGGGCAGGATATCACCACTTCGAATTCTACGATCGATATTAAGTAGGCGACCGAACTGGAGACGCCAAGCAGCTTCATCTATCCGACCCAACCCACCCTCTACGAATAGAGCCCCCGAAAACAACTTGTTTTTCACTATTAACCTTTAGTAATACATAATTCAAAAAATAAATAAAACAATAAAATTGAAAATTCGTACCCACCAATTTCCAATATTATACCATTTAAACAACATGAATCATAAATAGATTATATATACTTCATACTACTAAATATTAATAAATTTCATACTAATGATGAGTTGTCACCTTAATTTCCATAAATTTTCACACTGGGGATGAGGTTGCCTTAAATTCCATGTTCACATAAGGTATGTTTATAAAGCTATTTTTAAATATTTTGTTTATTTATTTTACACAATGTGATTTCTTCAAGCTTGAAGACATTTTGATTCAGGGAGGTTGCGTATATATTCAACCTTCTAGAAAGTACCTTAATAGCCTGTTGTGAAGTAAATTCAACATTCAGGGAGGTTGCGTATATATTCAACCTTCTAGAAAGTACCTTAATAGCCTGTTGTGAAGTAAATTCAACATTCAGGGAGGTTGCGTATATATTCAACCTTCTAGAAAGTACCTTAATAGCCTGTTGTGAAGTAAATTCAACATTAAGACACTTGTTACTATGATCACCTTTTATTTGATTTTTCTTTGTTTTGTATTTGTCTCTGTCATGATCAATCACAAAAGGTATGTGTATTGTTATTTAAAATATTAGAATTTAATTGTGATTCCTGTCAATGGGTGGATTGTTCTTTGGTATATAATTATAATTTAATGGGTGGATTGTTCTTTGGTATATAATTATAATTTAATGGGTGGATTGCGTTGTGTCAGGTCACAAAAGGTATGTGCATTGTTATTTAAAATATTATAATTTAATTGTGATTCGTGTCAATGGGTGGATTGTTCCTTGGTATATAATTATAATTTAATGGGTGGATTGCTTTGTGTCAGGTTATGCATGCACTTTCCTGGTACATCTTGAAATATACATTCAAAATATTCCAAAATCTTAATCCAAAATATTTTTGGTAGAAGACAAATTAGAGTTGGCCTTTTTCTTGGTGTTACGATTTCTAGTACCTTTTAAGTGGTGGACCTCCATACCAGCATTATTGTACTTACCTTTCCATTGCCAAATTAATTGATGCCAACAATATTTACTTTTAAGTGGTGGACCTCCATACCAACATTATTGTACTTACCTTTCCATTGCCAAATTAATTGATGCCAACAATATTTATTTGATAATTCAATTACCACATTAATTGATTCCAACTATATATATTTAATTGATAACTTGTAGTTAAAGAGAACATTGAGGGAATAGGTCTAAGTTTATTTATGAGCGGTTTTTTACTTTACCAGGTGGACCTCCTCTTTGTACCATACCAACGTTAGTTGTCACATTTTCAATTAAAAGGAAACACTCCTTGTGACATTGAAACTCTTTATGAGTGTAGTAGTTAAAACAAATACATTCATAACACATAATGATTCTTATTTTAATTTAGAGTAAAATTCCAAAGAGTCAAGTTAGCATTGCACTTAGAGGTGTTGCAACTACAAATTAAGGTTGAATGAGAGAGATGAAGAGAACCAACCCATTTATAGGTGATCATTATGATGATGCAAAAGGATATAGAAGCATTTTAGGTCTCAATTCTTTGCATGTTTAGGTTTAACATATGCAAAGGTGATGAGAGGGGGTTTTAATTCCTTCCCATCCTACTTGTTTTGAAAGGATACAAGGGCCTTAAGTGTATTCATAATAAACCTGACAATTCATTCATGAAATAGAGTTATATGCCCTACATTCCCCCTTCCTCAACTAGAGAACTAAGTTTCTTTCCTCAAAAATTGCTTTGAGATTAGTATCAATTTGTTGTTATATACATAATAAAAGTAACAATTTGAAAAAATAATCTGAAATGAAACTTTAGTTTAGCATCTTATTCTTGAGGCACCTCGCAAATTAGACAAGGAAAACTCCTTATATAATAAGGTATAACTCATGGAAGAGTAAATACAAATCTTTTCTTGATAACTAGAAATTTTTATTCCACTATAGATAGTAGAATGAACTTGTGTGAACTAAAACATTAGTGTAGCTCTCTTGAGGAAACAAAAAAAATTCAATTTATTTCCCTTAAATACCAAGCTACATTGAGGGAATAAAATGATATCATGTAAATAAGCTAGCTCTATGAGCTCCAAAAAATAGAAGGTGATAACTTTGCTAAACGGAAGATCACCTATATTTTCTTCCCTCAAATCAAGCCTTAAAGAAATAAGTTCACTTAACATTTAGTAAGTTGTGATATATTGAAAGCTAGGTGTAACATAGTTATATTGAAATTTATACATAACTATTTGAATCATCTCGTCCTTGGCTTAGCTTTTAAGGGAATAAATATGAAATGTAACATATTAAATATGGGTAAGTAAATATTGAGGGAAGAAAATAGTTCATTACACATTGAAAGCTAAGTAAAACATTGGGGGAATAATATAGTTCTTAAAATATTGATACAATTTGAGGTAAATAAATAGATATCCATATCATTCACTTTTTTGCTTAGATGTTTTTAAACTTAAAATAAGGTGATATTGTTTAATACATAGTTTGGGAGAATTTCCTTTTGGATAACTCTTGAAATAGTTTGTAAACAGGTAGTTTACACTAAACGAGATCTTAAAATACAAGACTAGAATCACTTATGATAATTACTTTGATTGGTTTCCTTCTTATTAGTTTAATACCTTGGTAGTCATCAAGGCCTTTCTTTCATTGTCAGTTGCATATCTTATTCTAAAGGCATATGATTGTTCATTGTACATTGAGATTAACAATGATTCCCTAACACTTGTAGCCCCTAAAATAACCTTTATTTTCAGTAGATATACTAGGTATCCATTTATTTATAGAATTTTTCATGGCATTGACTATGGGGCACTCAAATTACCCCATTTCAGACGAACCACATATTTACTTTGATTGGTTTCCTTCTTATTAGTTTAATACCTTGGTAGTCATCAAGGCCTTTCTTTCATTGTCAGTTGCATATCTTATTCTAAAGGCATATGATTGTTCATTGTACATTAAGATTAACAATGATTCCCTAACACTTGTATCCCCTAAAATAACCTTTATTTTCACTAGATATACTAGCTATCCATTTATTTATAGAATTTTTCATGGCATTGACTATGGGGCACCCAAATCACCCCATTTTAGATGAACCACATTTTTACTTTGATTGGTTTCCTTCTTATTAGTTTAATACCTTGGTAGTCATCAAGGCCTTTCTTTCATTGTCAGTTGCATATCTTATTCTAAAGGCATATGATTGTTCATTGTACATTGAGATTAACAATGATTCCCTAACACTTGTAGCCCCTAAAATAACCTTTATTTTCACTAGATATACTAGGTATCCATTTATTTATAGATTTTTTCATGGCATTGACTATGGGGCACTCAAATCACCCCATTTCAGATGAACCACATTTTCCCTAGCAAGCCAAAGTCCCATGCATTCTGTTTTTTTTTTTTTTTCCTTTAAAAGCCGACAATCGATATTGTGTTAAAATTGGCTAAAACTCCCAAGGGAAAAGTTCCCGTTACAAGGGTGGACATTTAACTTTTGACATAGTTCCTACTAGATTTGGGGCCAATTTTACCCAAAGATGGAGAGTGATATAGATGCCCCTTATCCCATCCTATTTTCATATCCCTTTTTATTTTCACTCCTACTATGTTGGGATTGATATATTATCCATTTTTTATCTACTAATCCTCATCATCCTTCTTCCTTTCTCTTTGTTTTAAAACTATCACAATTATTCGTAATTATTCCTCACTCAAGTTGGCTCGATCCTCTTCCTTCCTCTACTTTAAAAAAACATATATCCATATCTCTTGGTAAATCAAAATATAACACCACCCCTCCACTAAATACCTATATCCGTTAGCATATTCAAATACCTCTTTTGTCATTTTCTTGCAATGTGCTATATTTCTCAACCTTTGAGTAGTCAAGGAAAAAAAACCATTGTGAATGATGTGTTAGTTATTGCCTACTAGTTTTTTTTCAAGAGGAAAAAACCTCCATATTCTATTAAAAACAAAAGACGGTCACAGTTGTGTGGGACTATAATTGCAAAATTCTAGCAAGAGCACAAATCGGGCAAGATCACAAAAATCTCTTAGACAAGGAGAAACCAAAGAAAAGAGCATAGAAGATCTCTCTTTACAAAATCTGAAGAAGAATAAACACCATATGGGAGACACAAGAGAGGGAGCAAAGCTAATACAACAGTCCAAAAAAAACACCGGAATGAAAGCAAATGTCACTGATCCCGGTTGAAGGAGGGAAACACCAGAGAAGAAAGAGAGCACTAGACAAGAGTTAGAGCAGAACAAGAGAAACAATCACTGAACCCTGTTGAAGGAGGGAAACACCAGACAAAAACCCAAGTGGGTCTTGCAACAATAATGTGGTTGATCCCATGAAAGTTCAACCTTACACACATTGTGTCCATATTAGAAAGCTAGTAGACTAACTTATGAAGTGGAAACATTTTCAAGACCTGTTATTATTGACTCGCATGCACCCTAATGATGGAGCCATGAGCAAGGATAACTTGAAAAAAAGGAGACCAGGAGGCCAGACAAACCTCTGGGCAACTCAACTTTCAATATAAGATGACCCAACTGTCCCTAAATTGGCAAGGTCGAAGGAGTCCAGAAGCAAAAAAATCCTAATCAAAAGAACAAAAAAGTGTTAAATGTCAATTCGGCCTGATCACAAAAAAACATCAGAAGCAAATTCCTAGAAATGGATTGAACCTGAAGATGCATTACATCCTTTCTTTGATAGAACACTAGCTTCACTATTTTGTTCACGAAAAATATGTGAGAAATAAACTTGGTGGAAGGATAAGATCAATGACCTAATTCTCTATTTCCAATTAAGGAGGGTTGGAGTCTAAAGGTTGTTTTGATTGTTGGCTCAATCAATAATATCCTTAGAGTCCCAAAAGATGATGATGTCTGACAATCCAATCCAAGAAGTGCAGAAGAGGGTGCCTCATAATGCTAGGAGTTTCACCTTAGTGTTCAAGCCCTTACCACTGTACCAAAAGAAACTATAATGGTGCACTAGGTCAATAAATATAGCCATCCCACTACCACATGTCACAAAAGAGTTGGCTCCATCGATTAATCCAAAAAGAAAAGAAGACCAAAGATTTGTAGAAGAGAGAGAGGAGCAAGCAGAAATGGAGGGCTCAACAATGAATTTCTTTCAGAAATCCACCATCAAATAACTTATCCTCAAGACCATAAGCTGAAAGGAATCAAATATGAGAGCATTGCAAGCTTTCCAAATGCCCCACATAAGTAAAAAGGGGAATGTCTTGAGTCTTGTGTGAATAGAAAACAAATGATGAAGGCAATAAAAAATGGTAGGCCAAACAGGGATAGAGTTGGATCCGAGGAGTCAAAGTACTTCAATACAAATTGATCTGGAAAAAGGGAACTGAAGAAAAACGTGTGTGATCTCTTCACCATCTTCCCTACCAAGAAAAAAATGTCTCGAACCCATAAAACATCACTTGGATAAATTATCCCATGTCAAAATCTTATTGTGGGCCACCAACCAAAGGAAACATTTGAGATTCAGAGGCACCTACCATCCCCATGACCTAGGTAGCTAGGAAAAAGACAAAGCCAAATATACTTGCAGATCGATGATGTTGTAGGCATATTTTACAATGATTTGACCTTTCAGAAGGCTTCCATTCCAAATTAATTTATCCTCTGAATGAGAAAAAGAGATCCCAACTAATTGATGATTATGGATGTACTCTGTTCATTATGAGGAAAGGTGAGCCAACATGTTCAACATTTGGGCATTCATCCAAGGTGCAGTAGAGGAATTTGCTTTAGGAGAGATTGTTATGTCTTTAAGCACCTAAATATTTACACCATTAAGAAAATTAATCAGAGGAAAGGAAAAGGAGTGAGGACATTCCATACCTAACATTATGTTTAGACCAATTTTCATTATGGAACCATTGCCAATGCTCCATGATGGATCAGCTAGAAACCAATGTTTGGATAGGAGTAGACTTCTCCAAGGTTAGGAAATCCTACCTGACACTAGAGAACCATCTCGAATCCACCCCTCAAGGTCCTTTTTTTTTACGTATTTAGATTTAATGATTCTGCCCCAGAGACCTTCTCCACTGAAACCCTACATTGATTCTTGAGGAGAAGGGCCAGATTGAAGTTTTCCATGTTTTTGAGGCCCCAACCTCCGGCAATGATAGGCTGAGACAACATGTCCAACCTAACAAGATGGATTTTCTTATTATCTCCTCTCGATCCAGCCCAAAGGAAGCGGAAAAAGATGTTATTAATCTTGTGAATGACACCCTTGGGGATTTTATAAATGTGCATCCAATAGATTGATATGCTCTACAAAACTGAATTAATTAGAATAATCCTTCCACCTAAGGAAAGTTATTTATGGGACCATGAAGAGATCCACTTCTCCATTTTTTCAATCAGTTAGAACCAATCATCATTCCCATATCCAATCGGTTTCAGGGTAAAACCTAGATAATTGAAAACCCCCTCTAAAGGGGTGGATTTAACTCCAAACATATTAGTGATTTCTTGCATTCTTTCCCCATCGGGGGCCAGATGTATATGTATGTATGTATATGTATATGTATGTATGTATATATATATGTAGGTATACATATATATATGTATATATATATATATATATATATGTATATATATATATATATATATATATATATATATATATATATATATATATATATATATATATATATATAACCCTCTTACCTGGCCAAAATCAAGGAGAATCTCCTGCAAAATCATCCACTCTCTGATGTATGTCTTCTCGATGGCTAAGAAATTGTCAGCAAACATTAGATGGGAAAGAGAGATATTTTTTCTTATTTTGAAACCAGATATTCTGCCTTATGCCCTTGCTGCAAGGATGCTTCTACTCAAGTCATAAATGACCAATAGAAATAGAAGATGGGATAGGGTGCAACCTTGTTTAAGGTCTCTCGAAGCTGTAAAGAAATCAGTGGGACTTCAATTGATTAGAATAGAAAAGTTGGCTGAAGAGATAGAGGCCTTTATCCAGTCTAGCATGATTATACCAATGCCAATTTTTTATAGTATCATCCATAAGGATTCCCAGTCAAAGGCTTTGGAGAGATCTATCTTCGATAAACATACTTCAATGTCTTGAGTTTTGATGGAATGAATGCACTCTTGTGCAATTCCCAGTGCATCATGAATCTGACGCTTCTCAAGGAAGCCAAACTATTCCGGAGATATGTATCTGGATAGAATTGGTTTAATCCAGATTGCAATTTTTTGGAGATGAGTTTGTATATTGCAGAGTGGTATAGGACGATAGTCTTAGAAGGAAGCTAAATCCCTGAACATTGGGATTAGAGTTGTAAAAGTTGCATTCACAACACTAGAGACCCTGCCAAGTCTCCTAGACTCCTCCACTAAATTTGTGACCTCATCAATTATTATTTCCTGAAAATGAAGAAATAATTCAATGGTCCAGCCATCTGGACCAGGGCTCTTACCCCTGGCCAACTCTTTAAGGGTCAATAGAATTTCATCCTTGTCAACCAGGAAAATATCTAGTGTTTTTGTCCCCTTCATCAATCCACATTTGGCGGCTCCTTTGTTGCAATTTCTCGTCTTGACATGAGAATTTTCCTTTTTTTATGTCAAATTCTGCTAATTTATGTTTGGAATCTTCGGAAGATTGCATTAAGGGAATTTTGAGGTCTAAAATGGGTCTCTTGAGGAAAATGTACAATCAAAATTCACTTAATGAGAACTAATCACATTTTAGGGGATGACATCATCCTCAATGGTTGATGTGGCATTGCCTGAGTTAAAGGTAATTGCCACATTCTCAATGGTGGATAAAAACTCATGGTTAACCATGGTAGTGCTCTAAGTGTTTTTAAATTCATAAAGTAAAGACTCATAATAAAGGTCATTTCATACTTTTTGAATAAAATATTATTATTGTCATTTCATATTTTTTGAAAGAAACAATGCATATCCCGATACAATCTTCATGTCTTTACACACTTTTCAATAAATATTATATTTGTATATTTTCATATATTTATTTTTAAATTATATATTCATCTCATTTTATTTAATATTACAATTTCAAATTAATTATATGTTAATATCTATATATATATATATTACATATGAAATCAAAATAAATAAAAATGTAACCTTGTAATTTTAGAATAAATCAAATCTATGAATAATATTATTATAATATTAATAACAACACAAACATATTAAAATTAAAGAAAAAAGGTATATTAGTTTTGTATGATTTATAGGTTTTTTAAATACATTGATCTTACAATTTTTTTTTAATTTCAAGTTATTGAATAATGTGTAAAATTATGTTATTATAATTTTTTTAAGAAAACCAATGTGATAAGGATTATAAAAAAAAAATATTATGTTTTTCCAAAGTAGAAAATAATAATTTTTATAATGTTAATTATAATAATAAATTTATTAAAATATTTAATGATTAAAAAGTGAATATAATTATTGATCCTACAAATTTTCTTAAATTTAATTTGAAATTATAAAATAATATGCATAATGTGTTGTGACGTTTATCTTAAAAAATCAATATTGGTTTTTACATATATATTTCGCATTTTTTTTTATTTAAACCAGTGAAATAAAATTTTAAATAATTATTTATGTTATAAAATAACTTCAAAGTGTGTCATGTATTTGGATACTTCCTCCATCTATGACACATGCTAAAGTCTCATTATCAATATAGAAGTCATGCATCCCTTATTTATGTTATTGAATTTTGTTTTCAATTTCTTTATTGTTCCACTTGATTAAAATGGTGAGATATCCCTTTTGTATGGAGTAGTAGCTTCCACAGCTTTGTGTATTACCCTACTATGATTTTTTTACTTGGAATGTTTTTCTTGCTTCCACTTTCCAAATTAGTGATTCTCCTTTTCATCTATTTTACCTCCCTTAAAATGATTGCCTATAAACTCTAAGACTAGACAAAACCCTTTATACACCTATATTGATTAAGAGTTTGCAATAGTCAAATGAAGAATTAGCAAAAGGATACTACATAACTCTCCCTCCTCAAAATACGAAAATTGGAGTAAAAGTGTGGTTGTATCAGTCATAAATTTCATTGGGAGTGTGATGTCATCTCATGAACAAAGGGAGGAATAATGGCTTGTATGTCACTCTACCTCCACCTACGACCTCCATTACGTCTTCATTATGCTCATGCATTGGAACCGCATGGGTTAGTACAATGGTGCTAAATCAACTCTTCCCTATGGATGTATGTGGCTATTTGGCACTCCTTCTCAAACATAGGTTATAGAGAGGGGGCAATAAAATCATTACAAATCTTAGGATAGTAGTGAATATGCTTGGAAAAATAAATTTCTTACAAGATACATAGATCCAACCCAAAGGAAATGCTAGGGAATGGGTTAATGCTAGGGAATGGGTTCAAAGAACATACTTAACAATCCAATGGTTAGAAGGCCATAAATAATTTGAAACATTAACCAAGGAAAGGATTCTTGAACTTATCTATTTCATGGACCAAGTTGTTGGAGATGATCTCCACCTCATTGAAGATGGTTTTGGCTTCATAAATCCCTAGAGAACAAGGATCCAATTCTTGTAGAAATGGGTTATATCTTCCTCTCTATATGATATGCTCATTAGGACCATGGAATCTTACTAACTAACAACTTGAAACTATGGGCGGATTACCACCCTTAGCTAAATTCCTCAAATGATTTGGTGTTATCCCATCACTTCACTAGTGTTTTAGGGTTCATTTGTTTCTCTATGTGCTTCCAACCACTCTCATATTAATTTCTAAGTGGGAGTGGGAAGATTATACATCCATTGTGTGCTAGCGATATACAAAAAAAACCATCAAGTCTCCCTAATTTGTGTTGGCATTATGATACAATTGTTGTTCTTGATGGCAACTCACTCACAGGTCAATTCAGTTTTGATAAAAGGAAACTCACAGTACAACAGGAATATTGAGAGGTAATAATGCAGTGGTACAAAAGAACAGCAAGATGGAACTAAGGTCTACTGATCAGAATAAAGAAGGTGAAGGAAAAGGTTGATGTAAAGCAGTTTAAGAAGTATACGTAGGTCCACTTAGTCAAAATGACATATACACACTAGTACACAGAACAAAAAGAGCGTATATGTATACACGCGCTCTCATAAGAGGAAAAGTGCATACATGTTGGAAAATCAAGGTTTTGGTCCAAGGTATTTGGTCTGAGGTATTTATCCGAGGTATTTGGTCTAAGGTATTGGTCCTAATTGGTTTTGGTCCGAGGTATTGAGAAAGGCCTAAAACTGTATGAGGAGAAGGTCATTAGGTCAGGGTGTGCAAGTGAATGGGTTTCTGAGGGTTACTTCTATCTGAAGTATATGTTATGTTGCAAGGGCTATGACTATGAGATGATCTGAAATATTTTGTGCACCTTGGATACAATGTTAGATCAGGATCATAAAAACTGAAATGACTTATCATTGAATGACCTGATGTTGATTAGGCTAGATCTGATTGCTTGAGCATGTTTTATTATGTAAATGTTATGACCTGGGTATGACTGAAGTCTGGAATGGCCGTGAAGTTTTAAGTTAGTATTTGCATATCTATACGCTGGTTCACTTTGGTAAAAGTGCGTATTTACGCTGGTTCGGCACATCTAAGTAGCGTATACATTATGAAATATGATGTTTGAAGCTGCAGTGTTGATACAGAGTTCTGGGTTCTGCTCTGTGTTTTGGTGACTGTGTTCTGGTGACAGTGTTCTAAATGTTCAAATTGATTGATTGTGTTTTTATTCAATGATGATGGGTTTTCACTGATTGATTGTATTGCAGTGGTGATTTATTTTGAACTTCAATGTTGCTGATGGGTCCAGTATGAAAATTTGATGAAACGTGGCCTTCAAATTGTGGTGTTGTATTCGAGTAGTATCCAGTCTGAAAAATTATGAAATGTGGTCCCGGGAGGAAGAGAGAAGGTCGTAGCCTCTTGTAGGTCGACACCTACGTACTGGTAAACATATCAGCTAGTACAAGAGCCAAGGGGTTGGAGCTCCCTTCCAGTAGCAGCTAGAAAACGAGTGAAGGTTGGAGCCTTTTGTAGGTTGGTGCCTACGTACTAGTAAACAGATCGGCTAGTACAAGAGCTAGGGGATTGTAACTCCCTTCCAGTAGAAGCTAGAAAACAAGAGAAGGTTGTAGCCTTCTGTAGGTGGGTTCCTGCATACTGGTATGAGTCTGCACCAATGCAAGATTGTAAACAGGTTTTTCTTATATTAAAAGAAGACAACAATAGGTGGTTTTTGTCCTGCATTGGGTTTCCACCTTAAATCTTGGTGTTCATGTGTTTTGCTTATGTGTAATGGTTTATTTTATTATTACTGCACATGGTTACTGTTTATATGGTTAATGAAGTACTGATGCACTGATTAGATATCAACATATGATGAACTAACTGAATCATTAGTTTGTTGGATATACGTTGGTTGCTTTAAAGATAGTTGCATGTACACGCGAGTTACCTTCATTGAAGTAGCGTATATAAATCTGAGTATGAAATGAAAAAGTTATTGATTTGATAATATTGATTCACCCCCCTCTCAGTATTATTTCCAACAATTGGTATCAGAGTAGGTCCTTCAGAAGAAGCTTGATCGCTTGAAGGGAGATCTTTCAAAATGAACAATCACGAAGGCATGGGATCTATCAGACCACCAATCTTCAATGGGAACAACTTGGTATATTGGAAAACACGAACTAGAGCGTATCTTTAGTCACTTGGAGCTCATGTTAAGGCAATTTTGGAGAAAGGATATCAATATCCAGTAGCAGTCCCCACGGATCCAGTAGAAAGGAAAACATAAAATCAATGCCAAAGTTGTCAATGCCTTATACGAAAGTCTATCAAAATCAGAATTCGTCAAATTCATGCATCTCAACACAACCAAGGAAATATGGGATAGAATCATTCAAAGCTATGAAGCTGACTCCCAGGTAAAACGTGTTAAACTACAAACTCTCATAATCGAGTATGAAACTCTCGAGATGCATAGTGATGAAAGCATTTCTAGTTATTTCTTGCAAGTAGATGGGATTGTAAATCATATGAGAAATATGGGTGAAGAGATAAAGGAAGCTACTTTAGTTGAGAAAATTTCGTAGAAATTTCACCCGTAGAACAAACCGATATATGCAATGTCCTAAAGCATAATACCTGTTCTACTTCTACAAAACATTAAGCAGAAGCATAATCAAATTCATGAGCAACATCAAGTAGAAACATGCATAACTGATCAAGAGAAATAATCACACATAACACAAGATATATCCAGGGGAAAGCACTAGCATAAAACCCCAACCATGTATTATCAATCAAGTGGAAATCATCTTCACAATACAAAAAGAATAAGCTCTCAAGCTATCCTGATCTCTCCGTACTGTGATGATCTTCAATCAAAAGATGAAAATCATGGAATACCTAGGCCTCAATATATAGGCCACAAGTCCTCCAATCTCCTATAATAAATCCTTCTCCATGCAAGGAATACTTACTAGAAATATCCAAGCATCTGATAGTACACTATCCCACATCTTATCTCAACTGGGTCTTTGATAGAACTGACATGCAACAATTATCCATGAGTGAATCCTCAGTTATCTAAAATAATAGTTGTCACATGCATGCAAGCATTAACAAAATATATTTTATTATTTTAACAACTTGTTAAAATAATCTAACTAAACTTGACTTGTTAGAACTAAGTCAAATGATTCTCTCATTATAGAACTCATACTTATTCCCTCAATCAGTGGATGAAATTAAGGATAAATTCCTCAATTAGTGGGACAACTCATGTGCATGCTCACAAAGACTTCAGATTCGAATTTCCTTAACTAATTAACTCATCTAAATTAATTAATTAATATTTCCAACTACTGTTAAGACCAAAATTAATTTTACTTCCTATAGATAGACTAGGGACTGCTATAAATAGGAAGGGACCCAGAAATGCTATTTTTAGAGCTTTCTATTTTTAGCAGTTTCACCTCTCACCCAATGTGGCCAATGACCTCACTGGCCAAACTGCTATTTTTATCAGGTCTATTTTTAGCACATTCTAAACTTAACATTTATTTTTGCACATTTTTCAACACTCCCTCTCAATAAGAAAGGCTTTCTCTCGAACCCGATCCTGTAACTCTGGAATGTTCTGCATCCAACACATCTACCCAGTCCACTTGCTCCAACAACACTTGGAACAAAAACACTCCCAACTGACCACTCTGTTAGGCTAGGAACATGTTGTGTTGTACAACATGTTAGGGTCCCACCCTAACCCCCTTATTTATGTAGTGGGATTGAGTCATAGTAAAGAGTCAATAAAGCCATATTAATAATTGTAAGTGGTTAACCCACAATTAATAACGGGACCACAGTTAGTTGCAAATGGGCCATGGTATTAGATAGATGGTATTAATAAAACCCATGGTATTGCATGTATGAGTCATATATAAAGGATAGAGACTCCCTGTGAGGAGCATCGTGTCTTATTTTTGTATCGAGCTCTGCTCTATTGGAGGTTTCCCCCTCGAAGAGGCCAGTGAACATTGCTTTCTGAATAATAAAATATTTTATGTTGTCTCTCACTAGTCTATGTTCTGGGTATCTTTCTTCGCATATTCTGTATTTGGGTATCTTTTTGCAAGTTAAGAGAATAACAAGTGGTATCAGAGCACTTTCCAGGGCTAGTGGGATCTCCATTTCTTAGCAATTTTTTTTTTTGGCTAGAGACATGTTCCAGTGTCTTTAAACCACGGGATCTGTCGTTGAGCGCATAAACCTGCGGATTTGGGGAGGCATGCACATAGGAAATACAAGAGGTGGTCACGCTTGTTGGAATCCCTTGTAACCCCTGTGGGTACCCTTCGAGTAGTAGCGCATTAGACAGAACCGCGTACGGACTGTCTTCCAAGTACCTTCTGGGTATATCGGAAGCCCCTTAGCTCCTCTACAACCTCTCCATAGATAAACTGTCGGCTGTCTTGCTGCTACAGTACACCGAGAACAGCACTCGAAGAGATTACTCGCTCGTACGATAGGGTAGTCGGGTTGTACGACTAAGGGTACGGTTGATCCTCCTTAGTTAGAGCCCTGAAACATTGGGTCGAGTACTACTGTCAAACCCTTATGTATATTGCGATCTGTAGCACCTGACACTCCTCAAGACCATAGTTCCCTTGGGATCACGCATCATCTCTGCCAGATCCGCTTGAGCAAAGGGGTGCAGCAGCAGCAGACATCAGTCCCGCAGTTCCGACCAGCCGTTCCGATCTATTAGATCCATCAGATCCGTAGTAGCAATCTGTTCCGCCGCTCAGAGCTATCCGATCCACCATTCAGATCTCTTAGATCCACCGAATCTGAGTAGTTGTGTGGGGTTCCTATACCGGGGCATGATTTTTCGCATGACTTTTGGCAGCATTGACATTTTGAGGATTCGGTTACTGCAGTATTCGTAAGGAAGGAGTAAAACTCCGTTAGGAGAAAAAAAAAAAAGGTCTGAGATCTTCCAGGGCGCTTATTGGTGATCTAGCCCATCAAAATCAGGACGATGAGCTGAGCACGGCGGTACCATTCAATTCTTAGTGAAATTTTTTTTTGGGGCGGCCCCAAATTTCAAGAACATCAGGTCGATGCATGGTAGAAACTAGAGCTCAAGCTATGGCCAATGAGAGGATGGACAAATTAGAACAAACCTTGCAATCCCTCCAACTTCAGCTAGACATACTAACTAGCATAATTCCGAAGGGCAAGGAGGAAGCCCACGAGGAGGCGTATATTGGCAATGGACACAGTGAGGGTGAGTCTAGCCACTCTCTTCACCTCTGGGGCCCCCACCAACAATCCCGTCCGTGACCTCCCAAGTTGGATATGCATAAATTTGATGGTTCTCACCTGGCAGCATGGATAGCACAAATGGAGCAGTATTTCAATCTGAATAACATCTTAGATAATGAGACTCAGCTTATGGTGGGGAGCATGTACTTGGACATTGAAAGGTGGAAATGGTGGGAATGGCATCAACGTTGCAATGGACCTTTTGTGACTTGGACCACCTTCAAAAAAGCTCTTACAGACCACTTTGACTAGGAATCTTCTTTTAAGGGTTGTCTTACTAAGCTCCGACAGACTGGCACAGTGGACGAATATGTTACAGCCTTTGAAGCCTTAGCCTTCTGCACTAGGGGTCTCTCAGATGTGTTCTACACGGAATGTTTTATCAGCGGTCTTAAAGAAGCCATAAAATCCCACATCCTACTGCACCACCCTCCCACATGGACGGAGGCTTGCAAGGTAGCTCGTAACGTGGAACGTGCATTAGTAGCCCAATACAGTCGCCCAAATTTCACAGCTAAGGCTCGCCCCCAATAGGCTCACAGCACGACTCAAACACTTAAGGTTCAAAAGGTGTCACCTGCAGAAATGGCCAAAAGAAGAAAGCAAGGATTGTGTTGCTAAGACTAGTCTTGGTTTTCATGAAGGTGAATCTAGCTCACAAGATGAGGTAAGGAACTCCAATGCAAAATCTGAAATGCTCAACAAGGAGATAAAAGGTCAACCCCATCAACAACCAAGGAAAGAAAGACTTCAAAGAAAAACATTTCCACCTAGCTATGGAAGGGATAATTGTTTCTTTTCTCTGAAAAATAATAATGTCATAATTTTGGACATGTTGTAGCCAGATGCAGAAGTAAAATGGTTCAAGACTGTCACACAAAAAGATCATCAGTTTCTAGGTACTTTAAGGGATATTGTTTTTCTTGCAATATGTTTGGTAACAAAGCTATTGATTGCGATAGAAGGAATATGAAACATGTAAGATACTATGCGTGTAACAAGTTTGGACATAAATCAAAGGAATGCAGGAGCATATTTCGGCCACCATACCAAAAGGAGCAAACATCATCACAATCCAAGGTATTGAAGAAGAAGGAATTGTTGTCAGAAAGATGTGGCATAACTTAGTTTACAGACATAACAGACCTAGGGGGAGCTAAAAGTGTAAAACTTCAGTATTCCAATTCTCATAGGCAATTATTATGAAGAGAATTCGCGTATATACGCGAGTTAGAAGCTATGCAGTCATGTATATGGTGTTTTGAAGAAAAAGTAGTGGGATAGACTCAGGAAAAGGGGTTTGATATGGTTCAGTCAATTATCAATTATCTATTCTATTCTAATTAATGATGGTTATAGCCTTCTGATGATATATGGAAGTGTTTTTGGCCCTCATAAGTTGTTAATAAGTTGATGAATAATTGGTTGATGATGATGCCTTGATGATTCTTACTAACAAATGCAATGATCAGATATGATAGTAAACAGTTGGCACAGGTTCAGGGGCATTAGCCTCCACACACATTCTGCATTGTTAGAATTTTGGTTGTTGAATTCAGCTATAATTTGTTGTTTAAGTCATAGGGTGTGATATGCCTTCTTTTGTCATAGTCTATATTTGAATGAGTCCTATTGGACAAATGATGTAATTTGTATCCCCACTTTGCATGGGATGGATGATGTAATATTTGTTGTATTTCTGTCATGTATAAGCAATTGGTATATCCCCACTTGGTTGGGTGATTGATGTATGTATGAGTCATTGCTCATAAGAAGGTCATACTCACTTAGTTGAGTTATAAAGACATGTTATTCCTTTGAATCATATCTCTGCAAACTCGGCATGTACTTTGGGGGAGTATGGACAACATAATGGATATCAAAGGATGAAAGTTGTTTGGTTCGCCCATTGCCCTTGATGTCAAATGGGGAGAGTATTTTGGTGTTGCATGTTATCTCTAACAGTTTCTACAACTTGCAGTAATCAACACCATCATGGTTGCCATCAAGTCCAAAGTGGGAGATTGTTGGCATTATGATACAAGTGTTGCCCTTGATGGCAACTCACTCATAGGTCAATTCAGTTTTGATTAAAGGAAACTCACAGTACAACAGGGATATTAAGAGGTAACAGGGCAGTGGTACAGAAATACAGTGAGATAGAACTAAGGTCTACTAATCAGAATAAGGAAGGTGAAGGAAAAGATTGATGTAAAGCAGTTTAAGAAGTATATGCAGGTCCACTTAGTCAAAACGGCGTATACACGCTGGTACACAGAACAAAAAGAGTGTATATATATATATATACGCACTCTTACAAGAGGAAAAGCACGTACAGGTTGGAAAATCAAGGTTTTGGTCCAAGGTATTGATCCGAGGTATTTGGTCTAAGGTATTGGTCCTAAGTGGTTTTGGTCTGAGGTATTGAGAAAGGCTTAAAACTATATAAGGAGGACAAGATCATTAGGCCGGGGTGTGCAAGTGAATGGGTTTCTGAGGGATACTTCTATCTAAAGTATATGTTATGTTGCAGGGGCTATGATTATGAGATGATCTGAAATATTTTGTGCACCTTGGATACAATGTTAGATCAAGATCATAAAAACTGAAATGACTTATCATTGAATGATCTAATGTTGATTGGGCTAGATCTGATTGCTTGAGCATGTTTTATTATGTAAATGGTATGACCTGGGTATGACTAAAGTCTGGAATGGTTATGAAGTTTTAAGTTAGTATTTGCAGATCTATACATTGGTTTGCTTTGGTAAAAGCGTGTATACACGCTGGTTTCGCACATCTAAGTAGTGTATACATTATGAAATATGATGTTTGAAGTTGCAATTGGTTTTGGTTGTTGATACAGAGTTATGGGTTTTGCTTTGTGTTTTAGTGACAGTGTTCTAAATGTTTAGATTGATTGATTGTGATTTGCTTCAGTGATGATGGGTTTTCAATGATTGATTGTATTGCAACGGTGATTGATTTTGAGGTTCAATGTTACTGATGGGTCCAGTATGAAAATTTGATGAAACGTGGCCTTCAAATTGTGGTGTTGTATTTGAGCAGTATCCAGTCTGAAAATTTATGAAATGCGGTCCCTGGAGGAAGAGAGAAGGTTGTAGCTTTCTGTAGGCTGGCATCTACGTACTGGTAAACATCAGGGGGTTGGAGCTCCCTTACAGTAGTAGTTGGAAAACGAGTGAAGGTTGGAGCCTTCTATAGGTTGGCGCCTACGTACTAGTAAACAGATCGGCTAGTACAAGAGCTAGGGGATTGTAGCTCCCTTCCAGTAGAAGTTGGAAAACGAGAGAAGGTTATAGCCTTTTGCAGGTGGGTGCCTACGTAATGGTATGAGTCTGCACTAGTACAAGATTGTAAATAGGTTTTTCTTATATTAAAAGAAGACAACAACAGGTGGTTTTTGTCCCGCATTGGGTTTCCACCTTAAATCTTGGTGTTCATGTGTGTTGCTTATGTGTGATGGTTTATTCTATTATTACTGCACATGGTTACTGTTTATATGGTTAATGAAGTACTAATGCACTAATTAAAGATTAACATATGATGAATTAACTGAATCATTAGTTTTTTGGATATATGATGGTTGCTTTAAAGATAGTTGCGTGTACACGCGAGTTACCTTCAACGAAGTAGCATATATAAATCTGAGTATGAAATGAAAAATTTATTGATTTGATAATATTGATTCACCCCCCCTCTCAGTATTATTTCCAACAATTGGTATCAGAGTAGGTCCTTCAGAAGAAGCTTGATCGCTTGAAGGGAGATCTTTCAAAATGAACAATCACGAAGGCATGGGATCTATCAGACCACCAATCTTCAATGGGAACAACTTGGTATATTGGAAAACACGAACTAGAGCGTATCTTCAGTCACTTGGAGCTGATGTTTGGGCATTAATGATACAATATTAAAGAACAAATTCTAGGAGCCCAAATTTTTTCAAATTGATGCCACTGATTACAGCTCATCGGAGGAAGATCCACCACTGGAGGAACATGAGGTGGTAGAAGAGGACAACCAAAAGGACAATGTCCCTGATGAACCCGTTATTTCGCTGCATGCTTTGGCCGGGATTTCTTCAGCTCAAACTCTCAAAATTAGAGGTTTTATTAAACATCGTCCAGTAGTAGTCTTGATTGATAGTGGAAGTACACATAATTTCATCCATCAAAAAGTCGCAGAAGCAGTGCATTGTTTTGTACGAGTAGTTTCTAACTTCTAAGTCCAAATTGCGGATGGGGGCACAATGAAATGTGAAGGCCGCTGTGAAAATGTCAAACTTCATATGGGGGATTATCAGTTGAAGACCCACATGTTTGCCATACACATGGGAGGGTGCGACATTGTCCTCGGTGCTGAATGGCTTCGCACCCTTGGGCCAATCACAATGGATTTCCAGGAGTTATATATGAGTTTTAAGCAGAACAACTCCACACATACCCTCCGTGGACTCCAGGCGGGAGCTTCCTCTATCATCAGCTCGCATAGGATGGAAAAATTGCTAAAAAAGGGCCATCATGGAGTTATATCTCAATTTAATGCCATCCAGGCAGTCAAAATCAAGTCTCTTCCGATTCATCCTGAGATGCAATAGATTTTAAATAACCATCTACCGGTCTTTGACAAGCCTCATGAGCTTCCACCCTCGAGAGGGGAACATGATCATAGCATTACCTTGGTTCCAGGGGCCCAACCCCCAAATGTGCGCCCATACAGATATCCGTTCACCCAAAAGAATGAAATAGAAAAAATAATCAAGGAACTTTTGGAAGCAGGTGTCATTCGTCCCAGCATTAGTCCTTATTCATCACCAGTGGTCATGGTGCTCAAGAAAGATGGGGAGTGGCGGATGTGTCCAGAATTCAGGGCCCTCAATAAGTTGACAGTCAAAGATAAATTTCCCATCCTGGTGGTTGATGATTTGCTAGATGAACTCAATGGAGCTCAATTCTTCACTAAGTTGTATCTTCGCTCAGGCTACCACCAAATTCGCATGAAGGAAGTCGACATTCCAAAGACTGCTTTCCGAACTCATGAAGGCCATAATGAGTTCCTGGTCATGCCATTTGGTCTTTGTAATGCCCCATATACATTTTAGAGCCTTATGAACAACCTTCTCAAACCATATCTCAGGAAATTTGTCCTTGTCTTCTTCGATGACATCCTCATCTATAGTTTCACTTGGGCCGCACATCTTCAGCATGTAGATCTACTCTTGCAACTGCTCCGCAAGCATAAATTATTTGCTAAGATGTCCAAGTGTTTGTTTGACATGGAAAAAGTTGAGTATTTGGGCCACATTGTGGGGCGTGAAGGTGTCAAGGTGGACCCCAAAAAGATCCAGGCAATGTAGGATTGGCCTCAACCTAAGACCTTGAAGAGCCTAAGAGGATTTTTGGGTCTCACAGGCTATTATCGCAAATTTGTTTGCAATTATGGTTGCATAGCGAAGCCCCTCACTCAACTCCTGAAGAAAAATTCGTTCTTCTGGAATGAGGACGCACAATAGGCATTTATAGCTCTCAAAAATGCCATGTGTTCCACTCCAGTCTTAGCACTCCTTGACTTCACCAAATCTTTTGTCATTGAATGTGATGCTTCGGGTACGGGTATTGGGGTAGTCTTAATGCAGGAAGGGTGACCTTTGGCCTTCACAAGCCAACAACTAAGTGGGAAGAATATGGGCCAATCTACCTATGAGAAGGAAATGATGGCCATTTTACATGTAGTAGAGACCTGGTGACCTTACTTATTGGGGCGATGTTTCCAAATCCGCACAGACCATCACAGTCTTAAATAGTTTTTGGAGAAACGCCTATCCTCCCCACAAGAAAATAAATGGCTCGCCAAAATGCTGGGATATGATTATGAGATCATTTACAAGAAAGGACAATAAATAGTGTAGCAGATGCATTATCTCGCCAATTTGAGGAGGGAAGTACCCTGTTAGCAATTTCCCTTCCCATTCCAGAATGGATTGAAGAGGCTCGCAGGGAATGGTTTTCACATCCCAGGCTCTCTCGACTCATTTCTCAATTGCAGGCGGATCCAAATTCCACCAAGGGCTACTCGTGGTAGGATGAGATTCTTCGCTATAGGGATAGAGTCATAATATCACCAACATCCACCCTCAAAAGTCGCATTTTGGCAGAATTGAACTCATCCCCCATTGCAGGACATTCAGGCTTTCAGAAGACGTATGCTCGCACCAGAAGATCATTTTTTTGGATAGGCATGAGAAAGGACATCCTTACTTTTGTAGTAGAATGTGATGTCTCAACACCACAAAGGGGAGACCGTCAAAGCACCAGGCACATTACAACCGTTGCCTATTTCGGCAGCAATATGGACGGAGGTTTCTATGGATTTCATTACAGGTCTTCCAAAGTCAGGAAACAAGTCAGTCATCATGGTGGTTGTGGACAGACTTTCGAAGTATGCTCATTTCTGCACCCTACCCCACCCGTTTACACCGACTTTGGTCGCTCAATCTTTCATGGATCAGATCTTCAAATTGCATGGCATGCCCACTTCTATTGTGTTCGATCGTGACCCGATCTTCACCAGTAATTTTTGGCAGGAACTCTTTAGGCTACAAGGCACCACACTAAAACTCAGTACTTCTTATCATCCACAAACAGATGGTCAAACTGAAGCCGTCAACAAATGTCTGGAAACCTATCTTAGGTGTTTCACTTCAGAAAAGCAACATCTTTGGGTACAATGGTTACCTCTGGCTGAATGGTGGTATAACACCAACTATCATGCCACCACCAAAATGACTCCCTATGAAGCAGTATATGGTCAACTCCCTCCTTCTCCTACTTCTTATATCAAGGGGTGCTCAAAGGTACAAGCAGTGGATCAACTCCTACAAAACCGCGCAACCATGCTCGCCCATCTTAGAGAGAATCTTCATCAAGCTCAAAACCGCATGAAGCAACAGGTAGACCAGCATTGCTCAGAGCGCCAATTTCAAGAAGGGGATCAGGTCTTTTTGAGGCTGCAACCATATAAGCAAACATCACTCAAAGACAAGGGTTGTTAGAAACTATCTCCAAAATTCTACGGACCATATCAAGTACTTCAGCGCATTGGAGAAGTAGCCTACAAGCTAGCTTTGCCGCCTACTGCAAAAATCCATCTAGTTTTCCATGTCTCATGCCTCAAGAAAGTGATTGCAAACAATTGCAGAATTCAAACCAGTCTACCTGAATTGGATGAGGAAGCATCAATCTGGCTCCAACCTGAACAGGTCCTAGATACACGAGAAAGGCACCTGCATGGCCACATGATTAGGGAAGTTCTTGTCAAGTGGAAAGACACCTCTTCGAAAGATGCAACTTGGGAACCCGCCACTATTCTTCAGTAGTTTCCGCAGCTTTAGCCTTGAGGACAAGGCTATTCTTAAGGGGGAGGGCATGTTAGGGTCCCACCCTAACCCCCTTATTTATGTAGTGGAATCGAGTCATAGTAAAGAGTCAATAAAGCCCATATTAATAATTGTAAGTGGTTAACCCGCAATTAATGACAGGACCACAGTTAGTTGCAAATGGGCCATGGTATTAGATAGATGGTATTAATAAAACCCATGGTATTGCATGTATGATTCATATATAAAGGATAGAGACTCCCTGCGAGGAGCATCGTGTCTTATTTTTGTATCGAGCTCTGCTCTATTGGAGGTTGCCCCCTCGAAGAGGCCAATGAACATTGCTTTTTGAATAATAAAATATTTGCTGTTGTCTCTCACTATTCTATGTTTGGGTATCTTTCTTCGCATATTCTGTATTTGGGTATCTTTTTGCAGGTTAAGAGCATAACACAACAAACCCCCATTTCATAAAAACCTTTACACAAGATCTTAATATGAAATGGGTCCCTTTTAAAATAAACTTAGTTAGATGTGTGAATAAAATGGTATTTACCTCATCACAAGAAAAATCCTTACTAAAAGGCCCGATGTAAATGAATCATTTTATAAAGCCTTTTAAATAAAAAACAAAGTGTTCCTTTAAAAATATTATAAAACCATTCTATATTGCGATAAAGCGATCAGAGATCGCATATCGCAATATCAAAGGAAACACACACAAAAGAAAAACCTCACCCAATTCTCTGATCCGAAAAGGTAATTGCAATCGGTAATCAGGGAAAACAAATGCCAAAGGTACATAAAACAAAGCCCCTCAACTCCTCCAATCCGATAAAGAAATTGCAATCGGAAATTGGCGGAGTCACATGACAAAGGGATAAAGCTCAAGCTAAATCCTGACTGCGATCTATTAATTGGGCGCACATCTCGAAAGGTAAATATACATTAAAATAGTTTGCATGCATTATATTGTATCACCTTTCTGTAATCGGAGATATTTACAGTAAGTGCTAAAGTTGTTCCCTTTGACACTCCTGATCGTTGATTTGCGATATATCGCCGATTGCCGATCAATGAAATCTAAAGCATGCTTGAAATAATCATTTGGCATATGATCGACGAGATGGGAATTTATGATGTTATTTACCATGATTGACAGTTTAAACGACTATTTAATATTGCAGTTAAGGATAGATCTTTTAAAAGATTTTATCCGTGGTAATCCTTAACTATATTTCATTTATCATATGCCAATCAATGTAATTCTATTCATTGTCATATTGGCTTGCAGCAGCACTTTCTCTGTATCACGGTTTGCAACTGTTTGTGCAGAATTCCTCCGAAACCAAAAATCCAGAGAAAATGGGGAAGAAATCAAAGAAGTCCACAGTCACTCCTGCAGCCAAGGAACCACAACCAAGCAAGAAAGGATTAATCTCAGATACGACGTGTCTTGGTCTGGGAAACACTAGCTGGGAGAGCATTTATAATCTGATAGAAGCAGAGGAGCCCGAAGAATTATCAGAGGAAGCCACAGCCGATTCAACTAACAAATCAGAAGGAACTCTTAAAGAATTGGCTTGTTCTTATCTTCACAGGATAGCAACGCGAGCTAAAATCCTGCCATATACTGACGTGGTAAGATGGGTGGTAGAGAAAATTCCAGTCTCGGACAGAACATTTTGCACAGCTGATGGGAGGATATTCGGCTCATTCCAACCTGAGGATCTCAGGAAAATGTACCACTTACCTCAACCTGAGAAGCGATACAACAAGGCGTTCCTAGAAGCATTTGCAAAGGAAAACGACTCAGAGTCAGCCCCGATAAAGCAATGGAGGCATTTCTCGGAAAAGCACAAGCACGAGTCATCGGGTAAGTACTCTGTTGACTCATTGGCTTCCCCTTATTGCTATGCTGGAGCTATGATGTGTAGGATGTGGGGAATACATGATTCTGCCAAATTCACTATAGAAATGGTCCCTCTAATGGAAGCTGCAATCAATGGTTATGTGATGGATTGGGAAAATATTTTGTCCGATAAACTAGCCACAACGATTTTAGAGTACAAAACAAATGCACGTAAAACTTCCCAGACTATTCCCCCTTTCTATTAGAGTGCATATATTATGGATACTATTTGTTTCAATTCTGAATATCCGGTACTCGGATGGAGATGGACTCCCAAAGACTCGAATCCCATCCATATTTACCACAAGTAGTTATGGAAGGTGCATTACAAAAATCACTTGTATAAAATTTGCAATGGTTTTATTCTCCCTGTATATTATTCTATTTTTAATAAGCTTGCCCCCAGGATATCCCAGGAAGAAGAAATTGACTTGATAGCAGTAAGTAGTTGGTTCAGGGAAGAGAAGTTTACCTATATGAGGCTTTTTGGTAGCCTTACTAAACCCCATATTCTTCCCCTGTATGTGCCTGATAAGTTGTTAGCTCGGGAATTGGCTTATCAAATAACAGTGGAAGGGACATCCAGAACCTTTAAGGATTCAAAGAAACACATGTGGCCGATATTTCCCTTATGATGCGGCATTTCCACTCTACATGACTACAAGCATGCAGAGAAAGAGACAGAAAAGATGCAAATGCTGAATCTTGCCACAATTCCTAACAGGCAATATGATCCAAGACAGGTTGCTTATAATGTCACATCTCAAGCCAAACTTGCTAAATTTGATCATGAAGCGGATGACTTCGATGATTTATTTGCCTCAGCTGAATCATTATTTCAAGTTAAAGGATTGGCTAGAATCAGGTATCAAGATGAAGGGCTAGAAACATTTAATAGGCTTAGAGACCAGAGGTTGCAAACTCTGCCTTTAGACCTATTAGCCACAACCCCTACAATTCAGCCATCCAGTCAAACTGAACAAACGGCTACTGATAAGACTCCTGTAGTGGAAAAGATCTCTGAGAAAGAAAAAACGCCAGAGCAGGAACAGGAACAGGGAAAAGGCAGTGAATTCATTGATTTAGACATTCATATTGATCCCAAACTACTCAAAGAATGGCAATAGTTCGACTCAATCATAAGCACACTTGAAGTGACAACTGGTCAGAAGACAACAACTAATACGGTTCCGACTGAAGGAACTAGCGGCCCACCCATGACTCAAAAGGATATAGAGATGATTCCAGAGAACCCATCCAATGAAATTGTTCTACATGTAGAAGAAATACCACCCTTGGATGTCTTCTACAGCCCTAAGCATAGGGTTGTAATAAAGAGACAAAGGAAAAAGAGAAAACTTGATCAATCTTTTCTTTTGCCTGCACAAATGGAAGTAACTAATGTGGTATGGAGAGAGGAATTCAACCATTCCGAAGACCTTACTAAACTCTCTCAGTATGCTGGAGCATACACAGTAGCTACTATGGACAAGGCATCGGAAGTCAGCAATTTGCTTAAAGAAAAGGATCAAGCAATTGTTTCACTGGAGACACAGGTACATGAGAAGCAACAAAGAATAGAACAGTTAGAACAACAGTTGGCAACACAGAAGCAGTCAAATGATAAATTAACTGAGCAATTGCATAAAGAGAAACAAAGGATTGATCAACACGCAATACAGAAGCAACAAGAACTATCTCTAGCATTAAGCAAACTGCAATCAATAAACGAACAGTTGAGCAAATCAAAAGAAGAACAAATCACTCAACTGTCATTGCAAATAGAAAGGTTCAAAGGATATCCCCAAGTGGGAGAATTCAAATCAGAAGCTCTCCAGATTACTAAAGCATTATCTAATCAGTTGAACTTGTTGTGTCATAATATCTCTCTTGCTCTCCCCCTATGTGAAATTTCCTCATCTATGATTGATAAGTCAGTTGATGCAAGACAGAAATTGGAACAAGCAGATGAAACATTAACAAAGTTTCTCTCTTGGCAAGAAACCAAGGAAGGACAAGCTGCAAATCTACCCCAAATTCAAGAATCACATAAAGAAATCTTGTTCCTTGAGTGGCAATCTCAACTGATGAAAGCGGAAAGGGCGACTTCAAGATGCAGATCGACGACTAGTAATCTGATTGAATTGATTAATGATACTCTTTATTTGTCAAATTTAATTTTAGAATGTTCTCTAGGGAAACTGCCATCGGTGAAAGCATTGGAGTAGACATGGAAACAGGAGCTGGAAAAGAGGGAAATATTGATCGCGGGCATTCAAACTTTAACATGGGAAACCTTTTGGTTCTTCCTTGTTAAACCACATAGTCAAAGGACAGTGATGAAATTCCTTACCGATGCAATCGGTTACATGATTCCTGAAATTACTGATGCCACATATACTGCCCAGCTACATTCGCGTATGAGTCATCCTCCAGAACTGCAACCAATGCTCGCCATATGCCAGCTCAAGCCAAAAGATAATCAGCCGAAACAATGAACCATTCTTACCGACTACAAGCATGTCTATTTCGGGGAGATTTTCATATATTTGTGATTTGGTTATACCAGCTCACAACATTTTTATTTCATAGTTAGTTAGTTTAGATAGTATTTATAGACCCTTTCATGTTTTTAGAAAGGGTCCTAAAAATTTTGTATTAAGACTTGGATCAGAAGTTGCACTATTGTGCTTCCGATATATATATTTTTTATGAAACTGGACCTGAATTCTGAGTTTTAATGAAGAGTACTTTTGTGTGATATGCACTACTGCTTCTTATAAAAGTATTTCCAAGTTAGAAAGCGGGATCCAAATGCAATTCATATTGGAGGGGATTCAAACACATATGGTACTATTATCTATGTTTTGCTTCATTCTTTTATGTGAACTAGCATTCATTCATTTTGCTATTATTGATGTATGTATAAGCTCTTACAACAATCTCTTTTACTTATCACTATTGAATGTTCAAGAGTTGTTATTTTTCATCTATATGTGTCAATGATATATAAAGATCAGTGCAATAATGTTTTAATTATTACTTTGTTCAACTACTTGAACAAAGTAATTATCATATGAATGAATATTTTTGTTTAAAAGTAGAGTCATCTATATGCCTACTTTTCAATAAGAACCATTAAGAATTGCACTAAGACAAAGACTTCCCGGGATAGATTAGTTAATTATATTATTGCATTTTAGAATAAATCTTTCACCATTTTCCATTAGATATAAGTAAATTAATCACTTATCCATCCCATCCATAAATCATTGGGAAACTGGTCCCATTATCCCCAATCGGAGCCACCACACCAAACGGAAAAGGCGCTGCCTTTAAGGTCCGGACCGAGTGGTTTTCCCTGATGTTAATGCAGCGATTTTCGAGGCATCAACAGAACATACTCTAATGCTGAAGCTCTACTTGCTGCTGACAAGTGCTCCCTCTTTGACATCTGTGCTACTGCAACATCTCCATGCATCTCGCACCATTGCACACCTCTTTGTGCCACCTAGCACTGCGCAAAACACTTGTGCCTCTCGCATTGCTGCAGCCTGCTAGCTATGCATTGTCCTGGGATTCCCTGCAATGTCGCTCTCTTTGCCGCTCCATTCACATCTATCTCTACCCAATCAGTTAGTTCTTGTTACTCCACATTGAGGCTCCCGTAGCAAGGTCTCATCTAAGAGGTTGGGTACCTCAAGGATCCTGCCCCTCCTCCTTGGGATGATCACTCTATATCGCCCCACCTCCTACCTGGAGGTATGGCTGCATGTGATCCCTTAGCCCACCTGGCTCGAAGTTTCCCCCTACTGGAGGTCTTTGCATGAGTAGATGTCTCTACTCGACCTCCTCTCAGCTTCCCCTATTGTGGCTGCTCCACAACCTCCTGAAGCTGTTGCACCAATTGTGGCTCCTCCACAATTGTCTGAGACTTCTTTTTGCGCTGCATGTTGAGAGGTAATATACTCTCCCTCTCAACCACCAAGTCTCTAACCTTTGCCTTGATCCTCAAGGCTTTGCATGCATCTTGTACCTCAAGTGCATACAGGTTCTTGGCTAGCACACCAATCTATTTCCACTTCCCGCTGTCACGAAAGTTTCTAGAAAAAGAGCTGATTTTAAATCAACGATATCTCCCTCATCCGAACTCCAATTCAGCCGATTTTTTTTTATTATTTTGGGTATTTTTCTGCAAGGAATCCAAATCTGCTATTTATTTCTGAAAATTTTATACAAAATTTTTCATATCTGCTTTGCACACTCTCGGCCCAAAACTTAAAACTTTGAAATCTCCTCTCAGTATACTGTTCTCTTCTCAATCACCTGTGCTTTGATACCATGTAGAATTTTGTAGAATTTTTCCTACAAATCAACTAGCTTTGATACCATCTAGAACTTTTTCTACAAATCAGCTAGCTCTGATACCATGTAGAATTTTGTAGAATTTTTCCTACAAATCAACTAGCTTTGATACCATCTAGAACTTTTTCTACAAATCAGCTAGCTCTGATACCATGTAGAAATTTCACTTGTAGAACAAACCGATATATGAAATGTCCTAAAGCATAATACTTGTTCTACTTCTACAAAACATTAAGCGGAAGCATAATCGAATTCATGAGCAACATCAAGGAGAAACATGCATAGCTGATCAAGAGAAATAATCACACATAACACAAGATATATCCAGGGGAAAGCACCAGCATAAAACCCCAACCATGTATTATCAATCAAGTGGAAATCCTCTTCACAATAAAAAAAGAATCAGCTCTCAAGCTATCCTGCTCTCTCTGTACTCTGATGATCTTCAATCAGAAGATGAAAATCATGGACTACCTAGGCCTCAATATATAGGCAACAAGTCCTCCAACCTCCTATAATAGATCCTTCTCCATGCAAGGAATACTTACTAGAAATATCCAAGAATCTGATAGTACACTGTCCCACATCTTATCTCAACTGGGTCTCTGACAGAACTGACATGCAACAATTATCCATGAGTGAATCCTCAGTTATCTAAAATAATAGTTGTCACATGCATGCAAGCATTAAAAAACTATATTTTATTATTTTAACAACTTGCTAAAATAATCTAATTTAACTTGACTAGTTAGATCTAAGTCAACTGATTCTCTCATTATAGAACTCATACTTATTCCCTCAATCAGTGGAGGAAATTAAGGATAAATTCCTCAATTAGTGGGACAACTCATGTGCATGCTCACAAACACTTCAAATTCGAATTTCCTTAACTAATTAACTCAACTGAATTAATTAATTAATATTTCCAACTGTTGTTAAAACCAAAATTAATTTTACTTCCTATAGATAGACTAGGGACTGCTATAAATAGGAAGGGACCCAGAAATGCTATTTTTAGAACTTTATATTTTTAGCAATTTCACCTCTCACCCAATGTGGCCAATGACATCACTGACCAAACTGCTATTTTTAGACATGCTATTTTTAGCACATTCTAAATTTAACTTTTCTTGTTGCACTTTTTTCGACAAATTTTGAGATCTTTGTCATCTCAATTTGAGTCAAAAGTGTCTGCAATAGAAGTAAAACGGGATCTTCAAACTATTACTGTGACTCAACTCCATGGAATCCTAACTGCCTTTGAAATGAGAAAAGGAGGTCCATCAGATATGAGAGAAGCCGTTTTTAAAGCATCAGCAAAGCGAAAAGAAAAGGAAGAGCACAATGAATCAGGACACATTTTAGAAGAAGGAGATGAGGAAAATTTTGTCAAGAAGCTTCAACAGGGTTTCGGAAGACTCAGAGGTAAGCTACCATTCAAATTCTTTGCTTGTGGTAGAGTTGGTCATTACGCTGCTAAATTCCCTCATGTCAAAGGAAAGATGTCTGCAGAAGGTAATAGAAGTTATTATACTCATGATGATAGTGATGGCTTGTCCAATAGTGATGAAGATGATCAAGAAATTAAACTACTCATGGCGTATGAAAATGATGCCTTAGAAAAGGAAGATTTCCTTAAAGAAATCAATCAACTCAAAATCAGTTTGGCAGAAAAGGATACAGTCATAAACACAGTGACACATCAACTCACTGAAAAGGACAAACACAATGAAGTGTTAGAATGTGAAGTAGTAAGTCTAAGAAAAGAACTTGAAAAGACAAAGAATTTGAATCTTAGATTTGCTAAAGGATTGGAAACGTTAGATGAAATCATCAAAGTTCAGCGTTCACCTATTATAAAGATTGGTCTTGGTTTTCATGAAGGTGAATCTAGCTCACAAGATGAGGTAAGGAACTCCAATGCAAAATCTAAAATGCTCAACAAGGAGATAAAAGGTCAACCCCATCAACAACCAAGGAAAGAAAGACTTCAAAGAAAAACATTTCCACCTAACTATGGAAGGGATAATTGTTTCTTTTCTCTGAAAAATAATAATGTCATAATTTTGGACATGTTGTAGCCAGATGCAGAAGTAAAATGGTTCAAGACTGTCACGCAAAAAGATCATCAGTTTCCAGGTACTTTAAGGGATATTGCTTTGCTTGCAATATGTTTGTTCACAAAGCTATTGATTGCGATAGAAGGAATATGAAACATGTAAGATGTTATGCGTGTAACAAGTTTGGACATAAATCAAAGGAATGCAGGAGCAAATTTCGGCCACCATACCAAAAGGAGCAAACATCATCACAATCCAAGGTATTGAAGAAGAAGGAATTGTTGTCAGAAAGATGTGGCATAACTTAGTTTACAGACATAACAGACCTAGGGGGAGCTAAAAGTGTAAAACTTCAGTATTCCAATTCTCATACGCAGTTATTATGAAGATAAGTCACGTATATACGCGAGTTAGAAGCTGTGCAGTCATGTATATGGTGTTTTGAAGAAAAAGCAGTGGGATAGACTCAGGAAAAGGGGTTTGATATGGTTCAGTCAATTATCAATTATCTATTCTATTCTAATTAATGATGGTTATAGCCTTCTGATGATATATGGAAGTGTTTTTGGCCCTCATAAGTTGTTAATAAGTTGATGAATAATTGGTTGATGATGATGCCTTGATGATTCTTACTAACAAATGCAATGATAAGATATGATAGTAAACAGTTGGCACAGGTTCAGGGGCATTAGCCTCCACACACATTCTGCATTGTTAGAATTTTGGTTGTTGAATTCAGCTATAATTTGTTGTTTAAGTCATAGGGTGTGATATGACTTCTTTTGTCATAGTCTATATTTGAATGAGTCCTATTGGACAAATGATGCAATTTGTATCCCCACTTTGCATGGGATGGATGATGTAATATTTGTTGTATTACTGTCATGTATAAGCAATTGGTATATCCCCACTTGGTTGGGTGATTGATGTATGTATGAGTCATTGCTCATAAGAAGGTCATACTCACTTAGTTGTGTTATAAAGACATGTTTTTCCTTTGAATCATATCTCTGCAAACTCGGCATGTACTTTGGGGGAGTATGGACAACATATTGGATATCAAAGGATGAAAGTTGTTTGGTTCGCCCTTTGCCCTTGATGTCAAATGGGGAGAGTATTTTGGTGTTGCATGTTATCTCTAACAGTTTCTACAACTTGCAGTAATCAACACCATCATGGTTGCCATCAAGTCCAAAGTGGGAGATTGTTGGCATTATGATACAAGTGTTGTCCTTGATGGCAACTCACTCATAGGTCAATTCAGTTTTGATTAAAGGAAACTCACAGTACAACAGGGATATTAAGAGGTAACAGGGCAGTGGTACAGAAATACAGTGAGATAGAACTAAGGTCTACTAATCAGAATAAGGAAGGTGAAGGAAAAGATTGATGTAAAGCAGTTTAAGAAGTATATGCAGGTCCACTTAGTCAAAACGGCGTATACACGCTGGTACACAGAACAAAAAGAGTGTATATATATATACGCACTCTTACAAGAGGAAAAGCACGTACAGGTTGGAAAATCAAGGTTTTGGTCCAAGGTATTGATCCGAGGTATTTGGTCTAAGGTATTGGTCCTAAGTGGTTTTGGTCTGAGGTATTGAGAAAGGCTTAAAATTATATAAGGAGGACAAGATCATTAGGCCAGGGTGTGCAAGTGAATGGGTTTCTGAGGGATACTTCTATCTGAAGTATATGTTATGTTGCAGGGGCTATGATTATAAAAATGATCTGAAATATTTTGTTCACCTTGGATACAATGTTAGATCAAGATCATAAAAACTGAAAAGACTTATCATTGAATGATCTAATGTTGATTGGGCTAGATCTGATTGCTTGAGCATGTTTTATTATGTAAATGGTATGACCGGGGTATGACTAAAGTCTGGAATGGTTATGAAGTTTTAAGTTAGTATATGCATATCTATACATTGGTTCGCTTTGGTAAAAGCGTGTATACACGCTGGTTCGGCACATCTAAGTAGTGTATACATTATGAAATATGATGTTTGAAGTTGCAATTGCTTTTGGTTGTTGATACAGAGTTATGGGTTCTGCTTTGTGTTTTAGTGACAGTGTTCTAAATGTTTAGATTGATTGATTGTGATTTGCTTTAGTGATGATGGGTTTTCATTGATTGGTTGTATTGTAGCGGTGATTGATTTTGAGGTTTAATGTTACTGATGGGTCCAATATGAAAATTTGATGAAACGTGGCCTTCAAATTGTGGTGTTATATTTCAGTAGTATCCAGTCTGAAAATTTATGAAATGCGGTCCCTGGAGGAAGAGAGAAGGTTGTAGCCTTCTGTAGGCTGGCATCTACGTACTGGTAAACATCAGGGGGTTGGAGCTCCCTTACAGTAGTAGCTAGAAAACGAGTGAAGGTTGGAGCCTTCTATAGGTTGGCGCCTACGTACTAGTAAACAGATTGGCTAGTACAAGAGGTAGGGGATTGTAGCTCCCTTCCAGTAGAAGTTGGAAAACGAGAGAAGGTTATAGTCTTCTGCAGGTGGGTGCCTGTTATAGACATTTTTGTTCCTTGCAACATTGAGCATGAAATGTCCATAATCCAAGGGATCCAAAGTCCCTAAATGAGTTGTTCCTACCCCTAGAGGAACAAGGTCAACCAATGACAGCTTCTCCCAGAAGTTCTCCACCAAAAACCACTCAGAAACAGTCAATTCAGGATCAATTCAGAGGCTCCACTAGCTGTTTGTGCTGAAATGAAGAGATTACACTGGCTAGGTGCACTGCAACGCAGGTAGAAGCACTACCAGGGTGCGCTGAGCGAGAAATGACAAATGGCAAGTTCATTCAACGAGGTGGAAAGACCCTGGAAGCTTCCAGAATCTTCTCCAATGACACTTGCCTCAATGAATTCGACTAGTGATGAGTAAGAGGTTCTCAACCTCCAAGTGGAAGCAAGAACTGACAGAGAGAAGCCACAAGACAAAACATAAGCTGAGTCATCCTCTCTGCTTACATCTATATATGGATCTCTCACCCAGAGGTTCAGGAGGCTGGAATTTTGTACTTTGCAGAGAATTGCTGTTGGTTTGAGATTGACATTAGCACATTGGGTGATTTATGCTTTGTTGGAGGAGAGGAAGGGATTCCATCGCTGGGAGGTAGATGCTGGATCGGAACTCACTTGGTTGTATCTCCTCTCAGACTTTATGATCTTATCAATAAACTATTTGAGTTTCTCCTACATGTTGTATACCAATGATGTTTTGTTATGCTTACATGTTTAGCTTAATCTGATCTTGAGCTTTTTATGAATGTATATCTGTATCTTTGTGTAGTTTCTCTCTCTTGTGATCTTGCAGGAATTCGGTGAATCTGGGCCGGTGAAGGAACAAGAAGCTAGGGAGCTACCAAAGAGAGGAGTGATTGGGATCGACAAACTAGCGGAAGATACAGGTTAGTTAGATCCTTCTTCCTTACTTGCATTTCATAAAGAAGAATACTCGAATAAGTTTACCTGTTTGTTGCTAAGGCACTATCACCTCTTAGAGTGGGATAGGGGCATTCCGTATTGGATACTTTTCCCAACAACAGTGCCTACGTAATGGTATGAGTCTGCACTAGTACAAGATTGTAAATAGGTTTTTCTTATATTAAAAGAAGACAACAACAGGTGGTTTTTGTCCCGCATTGGGTTTCCACCTTAAATCTTGGTGTTCATGTGTGTTGCTTATGTGTGATGGTTTATTCTATTATTACTGCACATGGTTACTGTTTATATGGTTAATGAAGTACTAATGCACTAATTAAAGATTAACATATGATGAATTAACTGAATCATTAGTTTTTTGGATATACGATGGTTGCTTTAAAGATAGTTGCGTGTACACGCGAGTTACCTTCAATGAAGTAGCATATATAAATTTGAGTATGAAATGAAAAATTTATTGATTTGATAGTATTGATTCACCCCCCCTCTTAGTATTATTTCCAACAATTGGTATCAGAGTAGGTCCTTCAGAAGAAGCTTGATCGCTTGAAGGGAGATCTTTCAAAATGAATAATCACGAAGGCATGGGATCTATCAGACCACCAATCTTCAATGGGAACAACTTGGTATATTGGAAAACATGAACTAGAGCGTATCTTCAGTCACTTGGAGCTGATGTTTGGGCATTAATGATACAATATTAAAGAAAAAATTCTTTGAATGAATCATTCTTTGTGTTGAGTTTCATGGATAGTATGGAAAGTTTGTTGATCAAGTTTTGTAATTTTTCATCATACTCCTAAGAGCTTTCTCCAACCATTTTCTTAGTCTCCTTTCCCTTAATCAAAAATTAGTTTTCAATGTTTATCGAGTCTAGGACTTAGCTATAAATCACACCTTTAATTCATCTAAGGCCCTAGTTGCACCATATAGATCAATCTATATGAACTTAATGCACCATTATAGAAGCTTCCACCACATTTTCGTTAGGAACTTTATTGACTTAGGTTCTTGCACTCTAATCCATTTTACCATCTAGATGAATCCACATAAGAACCAATGTGGTTTTTCATAACCATCACCCTTCATAAAGTTCTTTGAACTACTATAACCATATCATTGGTTGGATTGTTCACTAAGATAAAAACTTATGGACATGTTTGAATAATTAGGCCTACTCCCCCACTTAAATTAAAATTCGGACATAACATATGCCACTTCTTTAACTTGTATTGGCGCCTTCATTTTATTTTTCACTACTACTATACCCCAAACTACTAAGAAATTCTTGTCCTTTCAAGTCAAAAGTAGAAGAAAAATTTGGGACTACCTCTAGGTTTTTAAGATTCATAAGGGGATTGGTTTGGATTGGATCCACTTTTCTTAGAGTGTAGCATGTCTACTAATTGACCTTCCTCTAGCTAAAATAATCGTAACACATTACCAAGTGTTTCTTCCTCTTCTTCCTTTGTGATGATGTCTCTCTCCATAGGCTAATCAATGCCTTACAAATTGAGGCTTCGTTTTGGACAATCATGATCCATCTAACAAATCATGCTCACATCCTTGTGCCATCACTTTTCTTTTCTCTTTCAACTTTGTGGATATATTCTCCCCGCCCTTTCTTCTCTCTCAACTCTTTCCAATTATTAAAACCCCTTCTCTAAACAAATGTTTGGTATTCTCTCAACACCTTTGAAACCTTTTAAACTATTTTACTCACACCTCTATGTTTTCATCCTCACTAATACTCATCTTAATTACAATAGTATCATGATTAATCTCCTTCATTTTATTCATCCACCATTTATTAATTATTACATTTTGTTTCAAATCCTAGTTTCCCCTCTTTATAGCATGTCCTTATTCCATGGCACCTTATTCCCTTAGCTCTGCAACACCAGTCAATCCATTCTAGGTCACCCCCAAGAATTGGTGCCTACACTTACATGTTTGGATAACTAAAAGACATGTAATCCTCTTACACCTCAAAATTCTTTATCCATGTCACAATCTCCTTGACCAAGCTTTCATGAGCTCCTTTCTTGAACTACTCTTCTTCTATTGATTTTAAATAACTAGTTCAACTCTACTACAAACTAAATATTCTAACTCTATATGGTAATTAACCTAAAAATATATTGCTTTTGAGACTTGGTTATTGAACTTCTACACAAAAACCAAATTATAGGAATTCCATTAGATCTTTCTTTCTTTGAGGGTCATTATCATTATCGGTGATTCCTCTCGCGCTTGTTAATGGTTTACCTCATTGACCGGTAATCAAGCGATGTCTTTCCATGTTTGACTTCAGAACATTTCTCACATGGATAGACTTGTACTTAGAGTGAAGATCGAACGAGATTGAAGACCCCGGATCTAGTTTCATCCATCCGGGCTACGATATATATTCAGGAAAAATAAAGACATTGACATGTACATCATTGCAACAGATAATCATCCTACCAAAAGGATGATAATTTTATCAAAATTATCAGTCTACCATCAGACGATTGTCTGTTCTATGTACAGAAAAATGAATTTATAAAGCTGAGCATGGGAATGCCCGCCTCAGCTAGATCATGAAAGCAGTATGAAAAATAATGTATTGTATTGTATCTTATTACAGGTCTCCTCCCAGCATTGGAAGAACTTCAGATCCTCCTAATAAAGCATTTCACCCGATAAACGACCTCATACTTTAGGGGGCAACTGTTATAGACATTTTTGTGCCTTGCAACATTGAGCATGAAATGTCCATAATCCAAGGGATCCAAAGTCCCTAAATGAGTTGTTCCTACCCCTAGAGGAACAAGGTCAACCAATGACAGCTTCTCCCAGAAGTTCTCCACCAAAAACCACTCAGAAACAATCAATTTAGGATCAATTCAGAGGCTCCACTAGCTGTCTGCGCTGAAATGCAGAGATTACACTGGCTAGGTGCACTGCAACACTGGTAGAAGCACTACCAGGGTGCGCTGAGCGGGAAATGACAAATGGCAAGTTCACTCAACGAGGTGGAAAGACCCTGGAAGCTTCCAGAATCTTCTCCAATGACACTTGCCTCAATGAATTCGACTAGTGATGAGTAAGAGGTTCTCAACCTCCAAGTGGAAGCAAGAACTGACAGAGAGAAGCCACAAGTCAAAACATAAGCTGAGTCATCCTCTCTGCTTACATCTATATATGGATCTCTCACCCAGAGGTTCAGGAGGCTGGAATTTTGTACTTTGCAGAGAATTGTGGTTGGTTTGAGATTGACATTAGCACATTGGGTGATTTATGCTTTGTTGGAGGAGAGGAAGGGATTCCATCGCTGGGAGGTAGATGCTGGATCGGAACTCACTTGGTTGTATCTCCTCTCAGACTTTATAATCTTATCAATAAACTATTTGAGTTTCTCCTACATGTTGTATACCAATGATGTTTTGTTATGCTTACATGTTTAGCTTAATCTGATCTTGAGCTTTTTATGAATGTATATCTGTATCTTTGTGTAGTTTCTCTCTCTTGTGATCTTGCAGGAATTCGGTGAAGCTGGGCCGGTGAAGGAACAAGAAGCTAGGGAGCTACCGAAGAGAGGAGTGATTGGGATCGACAAACTAGCGAAAGATACAGGTTAGTTAGATCCTTCTTCCTTACTTGCATTTCATAAAGAAGAATACTCGAATAAGTTTACCTGTTTGTTGCTAAGGCAATATCACCTCTTAGAGTGGGATAGGGGCATTCCGTATTGGTTACTTTTCCCAACAACAAATTGGCGACTCCGCTGGGGAGGAGTATCTTGTTGGTTTATTTGTGTTTCTGATCTTGTTCTTCTCATAAACTCAGAAGTGCTGAATCGAAATGCACTTGCCATTTTCAAGTGCAAAGTAGAGATCTGCCACTCTAGCCCACTCACTGGGCCTGTTTTTATGATCTGAACAAACTGATACACAAGTTCTCTAACAGCCCTTTGTGATAGATCTTAGTCCTCCTATAAATCATCCTCCTAATTGTACCTAATTGATAGCTTTGATTTGGCCAAAAACTGTTGATTTAACTGCAAACCGTAACCCAGAACCCAGAAACAACTCTTGTTTCTGCTTCAGCGCAGACTCTGTGAAGAGGTTCTGCATTTCAATGCAGGTCCCTTGAAGGCTACCTGCGCTGAATGTCAAAACCTCTGTGTTGGGAGTGTGCTGATCAGTCTTTGCCTTGTGCAGCTGTGGTTCCCTGATTCTTTTTGCTCAGTTTCATCTCTGTTTTTTGCAGCCTGTTATCAGTCAGTGTACCTATCTGAAACCCCTTTTCTTTGCCTCAATTCCGCCTCAGTTGTATAAAGAGACTGTATTTGTTCTTTGTGTATTTGTTACATCATTTGCAGTTTCCCATTACAAAAGTAAACTAGTCATACTGTCGCCCTTAGATCTAGACCTGTCGTAAGTGTCGTTTTGATCTTAGGAGTGAGTTTGTTTGCTTTTCACAGTTGATTGAGCTTTTACTTTTGTCGTTTGGTTTGAATTTATGCATTTCTAGTGTCGAAACAAGTAAATCATAAGGTGTCGTAATCGTCTTTTTGATTTTGAAAAAGGAACTTGTTTGTGTTTTCACTTGAAATCGAATTCAAATTTATACAACAGCTTTCTTTTTAGGCATCAATATTAAGGAAGCGAAAACAAATACATGCATTTGTGCATTTGCATTTTGATAGTTGCATGCTTTGATTTAGGGAAAAGTGCATTACAGTGTGCTCTATGCTCTTTGAGAAAAGTTGTATCTTCCTTTTCCCCTTGTAGCTAGGATTTTCATTGTTGAAAAGATATAAAGCTTGCTTATCATCTTTAGACTGCATTTAGGAATTGTATCATACATCTCGTGGTGATCCAAAAAGGCAAACTTCTAAGAAAGATCAACCTAAAATAAATTGAATGAACTTAACAACGCTTTGTAACTTAACGCACAACATAGAGGTCTAGGCTAGAGACGTGTTCCGGCGTCGTAAAACCTGGTGACTGTCGATCTCGCTGATGGTTGGGTGATTCCTCCTGAGAGACGATAGCGCCAGTACGGATTGTGCTCCCACACACCGTCGAGTATATATTGGGAGACCCCTATAGGCATAAAACCTTTATCCTTAGGAAGCCGTGTCGGCCACCCTACTGATCGCAATGCACTGAACACAGCATTCGGGAAGATTGACCGCCCGTACCTTAAAAAGTATTCTGCGGTTTTGCGAAAAGTTTGGCACACCCTCTACCTAGAACTCTAGAGCAGTTCCTTTTGGCCTTTTTCAGACTCTATAACGGAAAAAGTCCATCCGAGCATTTGTCACTTCGGGCTCGTTAAAACATCGAAGGAGACTAGAGTCATCTTTAGCTTTTTCTCGACTCTTTAAAATTGAAAAAGCAAGTTGTGTCTAAAGCGTCGTTAAAATTTATTTTAAACGGAACAATCACCCCCTTTTTCCTGCGTTGATCTTTAGGTTGAGAAAATGGAGCCCACCAACCAAGGAATTCCCCTCGGTGGAAATCCTAGTCCCTTCTCCTCTTGGGGAGATGTTGGTGCGCCCCATATGGCCACATTGTCGCTTCCAGGACTGACAATTGGCTTGCCGGTCTGGCTCTTCTCAACCAATGTCGTTCAGAACACCACTATTCCTGAACAGTCGAATCAACAGTTAGACCAGTCCAGAGTTGCCCACCAGCCTTCTACATCCTCTAATTCTTCCTCTCCTCCTTCCTCTCCGCTTGACGGAACTGGTAAAACAAAAAACCAGGTTCCTAAGGAGAAGAAGGAAAAGAAGAAGAAAGAGAAGAAGAAGAAGGAGCCAAAAGCGACTGGGGGCAAACAAGTGTCGTCTGACAGAAATCCACACACAGCACTGACTAGGCCTAAATCGCCATGTGTCATATGCAAGGGAGACCACTTCCACAGAGATTGTCCCTGCATCCCTCGGATACTAAGGGACTGGTCTCCCCATTTGCACAATCCGGTGGCATCAACCTCTGATAGCCATGTTGAATGCATACCGTCAACTAGCGAGAGTGAAGCCCTTGGACAAAAAGGGAGAGCTAGATCTCCCTGTAGACTGTGCGAAGGCAACCACACCATCCACCGCTGTCCCTTCTTAGACGAAGCAAAAAGAGTTTTGGATGATCGTCCGGTTTCACCGTTACGACTTCCTCCTGGATATAAAAAACTCTTGCCGAGTCCTTCGTTAGTTGAAAATCCAGCTGGCCCGCTCAAGTGGTCAACTGAAGCGCTGGTCATTGAAGATGAACCAGCTGAATCCATACCTGACGAAAGTCAAAAGGTCGAGGCGGCAGTTGACCCGGTCTTGCCTTCAGAGGATTTATCTTCGAATGATCCAGTCACTGAAGAGAATAAAGACGACACCATCCAAATTCTCTTCATCAACACAGACTCCGACGAGCACGGGGGCACTCCCCCCATTCCTTTATCACAGGAAGGAAGTTCGTCAGAGCGATACCCGGTCGTCTACTCGGTCCCACCACCAAGCAACCTAGTTGTCTCCTTCGACTAGAACCAACTAGGCAGACCCCGTTTGCCAGCAAGCATACCATTCAGAATTATCGTCCAAATATATAGAATGGTCATGGCTGGCACCATCATTGATGAAGGGGCATCTGTGAGTATCCTTTCCTCCACTGCTTGGAAAGCGCTTGGTTCGCCAGCGCTTTTGCCTGAAATGAGAAATCTGACAGGCTTTGATAAAGGAACTAGTCGACCTTTAGGGATCCTCCCCAATGTGCCCATAACATTGAAAGGGAAGACCGTTCAAATGAACATGACGGTCGTTCAAGGACCCTTGGATTATAACCTACTCCTTGGACGAGACTATATATATTGCATGGGAGCCATCGTCTCCTCACTCTTTAGAGTAATGTGTTTTCCGCACGAAGGAAGAGTGGTCAAGCTCGTGGACCAGCTTTCATTTCCCGGATCACGCATCGCAAATAGTCATATACCTTCCCTAAATGGTCTCTTCACGTAAGAAATGTCTCAACCCACGGTCCGTCCTCCCGATGAGCGCGAGTAATTCGGAAGGATATGACTGGAACCCAGGGGGCATGCGTCCTGGTCTGCTTCGGCAGGAAAACTTTGGGTATAGGGTAGGTTTCCGCGGGAGAATATGACTAGTCTGTACCCCGTCCGTCTTGGAAGAGGGGTTATTCTAGAATAAGATTCTTTTGTCAAAGTTATGTGAGTTGACAGACGGAGTCTCTCACCTTTGTCTATTTCGGTAGACATTGCCGAAGAAATGTTTTGTTTGAAAGATTAATAGAACAATCTTTGGGTAACCTGAAAGAGGTAGGCCTTTCCTGGTAGAACAAATGTTTTATCTGCAAATTGAGGGGTAACCTTGAAATCATACTTTATGCCTGGGGGCATGCAAACCTTTTTGAGTGCAAGCAAGGGGCGGCTATTTATTTTTTAAATTTTTAGGTCCTCCCTTTAAACCTGTAGGTCTAACCCTTTAAACTCGTAGGATTAGTCGTTTCCGAACTTGCATAACGAAAGGATGCGGGGCATAGCTTTGGTAAGGCGCAAGCTCCATAAAAAATGGCATCTTACATGAGACATTCTTATCATATGACTGGATAATCGAGCAGTTTTAGCACATAGTTCATGCTCGTTAAAAAATAAACATAAGATCGAGCAGTTTTAGCACATAGTTCATGCTCGTTAAAAAATAAACATAAGATTGAGCAGTGTTTTTCCACGTTTAAGCTCGTTAAAAAATGAACTATCTTCCGGTAAATAACCACCGTGAATGTAACATTATCAGCCATTAAAGCCTTGGTCGTGTTTGCACCATCACCTCCACTTTTCCATTGGCCGATCGTTCACCTCCATATGATTGTTTACCCATTTTGAGGAACAACTGCGAAGAGTGATTTCACTAGCCATCCTTGTGACACTGCCGTGCTTGGAAAATTCCAACCCTTACCTGGAATCAGCTGCTAACCCGTTTTATCACTCGTTCCTCAAAAGACGAGTCTTCTTTAAGCTCTTTTCATCTGACTCTTAAAATATGAAAAGATTGCCGAGTTTTGGCCTTCCAGCTCGTTAAAGCGACCGGAAGTGCTATCCCTCCTCTAGATTTTAATCTTTTTGGACCTGAGGGATTATTGCACAAAAAGATCGAGCGCTTGTTTTGTTCGGCTCGTTAAAACTATCGAAAATTCATCCCTTCTGTATTGTTTTATACTTTTTCGGACTTAAGGGATTAGATGACAAAAAAGGACTTTCGGAGTTGACTTTACGTACCTTTTCAGACTCTCTAAAAATGAAAAGGACCGAGTTATATTTGTCGTTAGACTCGTTAAAAACATTAAATAGTGACAAACTTGTCTTTAGACGAGAACGAGTTTCACTATCGCTAGGCTCGTTAAAACATAGCGATGGGTTTACCCGAAGGGAAAATTATAGAACAAGCATATGTTATCCTCCTCAAGCTTGACAAAAATAAAGAGGTACTGGTCAGCAATGACTGGGGAAAAATTGGGAGAAACTCAAAGAACTTTATTGATAGCAAGTCACTCTTGAACATGACACTTCCACTCCGTGCCTGAGTCGGGTTGGGTTGTTTCATTCACCGGTCACATCACCATGGTCTCGCCAATACCATCCGTCTTTGGGGTAAATGCTACCAATCCATCACACAAGTGTCGCCGATATGTTCAAGAGAAGTCATCCAGAAGAGTCAACCGTGTTCCATCCACTACCATACATTATCCTTCATTCTTTCATGACCGCCACCCTGAACCATATATCATCATATCGTTTTCACCTCCATCAAAATCATTTGCTCCGTTCCGTGTCACTGATGTGGGATACATTAAGGCCCTCCTTTGACGGATCGCTTCTTGTCGACATCAGCTCATTATCCAAGAAGTTGATCTAGGAACAACCCCTTCAGTACTTTGAAGCTTGCATGCCTCAATGGCAAGTTTCTCACTTCCGGCGACAGGTATACATCAAGGACCTTCGACCGAAAGATTTTGCGTGGTGTTCGATGCCAAGTCCTTTATTCACACCACGTGAATTGTACTGCAGTACCTTGAGGGTCATTATCATTATCGGTGATTCCTCTCGCGCTTGTTAACGGTTTACCTCATTGACCGGTAATCAAGCGATGTCTTTCCATGTTCGACTTCAGAACATTTCTCACATGGATAGACTTGTACTTAGAGTGAAGATCGAACGAGATTGAAGACCCCGGATCTAGTTTCATCCATCCGGGCTACGATATATATTCAGGAAAAATAAAGACATTGACATGTACATCATTGCAGCAGATAATCATCCTACCAAAAGGATGATAATTTCATCAAAATTATCAGTCTACCATCAGACAATTGTCTGTTCTATGTACAGAAAAATGAATTTATAAAGCTGAGCATGGGAATGCCTGCCTCAGCTAGATCATGAAAGCAGTATGAAAAATAATGTATTGTATTGTATCTTATTACAGGTCTCCTCCCAGCATTGGAAGAACTTCGGATCCTCCTAATAAAGCATTTCACCCGATAAACGGCCTCATACTTTAGGGGGCAATTGTTATAGACATTTTTGTGCCTTGCAACATTGAGCATAAAATGTCCATAATCCAAGGGATCCAAAGTCCCTAAATGAGTTGTTCCTACCCCTAGAGGAACAAGGTCAACCAATGACAGCTTCTCCCAGAAGTTCTCCACCAAAAACCACTCAGAAACAGTCAATTCAGGATCAATTCAGAGGCTCCACTAGCTGTCTGCGCTGAAATGCAGAGATTACACTGGCTAGGTGCACTGCAACGCAGGTAGAAGCACTACCAGGGTGCGCTGAGCGAGAAATGACAAATGGCAAGTTCATTCAACGAGGTGGAAAGACCCTGGAAGCTTCCAGAATCTTCTCCAATGACACTTGCCTTAATGAATTCGACTAGTGATGAGTAAGAGGTTCTCAACCTCCAAGTGGAAGCAAGAACTGACAGAGAGAAGCCACAAGTCAAAACATAAGCTGAGTCATCCTCTCTGCTTACATCTATATATGGATCTCTCACCCAGAGGTTCAGGAGGCTGGAATTTTGTACTTTGCAGAGAATTGCTGTTGGTTTGAGATTGACATTAGCACATTGGGTGATTTATGCTTTGTTGGAGGAGAGGAAGGGATTCCATCGCTGGGAGGTAGATGCTGGATCGGAACTCACTTGGTTGTATCTCCTCTCAGACTTTATGATCTTATCAATAAACTATTTGAGTTTCTCCTACATGTTGTATACCAATGATGTTTTGTTATGCTTACATGTTTAGCTTAATCTGATCTTGAGCTTTTTATGAATGTATATCTGTATCTTTGTGTAGTTTCTCTCTCTTGTGATCTTGCAGGAATTCGGTGAATCTGGGCCGGTGAAGGAACAAGAAGCTAGGGAGCTACCGAAGAGAGGAGTGATTGGGATCGACAAACTAGCGGAAGATACAGGTTAGTTAGATCCTTCTTCCTTACTTGCATTTCATAAAGAAGAATACTCGAATAAGTTTACCTGTTTGTTGCTAAGGCAATATCACCTCTTAGAGTGGGATAGGGGCATTCCGTATTGGATACTTTTCCCAACAACAGTGCCTACGTAATGGTATGAGTCTGCACTAGTACAAGATTGTAAATAGGTTTTTCTTATATTAAAAGAAGACAACAGCAGGTGGTTTTTGTCCCGCATTGGGTTTCCACCTTAAATCTTGGTGTTCATGTGTGTTGCTTATGTGTAATGGTTTATTCTATTATTACTGCACATGGTTACTGTTTATATGGTTAATGAAGTACTAATGCACTAATTAAAGATTAACATATGATGAATTAACTGAATCATTAGTTTTTTGGATATACGATGGTTGCTTTAAAGATAGTTGCGTGTACATGCGAGTTACCTTCAATGAAGTAGCATATATAAATTTGAGTATGAAATGAAAAAATTATTGATTTGATAATATTGATTCACCCCCCTCTTAGTATTATTTCCAACAATTGGTATCAGAGTAGGTCCTTCAGAAGAAGCTTGATCGCTTGAAGGGAGATCTTTCAAAATGAATAATCACGAAGGCATGGGATCTATCAGACCACCAATCTTCAATGGGAACAACTTGGTATATTGGAAAACACGAACTAGAGCGTATCTTCAGTCACTTGGAGCTGATGTTTGGGCATTAATGATACAATATTAAAGAACAAATTCTTTGAATGAATCATTCTTTGTGTTGAGTTTCATGGATAGTATGGAAAGTTTGTTGATCAAGTTTTGTAATTTTTCATCATACTCCTAAGAGCTTTCTCCAACCATTTTCTTAGTCTCCTTTCCCTTAATCAAAAATTAGTTTTCAATGTTTATCGAGTCTAGGACTTAGCTATAAATCACACCTTTAATTCATCTAAGGCCCTAGTTGCACCATATAGATCAATCTATATGAACTTAATGCACCATTATAGAAGCTTCCACCACATTTTCGTTAGGAACTTTATTGACTTAGGTTCTTGCACTCTAATCCATTTTACCCTCTAGATGAATCCACATAAGAACCAATGTGGTTTTTCATAACCATCACCCTTCATAAAGTTCTTTGAACTACTATAACCATATCATTGGTTGGATTGTTCACTAAGATAAAAACTTATGGACCTGTTTGAATAATTAGGCCTACTCCCCCACTTAAATTAAAATTCGGACATAACATATGTCACTTCTTTAACTTGTATTGGTGCCTTCATTTTCTTTTTCACTACTACTATACCCCAAACTACTAAGAAAATCTTGTCCTTTCAAGTCAAAAGTAGAAGAAAAATTTGGGACTACCTCTAGGCTTTTAAGATTCATAAGGGGATTGGTTTGGATTGGATCCACTTTTCTTAGAGTGTAGCATGTCTACTAATTGACCTTCCTCTAGCTCAAATAATTATAACACATTACCAAGTGTTTCTTCCTCTTCTTCCTTTGTGATGATGTCTCTCTCCATAGGCTAATCAATGCCTTACAAATTGAGGCTTCCTTTTGGACAATCATGATCCATCTAACAAATCATGCTCACATCCTTGTGCCATCACTTTTCTTTTCTCTTTCAACTTTGTGGATATATTCTCCTCGCCCTTTCTTCTCTCTCAACTCTTTCCAATTATTAAAACCCCTTCTCTAAACAAATGTTTGGTATTCTCTCAACACCTTTGAAACCTTTTAAACTATTTTACTCACACCTCTATGTTTTCATCCTCACTAATACTCATCTTAATTACAATAGTATCATGATTAATCTCCTTCATTTTATTCATCCACCATTTATTAATTATTACATTTTGTTTCAAATCCTAGTTTCCCCTCTTTATAGCATGTCCTTATCCCATGGCACCTTATTCCCTTAGCTCTGCAACACTAGTCAATCCATTCTAGGTCACCCCCAAGAATTGGTGCCTACACTTACATGTTTGGATAACTAAAAGACATGTAATCCTCTTACACCTCAAAATTCTTTATCCATGTCACAATCTCCTTGACCAAGCTTTCATGAGCTCCTTTCTTGAACTACTCTTCTTCTATTGATTTTAAATAACTAGTTCAACTCTACTACAAACTAAATATTCTAACTCTATATGGTAATTAACCTAAAAATATATTGCTTTTGAGACTTGGTTATTGAACTTCTACACAAAAACCAAATTATAGGCATTCCATTAGATCTTTCTTTGATTCCTTGTAAGTTGTGATTTCTCTCCTAATCAACTCAATTGTTCAAATAAATCCATGAGAACACTACATGGAATACCTCATAGAAGTCATGGTTATCATGAAATAAGTAAGACTATTTATTAGTGTGATTCTTATTTCAAAGGAGATATGTATCTGAATCACCAACCCTAAACATAACTCTCATTGAACTTACTAATAAAGATAACAAATTGACATACATTTTGGCAAAATGAGTCCCAATATAACAACTAGTTTTCATCTCAATTTTACCGCAGTTTGACCTGCTTCCCATTACCTACTTTCAACATCATCCATTTATTGATCCAAGGTATAGTGGCCATCATTCCCCTACACATGTTCAATCCTACAGTCACATGTTTCGGTGGTCTAAATGAAAATAACATATCCAAAATAGGTTGGTTGTGCAAGTATTTGTCCAAAATTATTGTTTCTCCAAATATCGTCCCTTGTGATTGCCCGTCATGCACTTTTCATGGCCAATGCAAGACTAAACCAGTGGAGATTCTTGAATCCCCAACCACCCTGGTGCTTTGGTTGGGCAAGCATTTCCTACTTGACCAAATGACGATATGTGAAACTGCTTTTGTCATTCCATAAGCAATTACTCATACATTATTGAATCTTGTGAATGGTATATTTTTCAATATTTACAATAGAAAACCAAAACATGGGGATGATTTTCCAATTTTCATTTAATCGAAGTCATTTTTCCACCAATTGAAAGCCATCTGTAGCACTAGTTGTTAAATTTTCCTTCAATCCACTTTAATAACGAGTTCCAATCCTCCACATGATAGTAGTTTGGCTTGAGAAAAAATTCCAAGTATAAAAGACCATGATCCCATGGAGTTATCTTATATGGTAGCATTGATTCAATATTTTGGATAGTTTTGTAGAAATTATGAGGAATATTTTGAAATTATCATGAAGTTTTAATCAAAATCATAAGACACAAACCTACTCTACTGCTCTGCGGAAAGTAATTCACAATTTAGAACATCAATCACAAACATGCAATAAGAAATAACACATATGGACATAGTATTTTTCCCAGGGAAAGCAATTTGCTGAAAACCCCAATGCTTTCTTGCATTAATCTGATGAACAAAGATGTATTACAATTGTTTTTCTAAACTGAACACAACCTATAAGTGAGTAACTTATCTCTCTACTCAATGAGAAGCTTTGACCCAAACTTGGTCAATTTATGCCTCTACTTGAGCCCTTATTTCCTTGCGTAATTCTTAAGGAATTAGGCTCCTATTATATAGGAATTTCCTCGATAATGCTTGTGCAATTCCTCAGGGTTGATCACTTGATCTCATGCAACACCTGTACACTCAACTAGTTTACAACTGCTAGTTAAATGCATTCGAAACTCCACCACAACTAGGAAAATTGTATTCTTTGCATGCATGAGATAATTATCTGTTGATTGATTAGTTAACTAGATGATATTTGAGTTAGACTAATGTCCCACTACTTAACTGACTACTAACTAGTTCTATTAATAGTTAGAACTAGTTTAACTGATTACAATCGAAATTAACTCAAATTAGGCTCCTAAAATTTAGGAATCACTACATACAATTGAAATTCATGCCCCTAACTCGAATTAAATGAGTTAACTTAGTGACAAGATCCATATAACCTCATTTAACTACATGAAAGTTGTTTGTTGATGTGGAAATTTAAACTTTCTCAATTTAATCAAGGCAAAATCAAATTGATAATTTGTTGCTGCATTTTTCAACAAATTTTTTTAGGGACATTATTATAAAAGAAAGTGGCCTTATGTTGATTGATCAACATGCCCGAAGATGAACAATAGATGAGGAAAATGCTTCTAAATATTTTCCACTCATCTTCGAAGCCATCACCCAGAATAAGGATATCATCGATAAACAAGAGATTCGTATTTTGGCTTGAGAAAAAAGTCCAAGTATAGAAGACCATGATCCAAGTGAGCCATCTTATATGGTAGCATTGATTCAATATTCCAAATAGTCTATGCGGGGACATTATTATAAAATAAAGTGGGCTTATGTTGACTAATCAACATCCCCGAGGTTTAACAATACACTAATAAAATGCTTCTAAATATTTTCATGTCATCAACAAACAAAAGAATCTAGGAAGACTTTGAATTATTTGAAGTTGATTATGGATTAAACAATAACCAAGATCCCTAAAAAGATCATAAAAGTGACTCGCTAATTTTTCCAAATCATATTGAGAGGTATAGGAATTACCCTTAGCATCCAAGATGTCCCATATGGAATTCTTATTCTTCCCACAGGAGGCAAACTTATGGAGGAATTTTGTATCGTGGTCACCCTCCTTTATCCACATTTCCCTACTTTTGAGTCTCCAAAGTTCCTCCTCTAGTCTGAGCAGACTTGCTTTCCTTTCAACTAATAAGCACATCCTTTTTTTAGATCATCTCGGAACCTTGTATGAATATTTTGACATAAGTATATTTTAGATTCACTAGACTCCAACTCTTGGTGTTTCTCATGGATAAGATTCCGGGACCAAAATTTCACATGGACTTTTAAGTATGTCATGGGCTCTATTATGGATATTGGCCAAGTTTTGTACAAAGGAAGGAGCATTGTATTTCTTATTTTGTTGGTGGGATGGGCATTGTGGATGGAGTTAAGATAGCATTTGGAGTCTCATAAGGGAAACGATGTTGGAAACCATAACCAACTACAAATGGAGAGTTCCTTGTAGAGAAATGTAACGATCCCACTATTTGTTTTGATGGTGGTAAATGTAAAGTGCATGGACCAAGGTCATGTTAACTAACTCAACCTTTATATCACATTAATTGATAGGTTGAAAGTTTCCACAATTAATTTCAAGGATTTCATAAAGATCAAGTCATGATTGGAAATGATGGTTAATGATAAACCATAATAGCTCTAAACTTGTCAAAAGACATATGTTGCAGCTTTAGGGGCAACAAGACATCTTCTAAGGGAATCAAAATGTGGTTTTCCAATAATGGATATTATCTCATATTTCTTGAACATGGACTTCAATATATAATACATGTTTGCCCCCTCCAAGATTCCTTCTCTCTTGTTTGGCTTCATGAGATATTTTGTAGCATATACTCTCTTTTTCATAGCACCCCCTGTGGATACCAAAGAAGAAATGTTGCTAACTTTTTAAATTCTATATCTTTCTCCAAATCGCGTTTTCTTGAGTACTTTCAAATTCCTTGTTAAACTAGCAACCTTAAGTTTTAAAATGTTAATCTCTTTACTAAAAGGTTGCCTCTCTTTGACAAATATTTTATTTTCTTCAAAGTTATTTTGTCTCTCTTCATCCAATCTTTTATTTTCTACAAAGTTGTTCATAATAATCTGATTTTGTAGGAAGATGGTTTGTCGTAAACTCATATTCTGATTATTTTCAACCAAATTCATATTTTGAATTTGATTAATGCTTTCAACCAACTTGTAGTTTTGGTATTCCAAACCATAGATTCATTTGAATAGGTTGTCCACTTTCTCCTCAAGATATTTACAAGTTCCCTTTAAGTTTTCACAATATCCTAGCAACCCATTCTCTCCATTACACAAAAAATTAGACCAATCTTGTTACACTTTTAAAGTCTAGGATAGAATTTGTGGTAGGATCTATTGCAAATAGCTCTTCCTTTGCCCATAGGTCAACATTTCCCCCCCTCTATTTTTTTTTTTTTCACTCACACCCCTTATTTTAGGGTTATTTCTCTTGTGTAATGGTGCCATATTTTGATCCACCTCAATTGCAATAGTGTTTTTGTTTCTTCCATCTGAAGTATCTTTTATATTTTCCATTACCTTAAAATTGGACCTACAATTACAAACATAATGAAAAAATAAATTTAGTATAAGATAAATATGTAGAATATGAAAAGCAACAATTTAAATGAAACAAAAAAAATGTTACAGATGAGAATAAATATCTTTTAAGCTCAAAATGTAAAAAACACTTTTAAGTATGGAACCCTTCATTTGCAATTATGTGCAGTCACAATCAAGAACCCTTGAAAAACACTACTTACCTGTAACTAACCCCTTTATTATGTTACTATTTTTTTTTTAAATCACATTTAAGTTGCTCATATTGGTTTGAAATCAAATTGTTGTTTATTCTTGATGGGACAAGTGTTAAGTTATGGTATGTTCTATGCTTATAACAGTTTACTTCTTTTTCTTATTATATTCCACAGATTAGCAATCACATGTACATAAAGTAAAGTGCAGATATAACATTAAACGATCGACAGAAAATAAGCCAAGACAAGAGACACAAGATGTGGCGGCTAGCCAGGGACAAACCCCACAATGTGTGGGGAAACCCTTTGATGAAATCTTCTTTTATATTCAATAATTTAGCAGAGAGAAATAGTACAATAAATCTGATTTATATCAACAGTAGCAAACCCTAGATCAGTAGCATCAACATTAGCAGCTTCATCATCAAAACTAGGGTAGTCGATATCTCACAAACCGACTGTCGGATCGACTTGATTCCACCACCAAAAGTTGCAGCCTTCAGAGGAGGTTTAGATGAACCTACAACGCAGTTCAGAAGAGGAGGTTTGATGGTCCACACTGGTCAAACTTTGGATCTGTAGTTGCAGCTTCAGTTTCAGCAGCTTCCTTCAAACTAGGGCAGTGGATATCTCACAAACCGACTGTCGGATCGACTTGATTCCACCACCAAAAGTTGCAGCCTTAAGATGAGGTTCATATGAACCTACAACGCAGTTCTGAGGAGGAGATCTGATGGTCAACGCTGGTCAAACTTTGGATCTATAGTTGCAGCTTCAGGTTCAGTAGCTTCCTTCCACATGTGTGAGAGAGAGACCCTTTTCTGTGTAGTAGAGAAGAGACTCTTTTCTGTGCAGTAGAGAGAGAGAGATGTGATGAGATGAGTGAGTGCAAATGAGGAAAATTCCTCCTGTATTTATACACAACATTGATGTTTGAATAGATGCGATTGTTGGGCTTCTGAGCCTACATGAGTTGTAGGTCGGCTTGATAATAATTCCATAATCAAAATAAATTCATATCTCCATAAATACTTATTGGAATCGAATGATCTTTAGATCAATCCTACACCTCTTGATGAGAGGAATCTAATAAAAATATTATTAGCCATGAATAAGATGACCCACATGAAGTTTGGCCCTAGTTGCCAATTTAACACTCCCTCTCAACTAGGGAGAACTTCATCTGTAATATGTTTGTTGGTCGCTACTATTCATCCATCAAATACACTGCCCTGTATAGCCTGACCCTTGCCCTGCTCTGCTCTATTTTGCCTGTTCTTCTTTGTCTTATTCTGCCTTGTATTGATCTGTACTGCTCTGCTCCATTCTTCTCTGCTATGCTTTTGTCCGGATTATGAAGAAGAAGAAATGATCGAGGATGTGTCATACTGACTTAAAGTCAGCCTTAGAGTATGTACCACTGGTCCCAGACCAGTCTTAACCGACCCGAAGTCAGTACAACTCCTACCACTGGTCCTAGACCAGTAACAACCGACCCAAAGTCAGTGTCATAGAATGTACCACTCCTACCATTGGTCCCAGACCAGTATCATTGATCCTAGATCAATGGAGGTCATCCTAGCATAGGGAGTACACTAGATACAACAATGCATCCATTGGTACTACTATGGTCCCTAACTTCATTTCCCTGCTCATTGATTAGATGAGAGGTACTTCCCATGAGTCCCAGACTGCATGGGTAGGATGCCTCGACAAGAGAACTAATCAATCCTATCCTCACAGGAGAACACATCAATCCTGCTACAATCTCCATGGGGAACACATCAATCCAGGCCTCACCGGAGAACACATCAATCCTACTACAATCGCCATGGAGAACACATCAATCCAGGCCTCACAGGAGAACTAATCATCCTGCTACAGGGGAGAGCGAATCATCCTGTTCCACAAGAGAGTGAATCATCTTGTCCCACAAGAGAGAAAATCATCTTGTTCCAGTGCACACCACCAGGGGAGGGTGAGTCACCCCGTGGTCATATGTTGCTCCAGTAAGAACCGCAAGCCCTTAGAGCTCCTAGAGCTCAATGTATGCAACATGCAGGACCCTTGTACAAGGGTTTCTTGACGACTCCAAGTCATTTGGGAAAACCACAGATTAGATCTTTCCTCGAGGCTTTGACAAGGTGTATCGACCTGTACATCATCTTAATGTGATGGAGCCTCCATGCTCATCGACTTACCATATCCTAGATGATGTCTATTTGCTGGAGCAATCGACAAATACGGGATTCCTCAATAATCGAATCCCACCTCTGGTTGTCACATAGGATCATGGTGGTATCCAATGTAAATCCAAACAACTCACTGAAGAACTTTCTCAATCAGACTGCCTCACAGGAGGCCATGCTAGCAGCAATATACTCTGCTTCGACAGTGCTCAAGGCCACCGACTTTTGCTTCTTGCTCATCGACGATATCGAAGCAGATCCTAAGGAGAAACAACACCCAGAAGTTCTCTTATGGTCCTCCACATTGCTTGCCCAATTAGCATCTGTGTATCCAAGTAGTCTCACATCTCCAGCAGTGTATCTTAACCCATAAGTGATTGTGCCTCGAAGATATCTTAACAGATTCTTGGCACCAATCCAATGTATGTGGTGGGGTTCAACCATATGTTGACTCAACGTGTTGACTGCGAAGCATATATCTGGACGGGAGTTCACTAAGAACATCAACGTGAATGAGTTTTTGAAACTTAGAGGAATTTCCCAAATCTGGTCCGACATCACTACCATATAACTTCTGAAAGTTAAGATCCTCAAGGTAGTCACAGGCTTGCAATCCACCATACCAAATCTTCACCAGATATTTTCCTTGAGATAGGAAAATTTCCCTTGGCTTTTGCCACACTTCAAGTCCTTGGTTCTTCATTTCAAATTCAGAAGCCAACTCCCTCTTACATTTGTGAATGAGAGGGTATGCACCTGTTAGAAAGAGGTCATCCACATACAACACCAGTATGAGAGGCTTGTCATCTTCAACCTTAAAGTAAAGGTTAGGATCAACTTCACTCCTAGTGAATCCCAGCTTCATCAGGTGGCTATCGATCCTCTCATACCATGCTCGGGGTGCTTGCTTCAGCCCATAGAGAGCTTTCTTCAACCTGCATACATGAGATTTTCAATCATAAATCTCAAATCCTTCAAGTTGCTCCACATAGACCTCTTCTTTGATCAAACCATGCAAGAACGTGGTCTTGACATCCATCTGATGTAGGTTCCATCCTTGTGAATCCACAAGGGCTATGATCAAGCGGATGGTCGTATATCTGGCAACAGGTGCAAATATCACATCATAGTCTTTACCTTCCTTCTTGGAGAAACCACGAGCAACAAAACAAGCCTCATACTATTCTGTAATTCCATCTACTGTAGCTTTATCTTGTAAAGCCATTTTGAAGTAACAATTTTCTTGTCCTGGGGTCTGGGAACTACTTCCCAGACATCATTTTCCATAATAGACTCATATTCTTTGGTCATAGCATCCTTCCATACTTGATGCTTGGTGACATATGAGAATGATGAAGGCTTATTTTGTATGATCATGCTCATGATGGTTAGGTATCCCTGATACCTGTTAGGTTTCTTACTTTCACGGAAGGTTCCTCAGGGTGCAGCATGTCCTTTAGCATCATCAAGTAGCCCCCTAAGCCATGAAGGCCTCTTCCTAAAAGAGGAAGGCTCAGGTGGATAAATAGGATCCATTGGTTCTTCCACATCAGGAATTGTTACATCATATACCCATAGAGACAACTTCCACAATCGTACGGTTCTTCCTTTTTGCCACACCATTCTGCTCAGGAGTATGTGGTGTAGTAGTCTCCCTCTTAATGCCAGCCTCAGATATGCCTGACTGAACCAACTGTAATATATCAGAGGTCTTGATTTGGCTTGAAGGGAATGGTCCCCTTTTGAGCTTTCCTTCATCACATCCTAGACATACACCTTTCTCTACTCGGAATTCAGGCATCCCTATTACCATATGTCTTACATTGGGTAGATCTTTGTAATGAAGGTGGGCAAACCTCCAATGCCAAAGTTCAGACTGAAGAGATGTGTCATAAGACATGACAACTACTTGACTTTCATTGACCTAATATAATGAATCAACACGAAACCCAAGAGTAAAGGCATCTTTAACATTATTTTTTGATACACGTACCTTGACATCGCTAAAGGTTACCTTGTAGCCTTTGTCTTCCATTTCCGAGATGGACACCAGGTTCTTTCGGAGGTCAAGTGAATTTAATACATCTTGGAATTTCTAGCCTTCTTGAATGGTTTCCCTCTTCCTTGATTCCCAGCTCTCCTCTTACCTTTGCTATTGAATTTGTCATTCCTTTGATTGCCATTAGAGGGATTTTGATCATTGTCCTAGTGTGAGTCCTTTCTATCAGGGCACTCCCTTGCATAGTGACCTGCTTTATTGCATATGTAACATCATCCTTTTCTTCCACCCTTAGGTCCAGCTTTTCCTTTTGATTAAGTCCCATAATTATTTCTTTTCTTAGCATGAGAAGAAAAGGCAGCAAAAGGACCTTTAGGCATGGGCATTTCTTGCTCTTCTACCCTTGTTTCTTCTTGAATGCATCTAGCCATTAATTCCTCGAAACCAGGAATTACATTATTGTTCAGAAGAGTAGTCCTGAACACGTACCATTCGGATGGTAATCCTCCAAGAGTCGTGAGTGCCATTTCCCTGTCAGTAATAACCTCCCCAATAGATAGGAGATCGTTCCTGATTTCGGTGATCCTTAAGAAGTATGCTTGCATACTCTCATCTTTACCCTTCTTGATTTCCCTCAGCTTATTTCTAAGAAACAAAACTTGATTTGCATCATTAACTTTAAATAAACTCACTAGTCTATCGTAGATTTCCTTGGAGGTGTCTAGTTCAGAGATGTAGGCCACCAAGTGCTTGTCGATAGAGTCCTGGATGATCTTCTTTGTTTTGACTTCTCCGTTTTTCCATTTATTCTAGGAAGCAGTGGATGCATTTGATGGAGGGTCAACAATATTGCCTCTTACATGGTCCAACACTCCTTGATCTTTTAGGGTTAGATTGATAGACATCTTCCATCTGTGATAGTCAGCTTTCTCTCGGAGCTTGTCTTCAGTAGGAAAGAGTGTTGAGGACCCCATAGTTCTTTTAGGATATCCTTGCCAATCTTCTCTTTGGTGATTGCTCTTGCTCTTGCTCGGGCTTTGTCTTCACCTCAGCTCCGATACCATGTTAAGCTATGGTATGTTCTATGCTTATAACAGTTTACTTCTTTTTCTTATTATATTCCACAGATTAGCAATCACATGTACATAAAGTAAAGTGTAGATAGAACATTAAACAATCGACAGAAAATAAGCCAAGACAAGAGACACAAGATGTGGCGGCTAGCGAGGGACAAACCCCACAATGTGTGGGGAAACCCTTTGATGAAATCTTCTTTTATCTTCAATAATTCAGCAGAGAGAAATAGTACAATAAATCTGATTTATATCAATAGTAGCAAACCCTAGATCAACAGCATCAGCATTAGCGGCTTCATCTTCAAAACTAGGGCAGTCGATATCTCACAAAATGGCCGTCGGATCGACTTGATTCCACCACCAAAAGTTGCAGCCTTCAAAGGAGGTTTAGATGAAACTACAGTGTAGTTCATAAGAGGGGGTTTGATGGTCCACCTTGGTCAAACTTTGGATCTGCAGTTGCAGCTTCCTTCAAACTAGGGTAGTCGATATCTCGCAAACTAACCGTCGAATCGACTTGATTCCACCACCAAAAGTTGCAGCCTTTAGACGAGGTTCAGATGAACCTATAGTGCAGTTCCGAGGAGGAGATCTGATGGTGAACGCTGGTCAAACTTTGGATCTGCAGTTGCAGCTTCGGGTTCAGTAGCTTCCTTCCACATGTGTGAGAGAGAGACCCTTTTCTGCACAGTAGAGAAGAGACTCTTTTCTGCATAGTAAAGAGAGAGAGATGTGATGAGATGAGTGAGTGCAAATGAGGAAAAGTCATCCTATATTTATACACAACGTTGGTGTTTGAATAGATGCGACTATTGGGCTTCTGAGCCTACATGAGTTGGAGGTCGGCTTGATAATAATTCCATAATCAGAATAAATTCATATCTCCATAAATACTTATTGGAATCGGATGATCATAGATCAATCCTACACCTCTTGATGAGAGGAATCTAATAAAAATATTATTATCCATGAATAAGATGACCTACATGAAGTTTGGCCCTAGTTGCCAATTTAACAACAGGTTTCACACTTGCAATTTCATGTTACATTTTGGACAGTTGATGTGAATGTTCATTTTTGGCACTTGTGGAACGAAACGATTGGTTTAGCATAAAATGGTCACAACCCCTCATTATTATCTCCTATAATATTGGATTTTGTGCCCTTTGTATTCTTGGAATTAAAAATAAGTTGGGATTAGGTTTTTTAGGCTCTTGGGATCCAATTTCACTCATAAAAATAGGGGAAATTTTTTGGAAGAAGGAAAAAAGGGGTAAAAGAGAGTTATAGTTGAGAAAAGAAGCCTATCATAGTATATGGTTGAACAATTATGAAAGAAAGCAATTAGAGCTATGAATTAAGCTAATAACGAAGAAAATATTATGGAGTTTAATTGATATCCAACTAGACCTTTCTATATGCACATTAAAAAACATGGAGGGGGGACGCTTTCGAAGGAATTTTGAGAAGAGAAGGAAGACATCCTTGTATTTTGTGGCTAGGTATTATGGGTACCAAGAGATACATTGTCTTAAAAAACTCAACGATGAAATATTGTTCTAGTAATCTTTTTGCTTTGTGAATTAGGATACTAGCATGAATATTCTACATTTCTTCTTCACATTGATCTTGTCATAAGTTGGCTAAGGGGTGGCCTATTGGAGAAAAACCAAGTTCGATAAAGCCATAAATTGGGTGGAAAATTGTTTTTCCTTAATAAGTTGGCTAGTTTGCAATATCCAATCAAATAATTCTTTCATCAAAGTTCTAGAAATTATTTACATACTCTATTTATAAAATATGCATTGATGTGGAAATATTACAACTTAGCCTCTGACACGCCTACAGAAAACCTAGCTCCTCGCAATGGCTTCCGTGTAGGGGGTTGCTCCCCCTTTGCCTCCTACCCCTTCTCTCACCAATGAATCTGAAACCTTTCAGGCATTAGTGGCTTCTCTTCCTAAGCAACCGTGTCCATCTAAAGCCCCTTCCAACAGAAGAAGGAGGGATCAATACATAGCAACCTAATTGGATCATATCATTATTCATAGTAATTGATCCTCAAAGGACTCAATTTTTCTTTGACAATAGAAGCATAAGGAGAATCATATCATAGGCAAATCTTGGTCAGATTGGATAAGATCGAAAACCTCAATCCATTCCCCTTAAGATTTAATGTAAGCTAGGTTCAAATGAAAGGAGTGGGGACATTGGTGGAGCAATCATGGCATATTCCAGTTCAAGGATCCTTGCCCTTTGTCTAGGAATCAAAGCTAGGAAATGTGAAGCAGACTCTAAGGAAATGGCTTAAAGATAGCTATCAATCTTCTGGCCAAAAATGACGAGACAAGGTTAAGAAACTATAGGAACACTACAAAATGATGGAGGAACTTCAAATAGGGGAAAAGAATCTGCAAAAAAATGTTAGAAAATTATATATTATAGAGTAATGGAACAAAAAAAATGCATAAAACAAGAGAGACATAGATATACATGGTTCACCCAGTTTGGGCTACGTCCACGGAGAAACAACCAGTCCTTCCTTTTATATTATCCAGCAAACTGAAGAGATACAACCTACAACGGATCCACTGTAACACCCTCTTCGCTCTCAATCTCCTCTCACTTCCTCACTCAGAATACAGATATACATAGGCGCAATACAATTCCCTCATATATAGTGAGGTGTTTCCTTCTAGGGCAAAAAACCCTAAATTAAACATAACTTCTACTGTCAGATCATTCGCCTAATGAACGACCCAGATTGACAAGAAATTACTAGACTTTTACAAGGAAATTTTACATGACCCCCGCGGGGGGGACAAGTCCCCCCCGCACCCCCCTGCGTGGAGGGGTGTACAGTCTTCCTGGGGTATACATCTGGCTGAAACCTTTGAATACAGAAGATAATCAGGCTCCACACCCAACAATCTCCCACTTGGAGACTGATTATAACAACTCCATCATTGCTTCATTTGCTAGACAATGACTCCACTTTGGACTTGGCTATTTCTCATCATCTTCATCATACTTGAAGACCAATTGAAACTGAGCAGATTCTCAGTTTCTCCCTGGTTACAACTTTTGTTAGCATATCTGCAGGATTCTGGCTAGTCTGTATATTTTCCAGCTTCAACTGTCCATCTTCCAATGCTAACCGTATGAAATGGTACTTGAGCTGTATATGTTTAGTCTTGGAATGAAATGCATAGTTCTTTGCAAGATGTATGGCACTCTGTCTATCATTGTATAACCTTCCCAACTCCTGCTTCTTACCCAATTCATCCAGAAACCTTTGTAACCAAATCATTTCTTTACTAGCCTCTGTAGCAGCAACATACTCTGCTTCTGTTGTTGAAAGTGCAACAACACTTTGGATTTTTGAAACCCAACTGACAATTTTTCCACCTATATTAAATACATATCCTGTAGTGCTCCTCCTATTATCTCTGTCACCTACCATATCTGCATCAACATATCCCTGTAGAGCAATGTTTGAACCACCAAAGCATAATGCTTGATTTGTGGTACCTCTCAAATACCTGAGAATCCACTTCACTGCCATCCAATGTTATTTTCCTGGATTGTTCATGTACTTGCTTACAACTCCCACTGCATGTGAAATATCAGGCCTTGTGCATACCATTGCATACCTTAAGCTTCCAACTGTTGATGCATATGGAACTTTAGACATATGAGCCATTTCTTCCTGAGCCTTGGGACACGCCTCCTTACTTAATTTGAAATGGCTAGCCAAAGGTATACTAACTGGTTTTGCATTCTGCATATTAAATCTTTTCAACACCTTTTCTATATACTCACTTTGAGACAATGTTAATTTTCGATTCTTCCTGTCTCTAGTTATTCTCATACCAAGGATTTGTTTTGTAGCACCCAAATCCTTCATTGCAAATGAGTTTGCCAATTTCCTTTTGAGCACATTTATTTCTTGCATGTTAGAACCTGCAACAAACATGTCATCTACATACAATAACAATATAATATAGTTGTCATCATTTTGCCTTGTGAGATAAACACAATGGTTAGAGTGACATCTAGTATAACCTTGTTCAGACATAAACCTGTCAAATTTTAGATACCACTACCTTGGAGCCTGTTTTAAGCCATACAAGCTCTTCTTCAACCTGCACACTAGTTTCTCCTTCCCTTTTACCTCATATCCTTGTGGCTGCTGCATATATATCTCTTCCTCCAAATCCCCATGGAGAAAGGTTGTCTTTACATCTAACTGCTCAAGATGCAAATCTTCAACTGCTACTAGACTTAAAATAGTTCTGATTGAAGTCATTTTAACAACGGGAGAAAATATTTCATCAAAATCAATAACGTTCTTCTTTGCAAACCCATTCACCACAAGTCTAGCTTTGTACCTCTGTTTTCCTCCATCTTCTTCCTTCAACTTGTAGACCCATTTATTTTGCAATGTTGTTTTACCTACAGGAAACCTGACTAAGTCCCAATTCTGGTTATGTGCTAAGGAGTCCATCTCTTCTTTCATGGCTTGCTCCCACTTCTTCCTGGTTTCTACCTGCACTGCTTCTTCATAACAGTGTAGTTCACCAGAATCAGTCAACAATACATAATATAATGAAGGAGAGTATCGTTCAGGGGGTCTACTTATCCTGGTAGATTGTCCAACACCACTTTTAGGTGTTTGAAGTGCTTGTTGCTATTGTGGTTGTTGTTCTGGCTGTTGATCAATATGATTTTCAAGCACCATCACTTTTCCTGTGATATCGTCAAGCACTGTGTATTCTTTGTTTTCTTTTTCTTATTTCTTTTCCTGCAACTGATTATTATACAAGACCTTTTCATTGAATATTACATCTCTGCTCCTAATGATTTTGTGATTTTCATAATCATATAAGAGATAACCAAAATCATTAACACCATATCCAATAAAGGTACATTTCTTTGATTTTTCCTCAAGCTTTGTTCTATTTTATTTATTAATGTGGACAAAGGCTTCACAACCAAAAGTCTTTAAAAATGAGTAGTTTACCTTTTTACCTATCCATGCCTCCTTTGGAAATACCACCATCCAAGGAACTTGAAGGCCCTTTGTTTATTAGATAAACAACAGTGTCTACAACATCTGCCCAAAATTGTAAAGGCAATCCTGCATACAATCTCATGCACCTTGCACGCTCCATGATTGTCTTGTTCATCCTTTCTGACACACCCTTTTCTTGTGGTGTTCCTGGAACTGTCTTCTCTCTGCGAATTCCATTCTTTGAACAATACCTATCAAACTCTTTGCTGCAATATTCACCTCCATTATATGATCTGAGACACTTCAACCTTTTCCTTGTCTCATTTTCTACCAAACCTTTCCATTTCTTGAAAGTATCAAATACATTAGATTTATTTCGAATATAATAAATCTAGGTTTTTCTGGTTGCATCATCAATAAAAGTAACATAATAACGATAGCCACCAAGAGATGATACCTGAGTAGGTCCCCCTACATCTGTATGCACAAGCTCTAATTTTTCGCTCTTCTTTTCTTTCCCAACTCTAAGGAATCTGAATCTCTTATGTCTTCCATAAACACAATTTTCACAAAATTGTAAATCAACATGCTTCAAACCGGGCAAAAAATTTCTTGAGTGAAGAATCTGCATCCCCTTCTCACTCATGTGCCCGAGCCTATGATGCCACAATCTCGTATCTTCTCCTGTAGAGGTTAAAGCATTAACAAAATTAGAAATACTATTGCATAAGTACAATGTACCAACCTTTTTTCCTTTCGCTATTACTAGGGATCCTTTAGTGACCTTCTAGGTTTTATTTGTGAAAGTAGTTACGCGACCTTCACCTCCCAACTGCCCTGTTGAAATCAGATTTTTATTTAGATCTGGAACATGTCTTACCTCCTTCAATAGCCATTGATTTCCATTCTGTTGTTTTATGAACTCTGTAGCCATTCCAACGATTTTACAGGGTTTATCATCACCCAATCGAACCTGTCCAAAATCTCCTTGAACATAATCATGAAAATGTTTCTTATCAGTTGTGGCATGGAATGAGGCCCCTGAATCTACCACCTAGGTATCAATAATATTTTCTAACGAAAGAATCAAAGCATCTTGCAACACATCACCTGTTACATTTGCTTCATGATTGTTTTCTTGTTGCGTGTCTCCTTATTTTCCCTTCCGAGACTTGCAGTCTTTCTTCAGGTGTCCTTTCTTCCCGTATTTCCAGCACACTATCCCCGATCTGGACTTGGAGCTTCCTTTTCTTTACTTACTGCGATATCCAGAGCTCTTTCCTCTTTCCATTTTTCTTCCCTTGTCTCTGCAGTCAAAGCATTATCTGATGTCTCACCAGAGTTTTTCCCTCGCATTTCCTCGCTAAGGATTGCACCGAAAACATCATCAAAATTTAAAGTACTAGATCTAGAGACAGAGTTACTAATGGCCATAACTAAGCCATTCCAACTCTCTGGCAATGAGCACAGAAATAACAGAGCCAAAACTTCATCATCAAAATTTACCCCTACAGAACTTAACTGACTTGTAACTATATTAAAATCATTTAAATGGTCTGCAACAGATCCACCTTTTGACATCTTCATATTAAATAAACGCTTCATAAGAAATACCTTATTTGAGGCCGAGGGTTTTTCATATAGTTTGGCCAATGCCGACATTAAACCCTCTGTTGTCGTTTCCTTTGAAATATTAAACGCTACCGACGCCACTAGGCACAACCGTATTATTCCAAGTTCCTTTCTGTCAAGAATGTTCCATTCTGTGTTTGTCATACTCGTCAGCTTCTTTGTATTTCCGCTCAATGGTAGGTATAGATCTCTCTGATACAGATAATCTTCCATCTACATCTTCCACAGCTAGTAGTTTTGGCCGTTAAATTTTTCGACCCTAAACCTACCATCTTCCACCATTGCTCCCATTCGAACCAGGAACCCTTATCTCCTACAAGTTTATCAGCCAAATAGACCTTTGGCTCTGATACCAGTTGTTAGAAAATTATATATTACAGAGCAATGGAACACATAAAATATTGCAAAAATATAAACACAGAAAATGCATAAAACAAGAGAGACACAGATATACGTGGTTCACCCAGTTTGGGCTATGTCCATGGAGAAACAACTAGTCCTTCCTTTTACATTATCCAGCAAATTGAAGAGATACAACCTACAGCAGATCCACTGTAACACCCTCTTCGCTCTCAATCTCCTCTCTCTTCCTCACTCAGAATACAGGTATACATAGACGCAATACAATTCCCTCATATATAGTGAGGGGTTGCCTTCTAGGGCAAAAAATCCTAAATTAAACATAACTTCTACTGTCAGGTCATGCACTTAATGAACGGCCCAGATTGACTAGAAATTACAAGACTTTTACAAGGCAATTTTACATCTATTTTTAGCTTCGGGGGCGCTGCCCCCGAATCCCTGCTAGGGGGCCGCTGGCCCCCAGATCCCCCAGCCGGGGGGGATTAGCCCCCCCGGACCCCCGTGGGGGGACAAGTCCCCACCGCACCCCCCCGCCTGGAGGGGTGTACAGTCTTCTTAGGGTATACATCCAGCTGAAACCTTTGAATGCAAAAGATAATCAGGCTCCACACCCAACCCAAAAAAAGGATCTCACCTGTCAAATTTCTCTTTGAGCCGACAAGAAGAAAATATTTGGTTTTTAAAGTCTCGTAATCTATGGCTGCAGGCTGGAGACTCCAACACATCCATCTTCCATAGGCAAGCCAAATCAAGGGAGTTATGAAACATATTCAAAGAAATCATGCTTGAAGGAAGGTTGAGGTAAGCTCTTTTAAAGGGATTAACGAAGAAGATTACAACTTCTATAAATCTCTATTTAGTGCAAATCAAATTCCCCTTGAACAATATTTTAACTTTCTCCAAGTGATGCCTTAAGTGATTCCTTATGCTGCCAACCAGAAACTTATAGCCAAGATAGGGGAAGAAGAAGTCAAAGAGGACATCTGATCTCTAGAGAAAGAGAAAGCTCCTAGGCCTGACTAGTTCTCAATCAGTTTTTATCATCTCTTTTGGTCAATGATTAAAAAGGATCACATTCAAATTTTGAATCATTCTAGAGTTAAAAAGAAATTGGGCAGTGGCACAAATTCTTTCTTTTTAGATTTGATCCCAAAAGGAAGAAAATCATGTTAACTTCTCAAGATTTCAGCGCATCTTTCTATGCAACTCATCATATAATATCTTGACAAAAATCATTGCCAATCAACTAAATCCTTTGCTTCCTTCATTCATCTCTGACAATCAAGGTGGTTTCATGCAGCAAAGGAACATTCTTGACAACATTATTTTGGTTGAGGAAGAAATACACTCAAGAAAGGAAGCAATAGAAGTAGGAATGGTCATCAAATTGGATATGGCTAGCACATTTGACCAGGCAAATCACTATTTTATTCATCGTATTTTAGAAAAGTTGGGCTTTTGCAATGAATTCATTCAATGGGTCAAGGCATGCATTGGATCACCTTGGATCTCCCCTCTGGTTAATGGTAGACCAACATCCGTCTTTGCGGCCTCTAGAGGACTCCGTCAAGGTTGTCTTTTGTCACCTCTTCTTTACAAAATTATGGCGGAATCGCTTAGCAGGAATTTGGAAGTAATCAAGTTGGATGGGGATCTTCTTGGTCTAAGTATTGGGAGAAATGTTAAAGAAATTAACCACTCCCAGTTTATGGATGACACTATTTTACTAGGAGGATCCTCAAGGGCCATTGCATCCAGATTTTAAAAAGTTTTAGAGTCCTACCTCCATTTGTTTGGAGGAGTGATGAAAACAATGAAGAGTCAGTTGATAAGTTGGAATTGTCCTGATTCCACTTGCAGGAAATATCTCGAATCCTGGGTTTCCCAGTCAACAAGGTTTGGAATTATTTTACTTATCTCGACATCCCTATTTCATTCAAGCAGGTCTAGGGGGAGGATTAGGAGTCAATTCTGCAAAAAATAAAAATAAAAATAAAAGAATCCTATCCTGGGGAGTAAGATGGTTGAATGTGGCAGGGATAGTGATTCTCATAAAATCAGTTTTATCTTCCTTACCAGTGTACCTTGGATCAATACTATTAGCTCCAAAGAGTATAATTCGTAGTATTAGTAGCTTAATCAAAAAGTTCTTATAGCAGGGAGGAAAAAACAATGAAAACAAATTCCAGTTGGTGAATTGGAATACAGTCAGATTTCCAAAGAAATTGGGTGGTCTAGCCATCAATGACCCTGAATATATGAATTTGGCTCTAGGCGCTAAATTGGTATGGAGGATATTATCAGACACTAATGAATGGTGGAAAAAGGCCTTCACATGGAAGTATTTTCACAAGAATCAATTTCTTAGGCCAAAAGGTGAGTCATGGGATGGGAATTTTGGTACCCTATAAGAATATTGTCACAACAAAATACACTTATAAGATTTTCTTCGAGCATATTTTGGTTCATTTTTGGTTGCCAAAGACAATATTTCCTGATAAGGATAGTAGGTTCCTCAGTATTTTCTGGTTTTAACCTTTGGTCCATGATGGACATCAAGCTTGACCAAATCCACTGCCTTCCATCCCTAGATTGATAAATAAAAAGAAAGTAGTCAATAGGATTATTTTAGATGTCCTTAGAGTATACAATTGCAAGCATCCACATAAACGTGTTGAAATCCTTCCATATTTTCAATAGAAACTTGACATAGCTCTTCATATTTCTATTGTCCAGAAGCCTTTTCAGATGTGTTTGCGGTCCCATCAATTGGCACAAATCGATGTAGCTATATTCATGGAATAACACATGAAGATACCTCTCATACTTGGAACAATGCAAGAAAACCAACCAATTTTGAGTAATGTATCCAACAAATTCAACAATGAGTTCATGGTATTTTGTAGAAAGTTTCGAATTTAAAGTACAATTAGATACACAATCCATTGGGTTCCACATAAGTTTAAGGTTGGTGATGAGTTATGGTTGGACTTGCATAAAGAGAAATTGACAAACTCCCATAAGAAGCTCATACCACTTTGATATGAGCCTTACACCATCACCAAGGCTATGGGTGAGAATTCTTTTGAGGATAGTCATAAGATGATTTATATTACTTCAAAGGTATATGTTAGGATGATTTATGCTTGATGGGGTGAATGTCTAGAAAGATTCCCTTTAAGAGAATGAAAAATATGATAACACCATTACTAACATAAGTGATTGTGATATTCTACTTGAATGACATTAGGTAACTACACAAGATATTTTAAGAATGACATTTTTAGGGTTTGTTTTATATCAAGGTATGTGGATCATTATTTTTTTTCCTAAAGCATTTACATATGACTAAATTTTTTAAATAGTACATCACTTTAATATTATTTCTCTTACATACTTCTAGGATATAATTCAAAGAATCATAGGTATTGAATCTCATGAAACTCTTGTTTTTTGATGTAAATAACTAAAACTCCCAGTTGTGCTACTCCTAATATTCAAACTTGCACTATTGTTAAGATTACTTCCTCTAATTTTTTTTGTTCCTCCATAAGTAAGTTGAGCAATAGGTGTACTTAAACCATTATTAACAAGATAGTGTAGTGTTACCTAATTGTATTTAAGAAGCATAGGGGGCAGGGTTGGTACAAGACCAACTTTTCTATTGTCTAGTGCCATGCCCACTACTAGGTTCTCATCCTCCCTTAATAGTTGGGACATATTTTGGCCTTAGGATATGGTTTCCCATTAGTTCATTTGATTGTTTCTCATCCGCAATCTTATTCTACATTGCATCCAACCTGTCACTTTGTAATCACTTATCTCTCGTAACCCCACTCCAGCGTGTTCATTAGACCTCACTGAGGTGACTTGACTACTACTCCTTATTGAGTTATATTTATCATCAGCCCTTTATTTCACAGTCGTTCACTAGCCAACTCACCTTTCCCATTCAAATTCTCCAACTCTCTCATCCTCACTTCACTAATCCCTTCCTCGATAATCTCCTTTTGCAACTCCTCATTTCCTTCTTCATTTTCTCACATCTAATTCAACCACCACCGGTTAGTTATCTCTACTTCCTCAAAGTGTGTTCAACTCTTTCTTTAACTTTTGTGTCCTCCATGGTCATTTGGTCCTTTGATCTCTCATCTTTTCCAACCCCATTGTAACCCATTCATTAATGCAAGGTTTTACACCACCATGCTCAGTGAGTTAATAGGAAAAAGCCTTTCCTTTACCAACAACATTTTTATCCTTGTAGGGTTTGTGTTTACCATTCTTCTATTAATAAATCTTAATTAATACATTAAATTAAATAATTAATAAATATTAAATTATAATTAACATATTAAATTAAGATTGTATAATCATTATTACATAATCAAATTATTGGGAGAGTCATTTTCCCACATTGATTGGGTACTTTTCAAATTTGAGATGCTTCTCAAACAATTTTGTGGAAACTTTTCAAATTTCAAGCACTTTTCAAACAATTTTTTCTTGAAGCATTCATAACACATATCATTTAGGAACGCTTCTCAACAGACTAATACCAAACCATTCTTTGAGGAGAGTTAGCCCATGCACAAATTTATATATAGATTCTTAATTACACTATCTTCGGGGAGCATGGTGGAGCATTAATAGGTGAGGCTCTTCTGGCAGCAACTATTCTAGTCTAGCAAGATAGGGTTACGAACTATGTAGTTATAGCCATGTGCTCTATGAGGCCCAATCTTCCGTGGTTTTTGCCTAAAGTAGATATCTTTTTGGATTCAATGTTTTGTATTACAAAGATTTTTTGCACATATTTATTTCATTTGAATTTTTATGAGCAAAGTTCTTAGGTGACCCCAAGCTTTGATTATGATAGGCTTATCCAATTTCATGAACCTACATAACCTCTTAATGAAACAACACTAGAATGTGGCTAAACATGTAGATTTAGAGGCCTTATATTCATTCATAAGTCCGCACTACATATTATTATTTCACAATTGTTTTAACATGAGATTTGAGACCATTTTCAAAGAGACATCTTCCATAGTGGATCTACACTACATATTACTACTTCACAATTCTTCAAACATGAGATTTGAGACCATTTTCAAAGAGGCATCTTACATAGTGGAGTTTCTCTATAACTTTATTGATTATTGTTTGGATCTTCCATCAAAAATGCATGAATTACACCCTTTTGGATATGCTCCTAAAGTTGGATGCTTTCTTCATTAATGCCCTTGTGACCTTTTCTTCTTTTGTTGAATTTCTCTTTTTCATGCGTCGTGTGAACCTAATTATTTTTCTTTTAATGGGTTGGGCATTCATGTTATTCAGTGCATATACCTTTAGATATTCCAAAAAAACCATTCATAGCCATTTTGTACTCAACAATATGTTTGTATTTCCTGTTGTCATCATCATATATGAAAAATTATAGTTCTCCCTAAGTTTGGCCTCATAAGATTCAAAGAAAGCGTTGGTTTATTGTACCTCTATTCATACATGAGATATAAGACCATTTTCAAAGAGGCATCTTCCATAGTTAACTTCTCTATAATTTTACTAATTATTGTTGAGATCTTTTATCTAAAATGCACGTGTTACACCCTTTTGACTATGGTCCTTAAGCTGGACACTCTCCCCAATAATTCCCTTATCACACTTACTTTATTTTTTGAACTTCTCTCTTGCATGTGCCATGTAAACCTTTTTTTCTCTTTTAATGAGTTGCGTGTTCGACGAAATCTGAAGACTTTGATTTTTTACCCTTTCTGGAGCCACTTGGATCATTCCTCCCCACTAAGGAGCTTTTGGTCCTCCAAAAGCATGAAAATTATCTGCAATCTGTTGTACTCCCTCGTCTACACAACAAGTACCTTAATAGGCCACACTTCCTTTTCCTTCATGTTTCTCCTTTTGAGCCATTAGTGATAAATTGACACCTACATCCTATGCAAACCTGCAATGCAATCTTGCAAAATACATGTTCTTATTACAAAACCAATCATGACCCAAGAAAACCCCATACTTTCCAAGATTTTACAACACACTCAACGGTCAAGTTTACATCATAATCATAACTAAAATCAATACCCTAACTATCAACAAAAGGCCCAAAAGATCACTATGTTGCATTCATCAGTGATGACAAACACTTCATCACTTTTAAAATCATCTCACAACATGTGATTTAAAAAATGTGGCCATGACAAGCTACTATATCTAATAAAACCATCTCTCACTCAACAAAGTGAATGGATCATCATTCTGCAGTTGTTTCACTTGTTGAACAACTTTACCAACTAGTTCCTGCACCAACACTTGGTCCTTCCTAAGACACTACTCTGAATGGAGCTCCCAACATGTAGCTTTATGATGTCTACCTCTGTTGCAATGACTACAAAAAATATTATTCCTCCATACCTGCTTAACCTTCTTCCTTCCTTGATGTGGAGAAGGCCTTTCACATCTTGTCCTCTTTCTTGTTGCCATTCTTTTCCAACACTCAGCAACAACATGGTTATACAAGCCACAAAAACTACATGGTTTTCTATGCCATTAGAGGAAATTTCAACCTAAAAGTGGGCTCCTAAGGAAAAATCAAGAAATTAATAAAAAAATGCCATGTAAACATTTTTTTAATATTCTTTTACTTTTACCTATGTTCCACATTTTTTTTTTGTAAAGCTTGGCAAGTCCATCCATTTTCTATTATATATTAGGCAAATTTACACCACATAGATTGACCGGGTGGCCTCAAATTTCCCTAAGGGGAAACCAAGTTTGTTGGCCACCAGTCAGCATTATACGCCATCCAAAAACAAAATTGCTTCAGTCTTTCTAGCAAAGCTAGGTAAGTCTCAGTCTTGTGTCCAAATATTATATAACTGTAATAACTGACATATGCAACATGAAATTTAAAAGCTACGCGCATAAACAAAAACTAAGCATGATGAATCTAGTCTTTCTACTCATTCTACTCATCAGAGACAGAGGCTACAAGAGCAGGATCTTCAGCAGTTGCCCCTAGCATTCCATACAGCTCCAAGATGCAAGGGATGTGACGGTCAATACGATCCATCCTGATGTCCTGTTTGTGCAACTGAAATAGGATTTTCTCCATGTCTTTTTTATAACTGGGCAGGCCCTGCATTGTGACTGCCATCCCCACAAAGATTTGTTCCATCGCTTTTCCAAGCAGACTTTTCATCAAGAAGTACAAGTACAGGGTGTGTTTGAACTGCGTAATTCTACCTCGTGTATTCCCTGGATCAAGAACCATCGTCCTCCAGTCTTCTATCTCCTCATCTGGTTCACTTTCCTGTTTTATCTCTGCTTCCCAGTCGTCAATCAGCTTTTGGATTCCTTCATTCATTTCATCCTGGTATGTCGATGTTGCCTCTACTATGAGGTGCTCAATAAGCTTACGACCCCTGCGGCCTTCCAACGTGCTCGGCCTCTTGGTTGCTTGGTGGGTTGGGCCCCTACTGCCACGAACATGCCCTCTCTTTGTTGGAGCCATACTCTGTTCAGTGATGCCCAGAGAACCATTGCTAGCCCGCAACCAAGGTTCCTTTGCCCCTCTTCAACTTTGAGCCTTCTTCCGTCTCCACTGCAATTTTCTCTTTCCCGACATGTCGAATGCCATACCCATCTCCACGACCATGCCTTATTCCTCCCTCTACCACCTTACCAACCCACCGACCATGCATTCATGGCTAAGGACACCGCACCCCCTGCCTTGAGCATGTGGGGGATGACGGTAGTTATTGTACTTGTACAAACCATATCACATCCAAGCGTGTCGCCTCTGACACCCTCTCTCATCCTGATCGAGAGTATGTTCCACAATAGTTATTAGCATGAGATTTAATTTATTTCTAATCTTTTACTTTTATCGAAATTGCTCAATATATAACACTTTTATTAAAATAACTTTGTATATATATATATATATATATATATATATATATATATATAACTATTTATTGGCTTTTTTTAACGACAATGTCTACTGAAGCTAGAATTTTGCCGGAAATGTATTTTTTGGCTGAAATTTGGTAATTTGTCCTTTTTGGAATACATTTTTTAACTATTTAACTATTTAAATATGGAGTTATCTTTAGTGCGACTTTTTGGACTTTCTGGTGCCAGAATCTGGTGGAAAAGTTTGAGGTGAAATCTTGATTTGTGTTATTTAAACTGGTTTTTTGGCTATATATATGGATTCATCACCCTGAAAACCCCATGGCACTTCGATTGCGCAAGGGTTACCCATCAAGCTTTTGATTTCAATAAATTCTTGTGAGATTTTAGAGAAATTACACCAGAAAAACTCCCCTGAAAAATTTCTAAAATATCTCATTAAAGACAACTTGTTTTTTCACTAATAACCTTTCGTAATACATAATTCAAAACATAAATACAACAATAAAATTGAAAATTCATACCCACCCATTTCCAATATTATACCATTTAAACAACATGAATCATAAATAGATTATATATACTTCATACTACTTAATATTAAAGTAGGGACTTCAGATGACCTTAGTGTCTACCAGCCTTCTTATGAGTCTGACCATTTATGAAATCTCCCCTTGTTGAGGAATCCGCTTTGAGTTTTCTCTTTACAAAACTTCGAAAAGCTTGTATTTAAAAGTTTGGATTTTCATTTTCAAAAAGAAAACAAAATTGGTTGTTCTTGACTGATTTGTGATTCTACATAAATTAGTCCTTAGCTTACATCTAGCTAAGTAAAACATCCTTAAAAAAGACTTTTAGTAGGCTTTGACTTCAAATAGGTTTTTATAATTTGTAGATCTCAAAGTTAGTCATTTTCATAGTTTTGAGTGTTTTATTAAAAAATATAAAAATCTCTTTTGGAAAAAGTTTGTTTTGTAGTGATTGAGTGCTTTGAAACGAAAAAGGGAAATTTTTGTGAAATAACTAGTTGTCTCGTTTTGAGTGCATTGGAAAAGGACAAAAACTCTTCTTTTAATTTGTTTGATTGAGAAAGATTTGTGTTTACAAAGTATTTGCATTCTCAAACTCTTTCTTAGTTTAGAAGTTCATCGAAGAGAAAATGATTGTTTAAATCATCTTAAGTGCATTTTTAGTGATTTTGAGTCGAGTCTTCATACCACGAGTTTCATCTCTGCACCTTTGGACTTAAACAAAAACCAATAAAAAATAACGCTTAAAGTAAAATTCCTCTAGTAATATTTTTATTTCTAGGGCTTTGATACACCAACTTAGCTTAGGCTAGTGTCTTGGAGTAGGAGAGTAATTAACTCTCCAAGATAGTAAAAACAAACAAGTAGCTGTATCTTGTGGTAGGGAAGAAATCCAATTGTTGCATTTATGCTCTGGGAAAGCTCCTCTTAAAGGAGAAGCACGAGATCGTGTCCGAACCAGTGTGGGAATTAATCCTTCCTCATTGGGAACGACGCCAGATATTCACGTATTAAAAACGGTAAACCTCGGATTAACCATTGTCGAGGAGCCTGGGGTCACTTGTTGGTAAACCTTGGATTATGTCAAGGAGCCTTCAAGGGGATTGAGCTTGCTACTCTGCCCTTACGTGCATATCGGATCGTAGACTGTTCCCCCAGGTGTATTTGTCTCAGTTGGTAACCTTAGTGGCCATATTCTTTAGGACTCTTCCTGAGGTGACAGTGGTGGGAAGATCCCACTGTACCTGGAGCAGACGTCGGCTAGACTCACTTGGATTTTCTGGGGGGTTCTCTTCACTCGAGACGGCTAAGTGGAGGAACTTGTGCCAGTCTATTCATTAAGCAGGTTGCCGGGTTAACTGTTCCAACCGCCATTTCTGTATTGAACTCTGCGACGTTGGATTTCATCACCAACTAGTGTTTTCAGTACAGAAAGTTACTGTTTGTGTGTGTTTGATCTCCTAGACTCTTTAGGCGTGTGATTCAAATTTGTTTGGTTCTTTAGAGGCTTTAGGTGGTTTTCATTGAGATTTTACTTTGTTTGCGTGTGAAGTAGTTAAAATTTTTTAACTGTGGTTGAATTACCAAGGCAGTCCCGTAGACTTCGGGGCCAGTCTCCTGAGTTTGTAAACGTGGCTGAGTTACTGAGGAAGTCCCATAGACTTCGAGGCCAACCTCCTGAGGAAGTACTGAGCTAGCTTGAAGGCTTGAAAGTCCTCGTAACTCCTAGAGACAGTAGAGTTGGGTTACCTGAGGAAGGAGAATCTTCTTTGATAGTACATCCTGATTTTCAACCATTAGTGGCAGATTATAATCCACAGTCAGTGTCTGTTTCTGAAATTGCTGGTAGCTTTTCATCTACTAGTGATATAGGTGAGGAACTTGAAATATCCGAGCCTGAAAGTGAATTTTCTGCTACTCCGAGCTCGGGGTTTGTTTCTCCAACTTCTAGTGGTCCTGGTTCACGTAGGGTAGAAAGAGTAATCACCCAAGATCTTCCTTCTGGGCTTATTGCTATTGAAGAACTTGCTCCGGAGGAAGAAGTAGGCATCCCTATCCCTGAAAATCAACCTGTTATTGAGCTAAGGGAGCGTGAATCAATTTTTTACAGTCCACCTAAGAGCAGTTCTTGGTATCTTTCTTTGACTAATTTCTTAGAAAACTCAGGGTTAAGTTTTTCACCACCTCGCGCTCCTTATCACCCAACACCTAGAGGTTTTTATACTCCCGTAAATATGTCAGGACAGTCATCCATGTTTACTCAATCGCCTGAATCCTTTTTGTACGACGGTCCTTCTGTTCCCTCTGGGTATCAGTCCCTTTCTGGTACTTTTTCGGGAGCATCTCCTCAACCCATTGAGCAAGGGTTATTAACTGGAAGCAATGGTACTAAGCCGTTGAGCGTAGAAGACATTCTTATGATGTCAGGTTCTATTCCCAATCCTCAACCTCAAGGTGGTCAGTTACCACCTGGGGGGTAGCCTCAATTAACGCCTGTGGGGCAACCTCAAGGTACAAAATTTGCATCTGGGGGGCAACCTCAAGGACAGTACATACCTACGGGACAGTACGTTCCTCAAGGTCAACCCCAGACTCAATATGTACCCCAAGGTCAACCCCAGTATCAATTTATACCTCAAGGTCAACCCCAGTATCAGTATGTGCCTCAAGGGTATCAACCCCACGGTCAGTACTCGAACCAAGGTTTCCAACCACCCTCCGATCAAACGTATGTTCAAGGAACGGGAAATGTACCTTTCAATTATCAATCCTCCTCTCAACCCGGTTATGGTCCTCAGTATTCTCAACTAGTTATGGGTCAGTACCCCGGAATGAATATAGTGTGGGATCCATCACAAACTCAACAGGTGTTGCAGCCAAGTGTACAGTTGTCATCTCAAACTGGACAACCCTTAGTTTCTGGTTCACCCCAGCAACCAGTCCAGTCTAACATTCAAACTTCTGTACCTTCGGTAGTTTCTCCGCCTAGGCCTAGTACACCTCGTACTCCGCCTCAAACGACTGCTACAACTGCCGCAACATCTGTTCAATCTACCCCACCTACTTCTGGAGTATCGACAGCTCCGATTTCTACTGTTCCTGTATCTACTCCTTAGACATCTTTACCACCGTCTGGATCTATGATTCAAACTTCGGTTCAGATTCCTGTAGGACAACCTGGTTCAAGTACGGTTGTCACAAGTCAACCACAATTTACTTATCAACCGTACCAGGGACAGTACCAATTCGGTCATGTTGTGCAACAGCCAGTCTACCAGTATCAACCATACCCTTGGTACACTTATCAACAACCCCAGCACGGTCCGGTTAATCCTGGTTTTTCGAGAGGATACAATATCCTGAACGCAATTCCTATTCCTAGTTATCCTGGATATCCTCCTCCTGGGGCTGGTCTTATGACCCAAAGTTTTAGGGATCCTAATCAGCAGTTACCGTTTATTGCAACTTTGGACTTACTTGACTTGTCGCACCTAACGAATGATCCCATTAGTTATCTTCCGTTTTGGCCGCCAATGCCGAATAAGTTGCCCAGTGACATTCCCAAGTTGAAGGTAAATCAGGAGAGGACCCATCGAATCATGTGATGACTTACCACCTCTGGTGTGCATCTAACTCTATTACAGATGATTCAATCCGTCTTAGACTTTTCCAGCGCACTCTAATTGGTCTCGCGGCCAAGTGGTACATTGAGTTACCGCGAGGCACTTTTTATAATTTTAGTCAGTTAGCTACCTCGTTTTTAACTCATTTTCAGTTGCCAGTCCGATATGACAATGGCACGGAATTGTTAACTTCGCTAAAACAATCGACATCCACTTACATTTCAGATCATATTCATGAGTGGAGACGTCGACGACGTTTAGTGAAGGTATTTATTCCGGATCAGATCTTGGCCGAGTGGTTTGTAAAATCTTTGTTGCCAAAGATCACTGAAGATGTTGCTAAAGCCGGAGTTGTTACTGAGGAGCAAGTGATTGCTCAAGCACAGTACCTTGACTTGGTCTATACTCAGTCAGGTACGTTACACGAGAAAATCCCCGATCTTCCCAAGCAAAATCAAATCGCTGCAGCTCCTTCGCGATCTCATGCCACCGATGGTAAGATTGGCATGGTTAACACTAAAAGTAAGAAGAAATCTTCCAAGAATTCTTCTCCCATCATAACCTTGCCTGATTCCCCGACAGGAGATTCTTCTGCAGAAATTTCCGCCGATATTCACGTTGTAGAGTCATCTACAGCCAAATCAAAATCCGGTGGGAAGAAGAAAGGAAAGAAGAAGAATAAAACGGACAAAAGTTCAAAGGAGAAACCTGAAAAGGCAGAATCCAATGATGAAAAGCGCAAACCTCATTATCCTTGTCTCATTTGTGACGATGAACATTTTACAAGAGACTGCCCTCATCGTGCAGAGGTTGCGAAGATTGTCAAGGGTTCCCAAACTCCTGCTGTTTTGAAGGATCCTTTTCCGGCTCAAGACAGTAAGATGATAGGTTCATCCTCGAATGCCAATGAAGAACCCATACTGATGATGTCCCATGTTAGGATTGCGACTCGATCGCAAGATTATGGTAGTAAAAGTCCTATTGATGGTAAAGAAGCAGAATCTTCTCATTCTAATCCATCAACCTCAGCTCCCGGTTCCGATCCACTACAGATCGAGAAACCTAATCCAGACTTGGTAATCAAACCGCCCGCCAAGGGTATACTTCGAAAGTCAGCTTTCAATCCACATGCGAGAGCGGCTCAGAATTATAACATTGTTGAGGATTTAACTGTTTCACCCTCAGCAATGTTGGCTTTGGAAGTGCTACAATCATGTCCAGCACAACGTAAATTACTTTTGTCGGCTATCGGAGCTGTTGATGTTCAGGACCCGAACCTAATAATTTTCGATCTAGAAAATAGTACACCGCGTTTGCCTCATCAAATGGCTTTCCAGATACCAGTGATAGTCAAAAACAGGCCTATTCATCGGACTGTAATTGATGAGGGAGCCTCAACGTGTATTATGTCGATACAGTGTTGGAGATCGCTTGGTTCTCCTTCACTAAATCAATCCCTGACGATTCTAAAGGCCTTTGATGGTCGTGGGTTTCATCCTTTTGGCATTCTACAGGATTTGCCTATAGGGGTTGAAGGAAAAACCGTTAGTCTAGATGTGGAGGTGGTTGATGCCCCTCTAGATTACAACCTTCTCTTGGGTCGAAGTTGGTCTTACGCTATGACAGCGGTCGTTTCATCGGTCTTTCGAGTAATAAAGTTTCCACATAATGGAAAGATCGTAACAATAGACCAGCTGGCTTACTTTTCATCCGACCCAGCCTCTTCGGAGAGTATTCAGCATGTCGGTAAAACGACTATCCCATATAAGGATGTTGGAGTAGGACTAGTTAAAGATGCCGGTTTACTGGGAACTTTTCCTTTTCCTCCAATCAACGCATCGTCTTCATTTGCAACTATTCATATGATTACATCAGACACCATTGTTTATGATGATCCTTGGATCATTCCTTCTGAATCTGAGATAGACTCATTTGGTAATGCCATGCCTTTGAGTCCATATGAAATTGCCTATGAAGCCGTGCAGTCGTTTGCCGACCCATCTTCAACCGAAATTGACTTCATGAATGTGGTCCGTGAGGAATCACTTTTCACATCAAACTCAGATTTAATCACGTTTTCTGAACTTGTTCACTCTGACGAGAAAATTCGCGAAATCCTATGTGTAGATGATTTACCATGGGAAGATCTCCATCACAGATCTTCATTTTTACCTGAGGACGATAGTTTTGAAAATGATTTCTCATCAATTTTTACAACTGAATATGTCAAGGAACCTTAAAATCCAATGAAACATCCCGATTCAGAGTTAAATTTGGGAAACATCTCTCGAACTATTCCTATTGACATTTTGGTTAAGCCCGGAATTGTTGAGAACATTCATATAGGTGCCTCGTGTACAGATGATGAAATTCAGCTATATAAGGCCCTATTTCAAGAATTCCGCGATGTGTTTGCCTGGTCCTATGAGGAAATGCCAGGAATTGATCCCGCGATTGTTGTTCATGAGATCAAGACTTACTCGGACGTTAAACCCATCCGACAACGTTTGCGTCAGATTCACCCACGAAAAGCTGCTGCAATTAAAGCAGAAGTTGAAAAATTGTTGAAAGCAGGTTTCATTTATCCAATCTCGTTAACGGATTGGGTATCGAATATTGTTCCGGTTAACAAAAAACAGGGAACAATAAGAATATGCATCGACTATAGGGACATTAATCGAGCCTGTCCAAAGGACAATTACCCAACTCCCTATATCGATCAAATTATTGATGATTGTGCCGGTAACGAAATATTCTCCTTTATGGACGATTTTTCTGGATACAATCAAATCAACATTCTACCTGCAGATCAACCAAAAACGGCTTTCATTTGTCCATGGGGGACATTTTCTTATTGCAAGTTACCTTTTGGGCTTAAGAATGCCGGAGCAACTTTTCAAAGGGCGATGTCTTATGCGTTTCATGACATCAAGCACATTGTGCAACCGTATCTCGATGACTTGCCTGCTCATTCATTACATCGAGCTGATCACCTCGTCCATTTACGAGCAATCTTTATGAGGTGTAGGCATTATCGGATTCGGTTGAACCCACACAAATGTGTCTTCTGTATAGAAACGGGTCAATTTCTGGGGTTTGTAGTTTCGAAAGCCGGCATTCGGGTTGATCCCTCGAAGGTCGAAGCTATCATCAAATTGCCTCCTCCTTCAAGTCTTCGCCAACTCCAAAGTTTGCAGGGAAAAGCAAACTTTTACAACGATTCATTCCTAACTACGCCGAGGTTACAAAGGGTTTCACCCGGTTGTTGAAGCAAAATACCCCATTCTATTGGGATGAGATAGCTCAGAAATCTTTTGATGCACTCAAACACGCATTGACCCATGCACCATTGTTGCATCCTCCCAACTACAACCATGATTACTTTTTGTATCTCGCCGCCTCTCATTCCACCATTGGAATGGTCTTAGTTTAGAAAGATGAATTCGGAACTGAACATGTGATATATTACCTTAGTCGAACTTTAAATCCAACTGAGCTAAAATACTCACATGTGGAGAAATTGGCATTGGCAGCTGTTCAAGCTGTCTAACGTTTTCGTCACTACATTTTACTATGTAAAACTACGGTAATTTCGGATTGCAACCCTATGATCTACATTTTGACCAAGCAATTTATAGGGGGCAAGTACTCTAAATGGATCATTATCCTGCAGGAGTTCGACTTGGAATTTGAGAAATCTAAGTCTAAGAAATCTTTAGTTTTTGCGGAGTTAATGTGTGACTTCCCGCGTGCTGACACGGAAACTGTGGCAGAGGAGCCCATTGCGGACGAATCCTTGTTTCTAATCAGCACTTTAGATCCGTGTTATGGGGATATCATCGTTTATCTCCAGACCCAATGCTTTCGGCCCGAAATTTCAAGGTCAGAACGTCGAAAAATTCGATTCCAGTCCCAACAATTCAGGATTATTGGAGATACTCTTTATCGCCGTGGGGCGGACTCTGTGTTTCGACGTTGCTTAACTCACGAGGAAGCTGAAAGGGTTCTAAATGACTTTCACTCTGGAGCGTGTGGCTGTCATATGTCTGGGTTTGCCACAGCCCAAAAGATATTGCGCGCTGGCTACTTCTGGCTGTCTTTATTTAAAGATTGTATTACGGCAGTCTGAAAATGCCACAACTGCCAAATTTTTTATCGTAAGATGCATGCTCCACCTGCTCCTCTCCACCCTATAATTTTCGTTGGTCCTTTTGCCAAATGGGGTATCGATTTTAGTACATGTAACCCTCACTCGGCCGGGGGGCATGCGTATATCATCCTTGTGGTAGATTATTTTACTAAGTGGGCCGAGGCGATGCCTACATTTGAGGCAGACGGCAAGACAGCTGCAATTTTCATGTTCAATCATACAATTGCTAGGTTTGGTGTCCCGCAAGCGATAATCACTGATCATGGGCGTCATTTTCGAAACTTTATGATGACCGAACTTACAGGCCAGCTTGGTTTACGTCACGATAGTTCAACCCTTTATTATCCACAAGCGAATGGTCTGGTTGAATCCATCAACAAAGTTTTAGTTATCATGATCCGACGAATCATTGGGATTCATCAGTCGAATTGGCACAACATGCTATTTTCAGCGCTTTGGGCGTACCGAACTTCAGTAAAAACATCAACAGGGTTCACTCCTTTCCAACTAGTCTATGGTTTGGAAGCTGTGTTACCCATTGAATGTGAAATCCCGTCACTGCAAATGGCCATCGAGTTACTTCCAGCCACTTATTAAGAGGAAAAACGTTTGTTATACTTGGCTCAATTAGATGAGAATCGACGCGATGCTGCATTGGCGATCGAGACTCACGCAAAAAGCATGAAAGTTCAGTATGATCGGAATGTGACCCCTCGAAATTTTTCGGAAGGAGATCTAGTCTTAGTTTACGATCAAGCTAATGATAAATTAGGCGTTGGAAAATTCGTTCCTATGTGGCATGGTCCCTATGTTGTCAAGCGAAAGCTAGCCAAAGGGGCCTATGAATTGGTAGACATTGACGGGGACTCTTTGGGTAAACCTAGAAATGGCCTTTACTTGAAGAGGTATTATGCTTAAAAGAATGGGTATGGAGATTTTTAGTTAGGATAGTTTTTCTTTCTAGCTGGTCTGTTTTAGTTTAAATAGTGTGCTTAGCTTAGAGAGTGTTGTTTTTTCGTCATTATTCCTGCTTATCTTGGTTTTACTCTTGATATTGCAGATGTCGATGCCTCTCCAAACATACATTGGTTTCGCTGATGGTGCTTGTCGTAATACACGGAACATCTCTTCCACAGCTTGGGTTATCTATTCGCCCTCTGACGAGTTAGTATCTATGCATGGGGTAAGCCTCGGTCAAACAACGAACAACATTGCTGAGTATAGTGCAGTGATTGAGTTATTATCTGAATCTATTTCATTTGGGATTCGGAGTTTGATAGTGAGGTTAGATTCTGAACTCGTTGTATTACAGCTTAATAGAGTGTATGCCATTAGAAATCCAGTGTTATTAAGATTATTTTTGAGAGTGCGTCTCTTGGAACGTGAATTTGATTATATTGAATATCAACATATTCCAAGATCTTTAAATACATTAGCAGATGCAATTGCTTCTCGAATGTTAAATAGACATTTGCAATAATCATACATGTAAATTTAAAACCATTCAATAATATGATTTACAAGATAAGCCGGTAATAGTGATATATATATATATATATATATAGGAGTGTGTCAAAAAATACATCGTCCTCGATCATAGGTTGAAAAACACCTTATGATCGGCCAAAATGATAAGTACAAAAACAAAAAAAACAAAAATGTCACATGTGCCCACAATAGGCGATCATCCTATCACTGGTGATGATCTCTATGAGGAACCACTGCACGGACCACCTTGCAAAGGAACCTCCTAAAAGGTCCCGGGACTCCAATCACATAGCGCTGAAGTCGACGAGGAATGTCATCTATAGTGGTCTCCGGAATATCTCCTGTCAAGCGCTCGAGATGACCCTCCAACTCGGCCAAAACCTCTGCTGATTCGTCTTGTGGGGCTGGCGCTGGTGCAACTGGTTGCTTCCTCTCGTAAGGTCGGAGAGCAGTTGGTCGCTGTGGACCCACATCTGCATTTGAAATTTTTTACTATCAGTTTTGGGACGATGGAAAATTAACAAAAAAATTAAAATAGGAAAAATGTTGAAAAGGATTTTACCTGACTCATCCCACTGCTCTCCTGGTGGAAGAACCATGTCTGGGTCACCACGAAAATCTATCCCAGCGTAAGGGAAGTCCTGAATAGAAAAGACCTGGTTTTCCAGCCATTGGAAATACTCAGGTTTGAATCGAGCAACCTCTATCCTCTCGTCCGGGTGACGGGCCATAACTGCGACCCATCGCATCAGTTTGGGCTCTCGAGGAAGCCCAGCTCCAACAGTAAGGTGCTACGGGATCAGCATAGGAACCCTCTCCAGGCCAAAACTCACGACCAAAGCCCCATAACCAAAGGTCTTTAGTCGTCCGTTCTTGGCCCTGGTCAGTTGGCCTTTCACATTGGCCAACACAACATCACACCAGTTGAAGATGGTACCTCGGAAGCAATCAACTGCCATACGCATCTGGGATTCGGTGGCAATATGTAATGCGGTAGCTCCGCAAAGTCTAGTGACAGTAAACGCAATCACCATGAGCTCAGGACGGGATATGATCTTTATGTCAATCCCTTTGTCTCTAGCCTGGCTGTTGCAGTACTCTAGCCGGAGGCTATCGACAGACTGGCCACCTGCCCTAGCCCCAAACAGAGTCAAGTCTTCGCCTCTCTTAGGCAAACTAGTTAAGAAATATATGTCCGCCAGCTCAATTTCGAGCTGGTGGCTGCCAATGAAGAAGCACTGGTCCTGTACACTCCACCTGTCAACCAGCCACTGTAAGAAATCCACTTGAGCCCTCATTCCAGGAATGGCCCAGAATTTGTACAAGTCGCACGCCCTCAAAGCATCAAGTGAAGGCTGATGATTCCATGCGGCAGCATCCACGTCCTCATGCTCTCGTTCACGCCAATCTAGCATGATGTACTCTTTGCATCAAGTATAAGGATAAATTAAATTGCTAGAAATTGTTTTGTTTGGTCCATTTTTGAGAATTTTTGGGTTAAAAACCCTTGCGACGGGGATCGCACCCTCCGGGTTAGACACAGTGCGTGGGACCGCACTTTGTCTACATGGAAGGTGCGGACCCCGAGCTTTTTCCCAATGGAGAAAAAGTCGGGGTCCGCAGGCCAGCAGTGGTAAACTGCGGGCCCCCGCGCGCGGGTTTTATGCCTAAAAACCCTCCCAAAAATAAATAAATGACTAAAAAAAAATCAAACGGTTAAAAATGAAGAGTAGGATGATGTGGATTACCTGGAGAAGACGGCGCTCGATTCCGACGGTTGGATTTTCCGCAATCTTCACGGGAAGTTTTCTGAGCAAAAGCATTATTTTCTCACCCAAAACTCAAACGGTAAAAATGAATTGACAAAGGCCCTTTTTATAAGTTTTTGAGTAAATAAATTGCAAATTTGTTTATGTTTCACTTTGAAAAAGTATTTTTGTGACAATTTTATCTATTTCAAACATGTATGAGTAATGTTTGTGTTTTTGTGCACGATAACGGATTATTTAGGCGAAATCTATCATTTTCGACGAAAAAACATTTAGAGTCACCTTTAAGCTCTTTTTTGACTCCTGAAACATGAAAATATTGCCGAGTGTTTCTTTTAAACTCGTTAAAATGGAATTAAAAGACGGTCCACTTACAGCTCTTTTCCGACCGTAAAAACATGAAAAGATTGCCGGATTTTTGTCGTTTCAAATTCGATATCGTTATAAAACGACGTGTCATTGATCGCTTTTTTACTTTTTCAGATCAAGGGCACTAATGACGAAAAGTACTCCTTGGTCGTAAAAGATCAAGCGGTTCTCTCAAGTATTATTTTATACTTTTTCAGACTTGGGAGACACAAATTTATGAAAAAGGTCAACCCTGGAGTCTTCTTAAGTTTTTTCAGACTCTCTAAAATTGAAAAACGCCGAGTTTCTCCTATACTGGACTCATTAAAATTTCACAGTAAAGGACCTGTTCAATTACAAACAGGAACGAACCACTCCTTCTTAGGGTTCGAATTTAAACTAAGTTGGACTCATCCGAAGGATGAGCTTATAATCAAGCAAATGTTATCCTTCTCAAGCTTGTCAAAAATAAAGAGGTACTTGCCAGAAATGGTGGGGGAAAAGAGAGAGAAATGAGTCTGTTTGTCATACTTTGTAACCACTCTTGAACACGACACTTTTATTCACCTGGGTTGGGAAATCCTTTGCCTAACAGTTGATCAAACCACATTGAAAGTCTTCAGCCGGTTTCTGGGTATTAACTTTGGGTCAATTGTCACCAAGACATCTGTCGTGTCTTTATGTGTTCAAGAGGTCACTGCCAATAAGCCATTCATCTGCAAAATATCTGTCATCCATCTTGACCATCCCTGAGTCAGTCCTTGAAACTAAATTTCTTCAACTTAATCTATTATTTCGTGTTGTGGGCTTGCCTACGACGGATCGCTTTCTATCGACATCAAGTCATTATCTAGAAACATGATCTAGAAATCGTCAGTACCTTGAGATCTGCATGCCTCAATGGCAGGTTTCTCGCCTTTGACGACAGTTTGCATCATTGAATTTCGATCAAAGGATTCCGTGACATGTTCGACATCAACACATTTATTCGCATCTCATGGATTGTACTGGGTACTTTGAGAGCCATTGACATCACTGGTGGTTTCTCTCACACTTGTTAACAATTTACATCATTGACTGGTAATCAAGTGGTTTCTACCATGTTCGACATCGACACATTCATTCGCATGGATAGAATCATACTGTGTCGGGAAGTAGAAATGAAGACCCTAGATCTAGTTTCCACAATCCAGGCTGCGAGGAATTTTGTATTCATTATATAATGGACTATTCATAAACAGATGGCTACGTCCATACTGTGTCCACCTGAGTCTTTACTTGTGATTTTTTACAAGATCATTCCTATATCAGAGCAGTAGTTAGTTTTTCTAGTCAGTTTTGATCTGAGTATGGGAATTCCTACCTCAGCGATGATATGATCTCATATATATATCTTGCATTGAATGTTTTTACAGGTTCCAACCGGGCTCTCCACAAGATGATCCTCGAAATGATAAAGTACTTCACTCTTCCTAAATGATAAATGAAATCCTCATCTACTACAGACTTCGCACTTTAGGGGGCAATCTGTTACACAAAAATATCGTCACCATGATTATTTGCAGTCAGTATGGGTCTATCATCACTTGTACTGTCCTCCTAAGCAAGTCTCAGACCTCAGCTCTTCAAGTCAAGCTTTGGAAATGAGAGAAAGACATTAAAAATCAATGTAACTCTGGTTCCCTACTTTCTCTCACTGTCACCTGCGGTCCCGCACCTTCTGTGTATAAAAAATGCGGACCTGCCTGCTCTGTCCCTAACAGTGTAGGTGCGGACCCCTGTGAAAGTCAAAAGGCGCAAGTTTTATCTTAAAAAACTCACTTTGGGTTAATTCTAGAGGTTTCTAGAAGGAATTTCGACGTGGATTGTTCGCTCTGAGGTGGTTCATGCATCCCAAAAGAGAAGGAGCTAATCCCTTGATGAGAGGAGCTATCCCTTTGAAGGAGGACTTTATCCCTTTGAAGGAGGACCTAGTAACCTCCCTCCATTGCACTATAAATACATGCATTGGGCTAGTTGCTGGAGAGGTTAGAAGCTGAACATTTTTTAGGGTAAATGCTGGTGAAATCAAGACTTCCTAGTGGATCTTAAGAGGAGAGATCACATACATTTTTGGCTTCATTGGGGAGTGAGTGAAACTTGTCAAAGTAGAGGAGACTTCTTGCTGGACCCTGGGAGGAGCTTTTACAGCGTCAAGGAACAGGTTGTAAAGTTATTCTTCTTTTGAATTAATACAATCAAACTCATTTTTCTCAACAAGTATCTCATGTTATTTGTTTCATGGACTCCTTGACTTTCATGTTAAATATGTTTTATGCAATTGGCTTTTCAGGAGCTATTTAATTTGTTTGCCTTGTTTGTGTTTGCAGATTCGCGACAAAGGAGCTCATTTGGATCGAAGAAGCGAGGGCATCCACAAGCTTGCGTTGGACCTAAGGTAGGCCCTAAACCACTTGTTTGCCATTGTTTATTAAAGCATATTTAGAGAAAGATAGTGTCTGGTTGGTTTTCTTGTCATTAGGTCTTCTTTATATTCTAGGAAGGTCTATCTTGTCCGCAAGATCGACTTATTCCGTGTGACAGGAGTATGATGTCATCTCATGAACAAAGGGAGGAATAATTGCTCGTATGTCACTCTACCTCCACCAACGACCTCCATTACCTCTTCATTATGCTCATGCATTGGAACCACATGGGGTGGTACAATGGTGCTAAATCAACTCTTCCCTATGGATGTATGTGGCTATTTGGAACTCCTTCTCAAACATAGGTTATAGAGTGGGGCAATAAAGTCATTACAAATCTTAGGATAGTAGTGAGTATGCTTCATATTCTAAATATTTTTGGCAAAAAAAATTCTTACAAGATACATTCTAGATCCAACCCAAAGGAAATGCTACGGAATGGGTTAATGCTAGGGAATGGGTTCAAAGAACATACTTAACAATCCAATGGTTAGAAGGCCATAAATAATTTGAAACATTAACCAAGGAAAGGATTCTTGAACTTATCTATTTCATGGACCAAGTTGTTGGATATGATCTCCACCTCATTGAAGATGGTTTTGGCTTCATAAATCCCTAGAGAACAAGGATCCAATTCTTGTAGAAATGGGTTATATCTTCCTCTCTATATGATATGCTCATTAGGACCATGGAATATTACTAAATAACAACTTGAAACTATGAGAGGATTACTATCCTTAGCTAAATTTCTCAAATGATTTGGTGTTATCCCATCACTTCACTAGTGTTTTAGGGTTCATTTGTTTCTCTACGTGCTTCCAACCACTCTCATATTAATTTCTAAGTGGGAGTGGGAAGATTATACATCCATTGTATGCTAGCGACATAAAAAAAACCATCAAGTCTCCCTAATTTGTGTTGGCATTATGATACAAGTGTTGTTCTTGATGGCAACTCACTCACAGGTCAATTCAGTTTTGATAAAAGGAAACTCACAGTACAACAGGAATATTCAGAGGTAACAGGGTAGTGGTACAAAAGAACAGGAAGATGGAACTAAGGTCTACTGATCAGAATAAAGAAGGTGAAGGAAAAGGTTGATGTAAAGTAGTTTAAGAAGTATACGCAGGTCCACTTAGTCAAAACAACATATACACACTGGTACACAGAACAAAAAGAGCATATACGTATACACACTCTCACGAGAGAAAAAGCGTGTACAGGTTCGAAAATCAAGGTTTTGGTCCAAGTTATTTGGTTTGAGTTATTTGGTATGAGGTATTGATCCGAGGTATTTGGTCCAAGGTGTTGGTCGTAATTCGTTTTGGTCTGAGGTATTGAGAAAGGCCTAAAACTATATGAGGAGAAGGTCATTAGGCCAGGATGTGCAAGTGAATGGGTTTCTAAGGGTTACTTCTATCTGAAGTATATGTTATGTTGCAAAGGCTATGGTTATGAGATGATCTGAAATATTTTGTGCACCTTGGATACAATGTTAGATCTGGATCATAAAAACTGAAATGACTTATCATTGAATGATCTGATGTTGATTAGGCTAGATCTGATTGCTTGAGCATGTTTTATTCTGTAAATGTAATTAAGTGGGTATGGCTGAAGTCTGGAATGGTCGTGAAGTTTTAAGTTAGTATTTGCATATCTATACATTGGTTCACTTTGGTAAAAGCGTGTATACACACTGTTTCGGCACATCTAAATAGCGTATACATTATGAAATATGATGTTTGAAGTTGCAGTTGGTTTTGGTTGTTGATACAGAGTTCTGGTTTCTGCTCTGTGTTCTGGTGACTATGTTCTAGTGACAGTGTTCTAAATGTTCAAATTGATTGATTGTGATTTTCTTCAGTGATGATGGGTTTTCACTGATTGGTTGTATTGCAGTGGTGATTTATTTTGAGCTTAAATGTTGCCGATGGGTCCAATATGAAAATTTGATGAAACATGTCCTTCAAATTGTGGTGTTGTATTCGAGCAGTATCCAGTCTGAAAAATTATGAAATCTGGTCCCTGGAGGAAGGGAGAAGGTCGTAACCTCTTGTAGACCGGCACCTATGTACTGGTAAACATATCAGCTAGTACAAGAGCCAAGGGGTTGGATCTCCCTTCCAGTAGCAGCTAGAAAACGAGTGAAGGTTGGAGCCTTCTGTAGGTTGGCGCCTACGTACTAGTAAATGGATCGGCTAGTACAAGAGCTAAGGGATTGTAACTCCCTTCCAGTAGAAGCTAGAAAACGAGAGAAGGTTGTAGCCTTCTGCAGGTGAGTGCCTGCATACTGGTATGAGTCTGCACCAATGCAAGATTGTAAACATGTTTTTCTTATATTAAAAGAAGACAACAGTAGGTGGTTTTTGTCCTGCATTGGGTTTCCACCTTAAATCTTGGTGTTCATGTGTGTTGCTTATGTGTGATGGTTTATTTTATTATTACTGCACATGGTTACTGTTTATATGGTTAATGAAGTACTGATGCACTGATTAAATATCAACATATGATGATTTAACTGAATCATTAGTTTGTTGGATATACGCTGGTTGCTTTAAAGATAGTTGCGTGTACATGCAAGTTACCTTCATTGAAGCAGTGTATATAAATCTGAGTATAAAATGAAAAAATTATTGATTTGATAATATTGATTCACCCCCCTCTCAGTATTATTTCCAACAATTGGTATCGGAGCAGGTCCTTCAGAAGAAGCTTGATCACTTGAAGGGAGATCTTTCAAAATGAACAATCACAAAGGCATGGAATTTATCAAACCACCAATATTCAATGGGAACAACTTGGTATTGGAAAACACGAACTAGAGCGTATATTTAGTCACTTGGAGCTGATGTTTGGGCAATTTTGTAGAAAGGATATCAATATCCAGTAGCAATCCCCACAGATCCAGCAGAAAGGAAAACATAAAATCAATGCCAAAGTTGTTAATGCCTTATTTGGAAGTCTATCAGAATCAGAATTCGTCAAATTCATGCATCTCAACATAGCCAAGGAAATATGGGACTGAATCATTCAGAGCTACGAAGTTGACTCCCAGGTAAAACATGCTAAACTACAAACTCTCATAATCGAGTATGAAACTCTCGAGATGCATAATGATGAAAGAATTTCTAGTTATTTCTTACGAGTAGATGGGATTGTAAATCATATGAGAAATCTGGGTGAAGAGATAAAGGAAGCTACTTTAGTTGAGAAAATTTTGAGATCTTTGTCTTCTAAATTTGAGTCAAAAGTGTCTGCCATAGAAGAAAAACAGGATCTTCAAACTATTACTGTGACTTAACTCCATGGAATCCTAACTGCCTTTGAAATGAGAAAAGGAGGCCCATTAGATATGAGAGAAGTCGTTTTTAAAGCATCAGCAAAGGGAAAAGAAAAGGAAGAGCACAATGAATCAGGACACATTTCAGAAGAAGAAGATGAGGTAAATTTTGTCAAGAAGCTTCAACGGGGTTTCGGAAGATTCAGAGGTAAGCTACCATTCAAATGCTTTGCTTGTGGTAGAGTTGGTCATTACGCTGCTAAATGCCCTCATGTCAAAGGAAAGATGTTTGCAGAAGGTAATAGAAGTTATTATACTCATGATGATAGTGATGGCTTGTCCAATAGTGATGAAGATGATCAAGAAATTAAACTACTCATGGCGTATGAAAATGATGCCTTAGAAAAGGAAGATTTCCTTAAAGAAATTAGTCAACCCAAAATCAGTGTGGCAAAAAAGGATACAATCATAAAAACAGTGACACATCAACTCACTGAAAAGGACAAACACAAAATGAAGTGTTAGAATGTGAAGTAATAAGTCTAAGAAAAGAACTTGAAAAGATAAAGACTTTAAATCTTATATTTGCTAAAGGATTGGAAACGTTAGATGAATTCATCAAAGTTCAGCGTTCACCTATTATACAGACTGGTCTTGGTTTTCATGAAGGTGAATCTAGCTCACAAGATGAGGTGAGGAACTCCAATGCAAAATCTGAAATGATCAACAAGGAGATAAAAGGTCAACCACATCAACAACCAAGGAAAGAAAGACTTCAAAGAAAAACATTTCCACCTAACTATGGAAGGGATAATTGTTTCTTTTCTCTGAAAAATAATGTTGAATGTTTTAAATGTCATAATTTTGAACATGTTGCAGCCAGATGCAGAAGTAAAATGGTTCAAGACCGTCACACAGAAAGATCATTAGTTTCCAGGTACTTTAAGGGATATTGTTTTACTTGCAATATGTTTGGTCACAAAGCTATTGATTGCGATAGAAGGAATATGAAACATGTAAGATGCTATGTGTGTAACAAGTTTGGACATAAATCAAAGGAATGAAGGAGCAAATTTCGGCCACCATACCGAAAGGAGCAAACATCATCATAATCCAAGGTATTGAAGAAGAAGGAATTGTTGTTAGAAAGATGTGGCATAACTTAGTTTATAGACATAACAGACCTAGGGGGAGCTGAAAGTGTAAAACTTCAGTATTCCAATTCTCATATGCAGTTATTATGAAGAGAAGTTGCGTATATACGCGAGTTAGAAGCTGCACAGTCGTGTATATGGTGTTTTGAAGAAAAAGCAGTGGGATAGACTCAGGAAAAGGGGTCTGATATGGTTCAATCAATTATCAATTATCTATTATGTTCTAATTAATGATTGTTATAGCCTTCTATTGATATGTGGAAGTGTTTTTGGCCCTCATAAGTTATTAATAAGTTGATGAATAATTGGTTGATGATGATGCCTTGATAATTCTTACTCACAAATGCAATGATCAGATCTGATAGTAAACAGTTGGCATAGGTTTAGGGGAGCATTAGCCTTCACACGCATTCTGCATTGTTAGAATTTTGGTTGCTAAATTCAGTTATAATTTGTTGTTTAAGTCATAGGGTGTGATATGACTTCTTTTGTCATAGTCTATATTTGAATGAGTCCTATTGGACAAATGATGTAATTTGTATCCCCACTTTGCATGGGATGGATGATGTAATATTTGTTGTATTTCTATCATGTATAAACAATTGGTATATCCCCACTTGGTTGGGTGGTTGAATCAAATGTGGTGTATCCCCACTTGGTTGGGTGATTGATGTATGTATGAGTCATTGGTCATAAGAAGGTCATATTCACTTAGTTGAGTTATAGAGACATGTTATTCCTTTGAATCATATCTATGCAGACTTGGCATGCACTCAGGGGGAGTATGGACAACATAATGTATATCAAAGGAGGAAAGTTGCTTGGTCCACCCTTTGCCCTTGATGTCAAATGGGGAGAGTATTTTGGTGTTGCATGTTATCTCTAATAGTTTCTACAACTTGCAGTAATCAACACCATCATGGTTGCCATCAAGTCCAAAGGGGGAGATTGTTGGCATTATGATACAAGTGTTGTCCTTGATGGCAACTCACTCACAGGTCAATTCAGTTTTGATAAAAGGCAACTCACAGTACAATAGGAATATTCAGAGGTAACAGGGCAGTGGTACAGAAGAACATGAAGATGGAACTAAGGTCTACTAATCAGAATAAAGAAGGTGAAGGAAAAGGTTGATGTAAAGCAGTTTAAGAAGTATATGCAGGTCCACTTAGTCAAAACGGCATATACATGCTGGTATATAGAACAAAAGGAGCGTATACGTATATACGCACTCTGACAAGAGGAAAAGTGCATACAAGTTGGAAAATCAAAGTTTTGGTCCAAGGTATTGATCTGAGGTATTTGGTCTAAGGTATTGGTCCTAAGTGGTTTTGGTTTGAGGTATTGAGAAAGGCCTAAAACTATATAAGGAGGACAAGATCATTAGACCAGGGTGTTCAAGTGAATGGGTTTCTGAGGGATAATTCTATCTGAAGTATATGTTATGTTGCAGGGGCTATGATTATGAGATGATCTGAAATATTTTGTGCACCTTGGATACAATGTTAGATTAGGATCATAAGAACTGAAATGACTTATCATTGAATGATCTAATGTTGATTGGGCTAGATCTGATTGCTTGAGCATGTTTTATTATGTAAATGTTATGACCTGGGTATGACTGAAGTCTGGAATGGTTGTGAAGTTTTAAGTTAGTATTTGCAGATCTATACGTTGGTTCGATTTGGTAAAAGCGTGTATACACGCTGGTTCGACACATCTAAGTAGTGTATACATTATGAAATATGATGTTTGAAGTTGCAATTGGTTTTGGTTGTTGATACAGAGTTCTGGGTTCTGCTCTGTGTTCTAGTGAAAATGTTCTAAATGTTCAGATTGATTGATTGTGATTTGCTTCAGTGATGATGGGTTTTTAGTGATTGGTAGTATTGTAGTGGTGATTGATTTTGAGCTTCAATGTTACTGATGGGTCTAGTATGAAAATTTGATGAAACGTGGCCTTCAAATTGTGGTGTTGTATTCCAGGAGTATCCAGTCTAAAAATTTATGAAATATGGTCCCTGGAAGAAGAGAGAAGGTCATAGCCTTCTATAGGCTGGCACCTAGGTATTGGTAAACATATAGGCTAGTACAAAATCTAGGGGGTTGGAGCTCCCTTACAGTGGCATCTGGAAAATGAGTGAGGGTTGGAGCCTTCTGTAGGTTGGCGCCTACATACTAGTAAACAGATCAGTTAGTACAAGAGTTAGGGGATTGTAGCTCCCTTCCAGTAGAAGTTGGAAACGAGAGAAGGTTGTAGCCTTCTGCAGGTGGGTGCCTACATAATGGTATGAGTCTGCACCAGTACAAGATTGTAAATTGGTTTTTCTTATATTAAAAGAAGACAGCAGCAGGTGGTTTTTGTCCCGCATTGGGTTTCCACCTTAAATCTTGGTGTTCATGTGTGTTGCTTATGTGTAATGGTTTATTCTATTATTACTACACATGGTTACTGTTTATATGGTTAATGAAGTACTAATGCACTAATTAAAGATTAACATATGATGCATTAACTGAATCATTAGTTTGTTGGATATACGTTGGTTGCTTTAAAGATAGTTGTGTGTACACGCGAGTTACCTTCACTTAAGTAGTGTATATAAATCTGAGTATGAAATGTAAAATTTATTGATTTGATAATATTGGTTCACCCCCCCTCTCAGTGTTATTTCCAACAATTGGTATCAGAGTAGGTCCTTCAGAAGAAGCTTGATTGCTTGAAGGGAGATATTTCAAAATTAACAATCACGAAGGCATGGGATCTATCAGACCACCAATCTTCAATGGGAACAACTTGGTATATTGGAAAACACGAACTAGAGTGTATCTTCAGTCACTTGGAGCTAATGTTTGGGCATTAATGATACAATATTAAAGAACAAATTCTTTGAATGAATCATTCTTTGTGTTGAGTTTCATGGATAGTATGGAAAGTTTGTTGATCAAGTTTTGTATTTTTTCATCATACTCCTAACAGCTTTCTCCAACCATTTTCTTAGTCTCCTTTCTCTTAGTCAAAATTAGTTTTCAATGTTTATCGAGTCTAGAACTTAGCTATAAATTGCACCTTTAATTCATCTAAGGCCCTAGTTGCACCATATAGATCAATCTATATGAACTTAATGCACCATTATAGAAGCTTCCACCACATTTTCGTTAGGAACTTTATTGACTTAGGTTCTTGCACTCTAATCCAGTTTACCCTCTAGATGAATCCACATAAGAACCGATGTGGTTTTTCATAACCATCACCCTTCATAAAGTTCTTGGAACTACTATAACCATATCATTGGTTGGATTTTTCACTAAGATAAAACCTTATGGACCTATTTGAATAATTAGGCCTACTCCCCCACTTAAAATAAAATTCGAACATAACATATGCTACTTCTTTAACTTGTATTGGCACCTTCATTTTCTTGTTCACTACTACTATACACCAAACTACTAAGAAATTCTCGTCCTTTCAAGTCAAAAGTAGAAGAAAAATTTGGGACTACCTCTAGGTTTTTAAGATTCATAAGGGAATTGGTTTGGATTGGATCCACTTTTCTTAGAGTGTAGCATGTCTACTAATTGACCTTCCTCTAGCTAAAATAATCATAACACATTACCAAGTGTTTCTTCCTCTTCTTCCTTTGTGATGATGTCTCTCTCCATAGGCTAATCAATGCCTTACAAATTGAGGCTTCGTTTTGGACAATCATGATCCATCTAACAAATCATTCTCATCTCCTTGCGTCATCACTTTTCTTTTCTATTTCAACTTTGTGGATATATTCTCCCCACCCTTTCTTCTCTCTCAACTCTTTCCAATTATTAAAACCCCTTCTCTAAACAAATGTTTGGTATTCTCTCAACACCTTTGAAACCTTTTAAACTCTTACTCATGCCCCTATGTTTCCATCCTCACTAGTACTCATCTTAATTACATTAGTATCATGATTAATCTCCTTCATTTTGTTCATCCACCATTTATTAATTATTGCATTTTGTTTCAAATCCTAGTTTCCCCTCTTTATAGCATGCCCTTATTCCATGGCACCTTATTCCCTTAGTTCTGCAATACCATTCAATCCATTCTAGGTTACCCCCAAGAATTGGTGCCTACACTTCCATGGTTGGATAACTAAAAGACATGTAATCCTCTTCCACCTCAAAATTCTTTATCCATGTCACAATCTCCTTAACCAAGCTTTCATGAGCTCCTTTCTTGAACTACTCTTCTTCTCTTGATTTTAAATAACTAGTTCAACTCTATTATAAACTAAATATTCTAACTCTATATGGTAATTAACCTAAAAATATATTGCTCTTGAGACTTGGTGATTGAACTACTACAAAAAAACCAAATTATGGGCATTCCATTAGATCTCTCTTCTTTGATTCCTTGTAAGTTGTGATTTCTCTCCTAATCAACTCAATTGTTCAAATAAATCCATGAGAACACTACATGGAATACCTCATAGGAGTCATGGTTATCATGCAATAAGTAAGACTATTGATTAGTATGATTCTTATTTCAAAAGAGATATGTATCTGAAGCACCAATCCTAAACATAACTCTCATTCAAATTATTAATCAAGATATCAAATTGTCATACACTTTGGCAAAAGGAGTCCCAATATAACAACTAGCTTTCATCTCAATTTGACCCTAGTTTGACCTGCTTCCCATTACCTACTTTCCACATCATCCATTTATTTATCCAAGGTATAGTGGCCATCATTCCCCTACAAATGTTCAATCCTACAGTCACGTGTTTCGGTGGTCTAAATGAAAAGAACCTATCCTGAATAAGTTTGTTGTGCAAGTATTTGCCCAAAATTATGTTTCTCCAAATAGCGTCCCTTGTGATTTCCCGCCATGCACTTTGCATGGCCAATGCAAGACTAAACTAGTGGAGATTCTTGAATCCCCAACCACCCTGGTGCTTTGGTTGGGCAAGCATTTCCTACTTGACCAAATGACGATATGTGAAACTGCTTTTGTCATTCCATAAGCAATTACTCATACATTATTGAATCTTGTGAATGGTATATTTTTCAATATTTACAATAGAAAACCAAAACATGGGGATGATTTTCCAATTTTCATTTAATCGAAGTCATTTTTCCACCAATTGAAAGCCATTTGTAGCACTAATTGTTAAATTTTCCTTCAATCCACTTTAATAACCAGTTCCAATCCTCCACATGATAGTAGTTTGGCTTGATAAAAAATTCCAAGTATAAAAGACCATGATCCCATGGACTTATCTTATATGGTAGCATTGATTCAATATTTTGGATAGTTTTGTAGAAATTATGATGTATATTTTCAAATTCTCATGAAGTTTTAATCAAAATCACAAGACACAAACCTACTCTACTACTTTTTGGAAAGTAATTCACAATTTAGAAGATCAATCACAAACACGCAATAAGAAATAACACATATGGACATAGTATTTTTCCTAGGGAAAGAAATCTGCTAAAAACCCCAATGCTTGCTTGCATTAATCTGATGAATAGAGATGTATTACAATTGTTTTTCTAAATTAAGCACAACCTACAAGTGAGTAACTTATCTCTCTACTCAAGGAGAAGCTCTAAACCAAACTTGGTCAATTTATGCCTCTACTTGAGCCCCTATTTCCTTGTGTAATTCTTGAGGAATTAGGCTCCTATTATATAGGAATTTCCTTGATAATGCTTGTGCAATTCCTCAGGGTTGATCACTTGATCTCATGCAACACCTGTACACTCAACTAGTTTACAACTGCTAGTTAAATGCATTGGAAACTCCACCACAAATAGGAAAATTGTATTCTTTGCATGCATGAGATAATTATTTGTTCATTGATTAGTTAACTAGATGATATTTGAGTTAGACTGATGTCCCACTACTTAACTGACTACTAACTAGTTCTATTAATAATTAGAACTAGTTTAACTAATTACAACTGAAATTAACTCAAATTAGGTTCCTAAAATTTAGGAATATCTACATACAACTGAAATTCATGCCCCTAACTCGAATTAAATGAGTTAAATTAGTAACAAGATCCATGTCACCTCATTTAACTACATGAAAGTTGTTTGTTGATGTGGAAATTTAAATTTTCTCAATTTAATCAAGGCAAAATCAAATTGATAATTTGTTGTTGCATTTTTCAACAAGTTTTTTTAGGGACATTATTATAAGAGAAAGTGGCCTTATGTTGATTGATCAACATGCCCGAGGATGAACAATAGATGAGGAAAATGCTTCTAAATATTTTCCACTCATCTTCGAAGCCATCACCCAGAATAAGGATATCATCGATAAACGAGAGATTAGTATGTTGGCTTGAGAAAAAAGTTCAAGTATAGAAGATCATGATCCAAGTGAGTCATCTTATATGGTAGCATTGATTCAATATTCCAAATATTCTATGCGGGGACATTATTATAAAATAAAGTGGGCTTATGTTGACTAATCAACATGCCCGAGGTTGAACAGTAGAATAATAAAATGCTTCTAAATATTTTCATGTCATCAACAAACAAAAGAATCTAGGAAGACGTTGAATTATTTGAAGTTGATTATGGATTAAACAATCACCAAGATCCCTAAAAATATCATAAAGGTGACTCGCTAATTTTTCCAAATCATATTGAGAGGTATAGGAATTACCCTTAGCATCAAGATGTCCCATATGGAATTCTTATTTTTCCCGCATGAGGCAAACTTATGGAGGAATTTTGTATTGTGGTCACCCTCCTTTATCCATATTTCCCTACTTTTGAGTCTCCAAATTTCCTCCTCTAATCTGAGCAGACTTGCTTTCCTTTTAACTAATAAGCACATCCTTTTTTTATAGATCATCTGGGAACCCTGTATGAATATTTTGACATAAGTATATTTTAGATTCACTAGACTCCAAATCTTGGTGTTGCTCATGGATAAGATTTCGGGACCAAAATTTCACATGGAATTTTAAGTATGTCATGGGCTCTATTATGGATATTGGCCAAGTTTTGTACAAAAGGGGCATTTTATTTCTTATTTTGTTGGTGGGATGGGCATTGTGGATGGAGTTAAGATAGCATTTGGAGTCTCATAAGGGAAATGATGTTGGAAACCATAACCAACTACAAATGGAGAGTGCCTTGTAGAGAAATGTAATGATCCCACTATTTGTTTTGATGGTGGTAAATGCAAAGTGCATGGACCAAGGTCATGTTAACTAACTCAACCTTTATATCACATTAATTGATAGCTTGAAAGTTTCCACAATGAATTTCAAGGATTTCATAAAGATATGAAGTCATGATTGGAAATGATGGTCAATGATAAACCATAATAGCTCCAAACTTGTCAAAAGACGTATGTTGTAGCTTTAGGGGCATCAATTTTCTTGTTGCAAGGAATGAACATTTCCATCTTTGAAAATCTGAAAACTACTAGAATGATACAATTATGCATATTAGGCTAAGTGTTAGGAAAATCATTGATGATATCCACAGATATTTTACTCCCACAACTTGTTGGGAACTTGCAAATGTACACAACAAGCTTTTAATGAGTAGTTTTGCTTTATATGTAATGTGAACATCTCTATATCTAATATTCTACATGTTTCCTAACAAAAGGCTAAAAGAATTATCTTTGCAAAGTAAAAAAAAATTGCACACCCCAAAATTCTCTCCATATGATGAAGAGTGGACCCCTCTGAGAAAAAAGAGGTGATCTAGTCTAGTTAGGACACAATTGATTGAGCATGTACAATAAGTTATTCTAGATTGTGTAGTCTAGGAAGGGTGTTTAGTTGACCTTTGTGGTTGTTGGATGGAGTTCATGAAAATACCAAAATAGGATTCATTCGAATATTGATGTTTTCATTGTTGATATGATGCACTTCGTACATCTAAAATGGAAGGACCTTAGTAGGTGTTATAATGAGCAAATCAACCACTTTATTAAGGTTATTCTTACTGATGAAATGAAATTTTTGAATTTAGGAAGCCTTTTTAATTCTTTTTGTTTGTGGATATTAGAATGGGAATTCAAGAATTGAAGAGGATGATAATCAACATGGAGGATAGTTTCTTCACCAAGGATGTAGTGTGACCATTACTTGAGTGCTCAAACCAATGCCTAGATTTCATTGGCATAAGTGTTGTAGTTGACCTTTTCTTTGGACGAGTTCTTTGAGTGGTATGTAGTTGGGTGTCCTCCTCACTTAATAACAATGTCTATGGGTTATTGAAAAGCATGTGTTTTAGTCTCGAAATTTTCTTGCAATTATAGGAGAATAGAGAATCTTTCAATTTTTGAAACACTTGTTTTGCTTTAGAAGTCCAGTTAAATTTTTTCTTATTGTTGGATTGTTTCAATGCTCAATAAATGCTCAAGAATTTCCTATATAAATTCATGCCTCCTAACAAAATCTTGTGATTTAAGGTATTGGTGGGAGTAGGTCGAATGTCAAAGACATGAATTTGGTAGGATTTGTGTGAGCTTCAGTTTCATCAATCACAAAACCCACATATTAGACAAAGGTTTGTCCAAAGACTAATTTCTTCATTTTTAGCTCTCAACTTGTGCTGGGGGAGGAGATCAAATACTATTTGAAAACTATACAACTATTTTGGCTAATCCTTCCTAAAACCAAAATTGTCATCCAAGTAGACCATGAAATTTTGGAGGTGTAGGTTAAATATGTCGGTGATTTGCATGAAAGTGGTGATGGACATTAGTTAGGATTCCATCGATGACCAACCACTCATAGAGGTAAAATTTTGTCTTGAATGTTGTTTCCTGGATGTCATTAGGTCCTATAGAGGCTTGGTGATGCCCTAGAGCAAGATCTAGGTTGGTGAAGTACTTGGATCCCTTAAGCATTCCAAGATGGTCATCAATCCAAGAAAGTGGATAATGGCTCTTAATGGTGATGTTGTTGAGGGCCCAACATTATATGCAATGTTTCCATTCTTGTTTCTCCTTGTTAGGCACAACTAAAGTGGTATATCCTCATGGTGATGTGCTAGGATGGATCTTACCATCTTCCAAAACTTACATACTCTCCTTCTTAATCGTGATGATCTCCGTTAGTGAGGTACAATATGTAGGATAATTTGGTGGTGAATAACCATAGATCAAGTGATCCAGGTGGATATTGGTGGCCACTTGCCAAGTCCACCTGGACCCCCACCATTGTTTCTCTCAGCATTTTCAGTTTCCTTAATTGTAGCACAACTTACTATTTTTATAAAATTTTCGGGTCCTAAACTTCCGGAGCCGTTTTGAGGCCCTAAACGACGTTTTTTGGGCAATATGGGGGCAACATGGGTCCATGGACCGATGTTGCCCTTCACAAAGTGGTAGTGCTCGGATAGATCTTTCTAACGAGCTATTGTACACGTCAAACAGAGATCGTATGCCAAAGCTACGACCCCGGGAAGTTGATGTAGCAATTTACCCAAACGAGGCCCACAGTTTGGCGTTTCATCTTCTAGGGTTAGGTTTTGGAATGTTAAGGGTTTTCCATTGTTTCTCAACAATAAATAGGCCTTCGAGCCTCATTGTAACACAGTTTAGAGGCATGTAGCCACCACATCTCTTCTCAGAGATAAGCTACCATTGCCCTAGCTGGTTTATTTCCATTACCGTTTGTAAGCATATTTCAGTATTTTACATTAATGAAATGAAGTATTATTGCCGCTGCATATCTGTGTTTATGGTTATCTCTGTAATTTTTTGCGTTCCTGTTTAAGTCTGGATCACCAAGTTATTGGAATGTTGAATTGTCCAAACGGGAGGCAAACCCTTGGGTTTTGTAATGAAAATTATGCATGATTAAATGGCATGTTAGATATTGAAGGGAGTTAGCTTCCCTCTACTGTCTTTTATTTTGCTACAATGTGTAGTTTTAAATTCTTTAAATTGACTTTCTTAACAATAGGATAATTAGAAAGTAAAAGTTGAGTAAATGAAGAAGTATAGCTGAGTTTTTACACCTTACAATGTTTGTGAAGCCTTATGTCTTATGGTATCCATCATATTAATAATGCAAGTTATTGCTAACTTATAGTCATGTTAGAACAACTCAATTGAGCTATCACATTCCATTGTCTCACAAAAGGCTTTGATAGTGAAGGTAATGGAGCAGTTTGGGCTGATCATTGTGGGTTGTCCAAATTAATTGACCCATAGAATCTTTTATGACTTGGGATAACTAGAGGTTAGTAACTTCAAGGCATCAACCAATTATTGATTACCAAATTCTTTTGGTTTCCATTATCTAGGATGATGGAGCAAGTTTGTCCTTAGTTGGACAAATTTGTGTGAACAAGGTCCCTTTGGCACTACCAATGTGTTGTAGATGCAACAACCCCGCCCTCCCCCCCCTCCTCCTTATTTTGGTTTTCTCTTTTCATAATAATGGGGACCCTTCTTCTAAATTACGCTAAGGTTGTTCTTGGTTTTCTTTGCTCGGACAATTTTTACACGTTGTGATCACATCCATTATCATGAGCTCTCCAACAATCTTACAACATTCAGTTCAATTTACTTCAGCCTCTACAACCCCTCCCCCCCCGCCCCCCCACCCCCCTTATTTTGGTTTTCTCTTTTCATAATAATGGGGACCCTTCTTCTAAATTTTGCTAAGGTTGTTCTTGGTTTTCTTTGCTTGGACAATTTTTACTCGTTGCGATCACATCCATTATCATGGGCTCTCCAACAATCTTCCAATATTCAGTTCACTTTACTTCAGCCTCTAAAGTAAACCTTGAGACCTTTTAAAGTATTCCATTAGTTTTTTCATCTTAACAAGATAACTTAATAATTCCCTTCAAATTATTTAATTTTTGATTTGTTTTAGCCTCTTTATGACATTTCATAATCTTTATTGCATAATGTACATATATTAAATTATATATATTAATTTACACATTATGACCATGATTATGAAGATATATTATTAAATATATGATCATATGTTTATAATATATTTGTATGTATATAATAGTAAATATATCATCACAAAACAATTATATGTTGTATATAATATAAACCTAGAATATTACAATTCGAAATGTCATTACAAAAAACATTCAAAAACTCTTTAATGCGCCAGCTTACATAGTTCAAAACCATTCAATGCCAAAACATTTAAAAATAATTTAATGTGTGGGGAACGTTCAAATTATTTTATACGTAGGGAATCATTATCAAACTTCATTTTTTTTTTTTAATTTCTTAACAAAATGGAGGGCTCCACGATGTCCATACTCGGTCAACCTCTCCACGATAGCTCGTGACTCATCGAACTGTTCCACGATGATTTCTACGATGGTTTGTCTTTTCTTCACAACCATACAACGTCAAGGGTTCGTTTTTATTGGGAGAGTTGACCAACGTCGTATCCACGTGGTGTTGAATTCAACTCTCCCTTGACGTTGATTTGCATGAGTTTGAATTCCATGTTTCAGTTTTCTTTTGAATAGAAGAAGTTATAATATATATCTACAATATTTCATTATTATATATATTTATATATATATTTCATTATTTTATATATATATATATTTTGATTGACATGATATTCCATATGAATTAAATGCAAATATTTTGTTAAATTTAAATATTAAAAAAGAGAATTAGCCCCTGTTAATTTTTGAAAGAAGAATATGAAATTTTTATGAGATTCATTAGTTTTCATTAAGGATTATTTTTTAGCCTTTTTACTAATTGACAAGTTGATTTCTATTTGTATAGGTGCTTATAATTTTGTGTATCATTTTCCTTGCATAAATTAATGGATGGCATACTAATAGATTTAAATCTATTAGTCATTTTGTTCATTTTTCTTCTTCATTCTTACATGTTAATTATATGTGTGTGGATGTTGCAAGTTGTTTTAAGTTCATTTCAGATTATTTAATGATATTTCATTAACTTGCAGGAGAATTCAAAGTGATCCTTTTGTTAGATTTATATCTTGCAAATGGTTACTTTTATTTCACATACATATCGTTTGATTGATCCATTTTATATGTTTTTGAAAACACTGTACATTTTGTATTTGCAGCTATGCTTTTGATAATAGTTTTTTTCGATTTCTTATATTGTCAAATTACTATCCATCTTTTGTTTCCATGAACATAAGTTTAAGCATAGGCATGTATATACATCAGTGACATAGAGGTAGAATTGCATTATTCACTATGTTTCCATCATATTTTCAAAAGCATACAAAAATATGTTTTCCTCAAATCAAGCCTCTAGAGCATCATTTTGTGAAGGGTAAATTGGTCCCAAAATTCCAGTTAGGACTGCCATTAACGGAAAAGAGTTTGATTGGGACTCCGACTGGGTAGTTCCTCCTGTGTTGAGTCATGACATTTCCAAACCTCAATATAGTGTAATGCTTGGTCACCAAGACAATTTGAGGATTCATAGAAGTGGGGTTGGGTATGTCAATTTCTGTATTTTGGGATGGTTTCTATTGCTCAACAAGGAGGGATTTAGTATTTTTGTTCACTTATGGAACTCGACATTCATTATTGAAATGTCCATTATTGAAAAGTAAGATTTTGTAGTATCCTTCAACAAAGAATAACTTTCAGATATGGAAATTTTACTGGCAGAGTAGATTTCCTCTCCTGTATGTATTGTCTCTCAATGCATGGCTTAACCCAAAGCATTGCAATCCAAATTTCAGTAAATTTAACTTGTGAAATTCAATAGGTTTGATTGTAATGATGACACTGTGACTCATAGAAATTGCAGTCCATTTCACAATCCATTTCAATCCTCTGCATCAATAAGGTCTTTATAAATTTCCCATTGGCCTTATTCCCCATGCTTTGACATATACAATAAAGTGGTGTTCTTTAATCCCACCCATAGATGGTTTAGAAGGAACGTTACTGCGGAATCCTCATAATTTTGTATCTTTGCAAATTTTTACATTACCTCCACACAAACCAACATTAGAAATAACCTTCTCAATTTCTTCAATTGAATTTTGTGCAATTTCCTGTGGCCTCTTATTCCAAGCAAATAGAATAGAAAGGTACACTAATTTATCAACAATTCTTACAAATGCATGCAACGTACATATGTGTACTCTTGTAAGTGGTATAGGTAGTATGGGATCCATATTTTCATCCATCTCATCTTGATTTGGAGAAATGTCTTGTTTACAACTTGTAATCCCATTTGACCACCCACCACTTGGAAATTTTTCCTTTTTCCTTGTGTGCATACAATAAATGCAACTATGATTTGCATTAGCACCATGGCCAACATTGTACATGCATTTTAATGTTTTTAAATCAGCTGCTAGATGCCATTCAACTTCATATGATCCATAACCATCAACATCTAGTTTTTCTCCCATTCTATGTGAGGCAATTGTTGTGGGTATCAAAGTTTGATAATAAAAAAAAACCCATTTTAATGTTTCATGAGACTCCTTAGAAATGCAAAACAATCCCAACCACCATATGTGATTCTCAGATTGGACAGAAAAATATTTTTTTATCAATTACCTCAATATTAGGATCCATGGCCCTGTTCATTAATGTGACAAAAACTCTTTCATATTTATCACTATTAATGAGTTCCATCTCATCCAAATGGACACAAAAATAAATTTTCCATGTGCTTCCTCCACAAAACTATTATAAAACTTCACCATAGCTTGCAATATTTTCTCTAGATGTAACCAAATGTTGTTCTTTGAATTCAGAATCACAATCTCATTCTTAATATTTTTCTTCCCACCCTTATGTTTTATCTCTTTCTTTGCTTCTATATGATACATATCACCCACAAGATCAACCATTTTTCTATTAGTTCTTGCATGTGAACTTTTTATATGAAAAGGATGAGGAATGACAACTTTAGGGATTCCAACATTTATCAATCCTTCTCGTAAGCATTTAAAAAGTGTTTGATAACCTTGTCTACTAATCCTAGTATCATCAAAAACACTTCAGACTTTCTCTACATTCATGGAATTGGATAGTTGATTTATGACTTGATCAACAAGACATCTTCTAAGGGAATCAAAATGTGGTTTTCCAATAATGGATATTATCTCATATTTCTTGAACATGGACTTCAATATATAAGACATGTTTGTCCCCTCTAGGATTCCTTCTCTCTTGTTTGGCTTCATGAGATATTTTGTAGCATATACTCTCTTTTTAATAACACCCCTTGTGGATACCAAAGAAGAAATGTTGCTAACTTTTTTAATTCTATATCTTTCTCCAAATTGTGTTTTCTTGAGTACTTTCAAATTCCTTGTTAAACTAGCAACCTTAAGTTTTAAAATGTTAATCTCTTTACTAAAAGATTGCCTCTCTTTGACAATATTTTATTTTCTTCAAAGTTCTTTTGTCTCTCTTCATCCAATCTTTTATTTTCTACAAAGTTGTTCATAATACTCTGATTTTTTAGGAAGATGGTTTGCCGTAAACTCATATTCTGATTATTTGCAACCAATTCATGTTTTGAATTTGATTAATGCTTTCAACCAACTTGTAGTTTTGGTATTCCAAACCATAGATTGTTTTGAATAGGTTTTCCACTTTCTCCTCAAGATATTTACAAGTTCCCTTTAAGTATTCACAATGTCCTAGCAACCCATTCTCTCCATTACACAAAAAATTAAACCTGTCTTGTTACACTTTGAAAATCTGGGAAAGAATTTGTTGTAGGATCTATTGCGAATATCTCTCCCTTTGCCCATAGGTCAACCTTTTTCCCCCTCTTTTTTTTCTTTTTTTTTTCACTCACACCCCTTATTTTAGGGTTATTTCTCTTGTGTAATGGTGCCATATTTTGATCCACCTCAATTGCAATAGTGTTTTTGTTTCTTCCATTTGAAGTATCTTTTATATTATACATTACCTTAAATTTGGACCTACAATTACAAACATAACGAAAAATAAATTTAGTATAAGATAAATATGTAGAATATGAAAAGCAACAATTTAAATGAAACAAAAAAAAATGTTACAGATGAGAATAAATCTCTTTTAAGCTTAGAATGTAAAAAACGCTTTTAAGTATGGAACCCTTCATTTGCAATTATGTGCGGTCACAATCAAGCACCCTTGAAAAACACTACTTACCTGTAACTAACCCCTTTATTATGTTACTATTTCTTTTTTAAGTCACATTTAAGTTGCTCACATTGGTTTGAAATCAAATTGTTGTTTATTCTTAATGGGACAGGTTTCACACTTGCAATTTCATGTTACATTTTGGATAGTTGATGTGAATGTTCATTTTTGGCACTTGTGGAATGAAACAATTGGTTTAGCAGCAAATGGTCACAAACCCTCATTATTATCTCCTATAATATTGGATTTTGTGCCCCTTGTATTCTTGGAATTAAAAAGAAGTTGGGATTAGGTTTTTTAGGCTCTTGGGATCCAATTTCACTCATAAAAATAGGGGAATTTTTTTGGAAGAAGGAAAAAAGGGGTAAAAGAGAGTTATAGTTGAGAAAAGAAGCCTATCATAGTATATGGTTGAACAATTATGAAAGAAATCAATTAGAGCTATAAATTAAGCTAATAACGAAGAAAATATTATGTAGTTTAATTGACATCCAACTAGACCTTTCTATATGCACATTAAAAAACATGGAGGGCGGCGCTTTTGAAGGAATTTTCAGAAGAGAAGGAGGACCTCCTCGTATTTTGTGGCTAGGTATTATGGGTACCAAGAGATACTTTGTCTTAAAAAACTCAACGACAAAATATTGTTCTAGCAATATTCTTGCTTTGTGAATTAGGAGACTAGCATGAATATTCTACATTTCTTCTTCACATTGATCTTGTCATAGGTTGGCTAGGGGGTGGCCTATTGTAGAAAAACCAAGTTCGATAAAGCCATAAATTGGGTGGAAAATTGTTTTTCCTTAATAAGTTGGCTAGTTTGCAATATCCAATCAAATAATTCTTTCATCAAAGTTCTATAAATTATTTATATACTCTATTTATAAAATATGCATTGATGTGGAAAAATTACAACTTAGCCTCTGACACGCCTATAGAAAACCTAGCTCCTCGCAATGGCTTCTGTGGAGGGGGTTGCTCCCGCTTCGCCTCCTACCCCTTCTCTCGCCAATGAATCTAAAACCTTTCAGGCATTAATGGCTTCTCTTCCTAAGTGACCGTGTCCATCTAAATCCCCTTCCAATAGAAGAATGAGGGATCAATACATAGCAGCCTGATTGGATCATATCATTATTCATAGTAACTAGATCCTCAAAGGACTCAATTGTTCTTTGAGAATAGAAGCACAAGGAGAATCATATCATAGGCCAATCTTGCTCAGATTGGATAAGATCAAAAACCTCAATCCATTCCCCTTTAGATTTAATGTAAGCTAGGTTCAAATGAAAGGAGTGGGGACATTGGTGGAGCAATCATGGCATATTCCAGTTTAGGGATCCTTGCCCTTTGTTTGGGAATCAAAGCTACAAAATGTGAAGGAGGCTCTAAGGAAATGGCTTAAAGAGAGCTATTAATCTTCTGGCAAAAAATGATGAGACAAGGTTCATAAACTCTAGGAACACTACAAAATGATGGAGGAAGTTCAAATAGGGGAAAAACATCTGCAACAAAAAAAGGATCTCACCCGTCAAATTTCTCTTTGAGTAGACAAGAAGAAAATATTTGGTTTTTAAAGACTCGCAATCTATGGTTGCAGGCTAGAGACTCCAACACGTCCTTCTTCCATAGGCAAGCCAAATCAAGGGAGTTACGAAATAGATTCAAAGAAATCATGCTTGAAGGAAGGTCAAGGGTAAGCTCTTTTAAAGGGATTAAGGAAGAGGATTACAACTTCTATAAATCTCTATTTAGTGAAAATCAAATCCCCTTGAATGATATTTTAACTTTCTCCAAGTGATGCCTTAAGTGATTCCTTATACTGCCAACCATAAACTTATAGCCAAGATAGGGGAAGAAGAAGTCAAAGAGGACATCTGATCTCTAGAGAAAGAGAAAGCTCCTAGGCCTGACTGGTTCTCAATCAGTTTTTATCATCTCTTTTGGTCAATGATTAAGAAGGATCACATTCAAATGTTGAATCATTCTAGAGTTAAAAAGAAAATGGGCGGTGGCACAAACCCTTCCTTTTTAGTTTTGATCCCAAAGGAAGAAAATCGTGTCAACTTCTCAAGATTTCAGCGCATCTTTCTAGGCAACTCATCATATAATATCTCGACAAAAATCATTGTCAATCAACTAAATCCTTTGCTTCCTTCATTCATCTCTAACAATCAAGGTGGTTTCATGCAACAAAGGAACATTCTTGACAACATTATTTTGGTTGAGGAAGAAATACACTCAAGAAAGGAAGTAGTAGAAGTAGGAATGGTCATCAAATTGGATATGGCTAGCACATTTGACCAGGTAAATCACTCTTTTATTCATCGTATTTTAGAAAAGTTGGGATTTTGCAATGAATTCATTCAATGGGTCAAGGCATGCATTGGATCACCTTGGACCTCCCCTCTAGTTAATGGTAGACCAACATCCATCTTTGCGGCCTCTAGACGACTCCGTCAAGGTTGTCTTTTGTCACCTCTTCTTTACATAATTATGGTGGAATCGCTTAGCAGGAGTTTGGAAGTAGTCAAGTTGGATGGGGATCTTCTTGGTTTAAGTATTGGGAGAAATGTCAAAGAAATTAACCACTCCCAATTTATGGATGACACTCTTTTACTAGGAGGATCCTCAAGGGCCATTACATCCAGATTTAAAAAAGTTTTAGAATCCTACCTCCATTTGTCTGGAGGAGTGATCAAAATAATAAAGAGTTGGTTGATAGGTTGGAATTGTCCTGATTCCACTTTGCAGGAAATACCTCGAATCCTGGGCTTCCTAGTCAACAAGGATTGGAATTATTTTACTTATCTCAACATCCCTATTTCTTTCAAGCAGGTGTGGGGGGAGGATTGGGAGTCAATTCTGCAACAAATAAAAATAAAAATAAAAATAAAAGAATCCTATCGTGGGGAGTAAGATGGTTGAATGTGGCAGGGAAAGTGATTCTCCTAAAATCAGTTTTATCTTCCTTACCAGTGTACCTTGGATCGATACTATTAGCTCCAAAGAGTATAATTCATAGTATTAGTAGCTTAATCAAAAAATTCTTATAGCAGGGAGGAAAAAACAATGAAAACAAATTCCATTTGGTGAATTGGAATACATCTAGATTGCCAAATAAATTGGGTGGTCTAGCCATCAATGACCCTGAATATATGAATCTGGCTCTAGGCGCTAAATTGGTATGGAGGATATTATCAGACACTAATGAATGGTGGAAAAAGGCCTTCACATGGAAGTATTTTCACAAGAATCAATTTCTTAGGCCAAAAGGTGAGTCATGGGATGGGAATTTTGGTACCCTGTAAGAATATTGTCACAAAAAAATACACTTATAAGATTTTCTTCGAGCATATTTTTGTTCATTTTTGGTTGCCAAAGACAATATTTCCTAATAAGGATAGTAGGTTCCTCAGTATTTTTTGGTTTTAACCTTTGGTCCATAATGGACATCAAGCTTGACCAAATCCACTACCTTCCATCCATAGATTGATAAATAAAAAGCAAGTAGTCAATAGGATTATTTTAGATGTCCTTAGAGTATACAATTGCAAGCATCCACATAAACGTGTTGAAATCCTTCCATATTTTCAATAGAAACTTGACATAGCTCTTCATATTTCTATTGGCCAGAAGCATTTTCAGATGTGTTTGTGGTCCCATCAATTGGCACAAATTGATGTAGCGATATTCATGGAATAACACATGAAGATACCTCTCATACTTGGAACAATGTAAGAAAACCAACCAATTTTGAGTAATGTATCCAACAAATTCAACAATGAGTTCATGATATTTTGTAGAAAGTTTCGAATTTAAAGTACAAGTAGATATACAATCCATTGGGTTCCACATAATTTGCGGGTTGGTGACGAGTTATGGTTGGACTTGCATGAAGAGAATTTGACAAACTCCCATAAGAAGCTCATACCACTTTGATACGAGCCTTACACCATCACCAAGGCTATGGGTGAGAATTCTTTTGAGGATAGTCATAAGATGATTTATATTACTTCAAAGGTGTATGTTAGTATGATTTATGCTTGATGGGGTGAATGTCTAGAACTATTCCCTTTAAGAGAATGAGAAAGATGATAACACCATTACTAACGTAAGTGATTGTGATATTCTACTTGAATGAAATTAGGTAACTACACAAGATATTTTAAGAATGAAATTTAGGGTTTGTTTTATATCAAGGTATGGGGATCATTATTTTTTTCCCAAAGCATTTACATATGACTAAATTTTTTAAATAGTACATCACTTTAATATTATTTCTCTTACATACTTCTAGGATATAATTCAAAGAATCATAGGTATTGAATCTCATGAAACTCTTGTTTTTTTATCTAAATAACTAAAACTCCCAATTGTGCTACTCATAATATTCAAACTTTCACTATTTTTAAGACTACTTCCTCTAATTTTTTTTGTTCCTCCATAAGTAAGTTGAACAATAGGTGTACTTAAACCATTATTAACAAGCTAGTGTAGTGTTACCTAATTGTATTTAAGAAGCATAAGGGGCAGGGTTGGTACAAGGCCAACTTTTCTATTGTCTAGTGCCATGCCCACTACTAGGTTCTCATCCTCCCTTAATAGTTGGGACATATTTTGGCCTTAGGATATGGTTTCCCATTAGTTAATTTGATTGTTTCTCATTCACAATCTCATTCTACATTGCTTCTAACCTGTCACTTTGTAATCACATATCTCTTGTAGCCCACTCTATTGTGTTCATTAGACCTCATTGAGGTGACTTGACTACTACTCCTTATTGAGTTATATTTATCATCAGCCCTTTATTTCACAATTGTTCACTAGCCAACTCACCTTTCCCATTCAAATACTCCAACTCTCTCATCCTCACTTCACTACTCCCTTCCTCGATAATCTCCTTTTAAAACTCCTCATTTCCTTCTTCATTTTCTCACATCTAGTTCAACAACCACTGGTTAGTTATCTCTACTTCCTCAAAGTGTGTTCAACTCTTTCTTTAACTTTTGTGTCCTCCATGGTCATTTGGTCCTTTGAGATCTCGTCTTTTCCAACCCCATTGCAACCCATTCATTAATGCAAGGTTTTACACCACCATGCTCAGTGGGTTAATAGGAAAAAAACTTTCCTTTACCAACAACATTTTTATCCTTGTAGGGTTTGTGTTTACCAATATTATATTAATAAATCTTAATTAATACATTAAATTAAATAATTAATAAATATTAAATTATAATTAACATATTAAATTAAGATTGTATAATCATTATTACATAATCAAATTATTGCGAGAGTCATTTTCCCACATTGATTGGGTATTTTTCAAATTTGAGATGCGTCTCAAACAATTTTGTGGGAACTTTTCAAATTTCAAGCACTTTGCAAACAATTTTTTCTTGAAGCATTCATAACACATATCATTTAGGAACGCTTCTCAACAGACTAATACCAAACCATTCTTTTAGGAGAGTTAGCCCGTGCAAAAATTTATATATAGATTCTTAATTGCACTATCTTCGGGGGGCATGGTGGAGCATTAATAGGTGAGGCTCTTCTAGCAGCAACTATTCCAGTCTAGCAAGATAAGGTTACGAGCTATGCAGTTATAGCCATGTGCTCTATGAGGCCCAATCTTCCATGGTTTTTGCCTAAAGTAGATATCTTTTTGGATTCAATGTTTTGTATTACAAAGATTTTTTGCACATATTTATTTCATTTGAATTTTATGAGCAAATTTCTTAGGTGACCCCAAGCTTTGATTATGATAGGCTTATCCAATTTCATGAACCTACATAACCTTTTAATGAAACAACACTAGAATGTGGCCAAACATGTAGATTCAGAGGCCTTATATTCATTCATAAGTCCACACTCCATATTATTATTTCACAATTGTTTAAACATGAGATTTGAGACCATTTTCAAAGAGACATCTTCCATAGTGGATCTACACTACATATTACTACTTCACAATTCTTCAAACATGAGATTTGAGACCATTTTCAAAGAGGCATCTTACATAGTGGAGTTTCTCTATAACTTTATTGATTATTGTTTGGATCTTCTATCAAAAATGCATGAATTACACCCTTTTGGCTATGCTCCTGAAGTTGGATGCTTTCTTCATTAATGCCCTTGTGAACTTTTATTTTTTTGTTGAATTTCTCTTTTTGATGCGTCATGTGAACCTAATTATTTTTCTTTCAATGGGTTGGGCATTCATGTTCTTCGGTGCATATACCTTTAGATATTCCAAAAAAACCATTCATAGCCATTTTGTACTTAACAATATGTTTGTATTTCCTATTGTCGTCATCATATATGAAAAATTATAGTTCTCCCTATGTTTGGCCTCATAAGATTCAAAGAAAGCGTTGGTTTATTGTACCTTTGTTCATACATGAGATATAAGACCATTTTCAAAGAGGCATCTTCCATAGTTAACTTTCTCTATAATTTTACTAATTATTGTTGAGATCTTTTATCTAAAATGCACATGTTACACCCTTTTGACTATGGTCCTTAAGCTAGACACTCTCCCCAATAATTCCCTTATCACACTTTATTTTTTGAACTTCTCTCTTGCATGTGCCATGTAAACATTTTTTTCTCTTTTAATGAGTTGTGTGTTCTGCTTCTTCAGTGCCTCTACCTTTAGATATGTCAAAATGACCATTCATATGCATTATTTACACACTGATATGCCCGACTTTCTTGTTATCATCAAGCCCATGAAACAGATATGAAAAATTATGGTTTTCTCTTAAGTCTAGCCTCATAATATTCAGAGCAGGTGCTAGTTTATTATACTTTTATTGTTGGTTATAATAGTCAAGAAAGTACAATAATTCATCCAAGACATGAGCTCACAAATCTTCCACATGTGGCCTAAAATATTGTTGTAATTGATGGTCTTTCCTATGGGGTTATAGGCTATGATGTTTTCAAACACGTGCATATAATTTCCATGGAGGAAAAGGGTTTATTACATATTTCCAACTTTTGGAAAGTTAGGATCACCTTGCTACTCTGCAAATGTGATGAAAATCACATGTGAAGTCCCTCTTCAGTGGTGGATAACACTTGTGATAAGCCTCATCATTGAGTAATTATATGCGCCTTAATTGGCCTTAATTCACCTCATAGCTTAGTCAAACCAACTATTCTCAAAACTTATTGCATACTTTTGATTATATTTTTTTTATGAAATGAGTTAGAGTTGGATATTTGGCTTTGTGGTCTAATGTGCATGTAATGTAGGAATAAAGGATAAAAGCAAGGAAAAATGCAAGTATAAAGGATAAAAGAAAGGAACTATGGCAAAGAGGTTGGTAAAACTAGAATGGGACAAGGGAGGGTAATTATAGGAGCTAAATCCTCCTCATTTACTACCCCTCCATTCGAATATTCCTCCACCAGCTCAGAGTGCAAACAACCATCACTTTGAAGACTAGAAGATAGTCGAGCAAGTGAAAGGGATAGAAACCAATTTATCTTGAGTGGAGAGCCAAGCCTCCCTAATGGGAAGGAAGTCATTAGAGACTTCAGATGTATAAATAGAGAGGCTTAGGACCTCAGTAGGATTCAGACTTCTATTGTAAAAACTCTGCTTTATTTTTGAGCTACAAGACTTGTGACAGTTTGTTCTATAATCCATGGTTTTCATAATGAGAATGAGTTCTGTTTAAGCTAGCTCTGAGTTAACTCCGAGGGTTGAAGCTCTTGGCTTAGGGCCTGACCCAAGCAGCCAAAGCTCCTCTTTACTGCACATGTATGCTAGCATATAGCTCTGTTCTGTTTATTTGCTTAAGTAGTTTTATGGTTTTCACTGTTTATTTGCTTAAGTAGTTGCACTTTCATTACAGCAATATAGCATAGATTATTCATGGTTTTCCTGTTCAGTTGCTTCAGTAGCTACATTTTCTTCAGTTTACTTCCATTTGTGCCTTCTTTCAGTTTACAGGTTAGCTAGGCGAAAAAGATCAGTATCAGGTTATGTGCAGGTGTCTCGACCTCATCTCCTCCCTCTGAGACCATGACTTGAGGAAGAGACCCTTCAGCAACCCCAAAAACACAGGTTTTTGGTTCTCGCATGAGCTATGGAGTTTGTCATTTGATGCAGTTACTTGTTCACCTCAATGTGTTTTTCTGTCATTTTCCGTTTAAAAACCTCCTTCAGCACGTTCTTCATGCATCAATTCCTCATCGTCCGATCCACAACAAACCTTCACAATCATCATCTGATCCATTAGTTTTCCCAATTGCCACTTACTTTATGCGCTTTAATTCCCCACCGTCGATTTGCCTCGCCTGATCCAAACGCTGTCACTTCACTCGATCGCCAACTAGCTTGGCCGATCTCCATCATTGATTAGCCCTGCCTAATCCAACGACTGTCACTTCACCCGATCTCCAACTAGCTTGGCCGATCTCCACCATTGATCGGCCCCACATGATCCAATGGCTATCGCACAATCTCGCGCAAATTAATGCATGGTCGTTATCCTCCCGAGAGCACGCGAGAAAAGTGGTTTTCTCATGCTACATGTTGTGCAGTTAGGCTAATCCCGTGAAACTTCAAAATGCAACTTACAGCCTTGAGGGCTTGCGAGAAACTACTTACCGCCTTAGAAACCCGCTCCATCATTTCTTCATGTTTATTTTTCCCACGATATGATATCTACCATTCATCTCTTGACTTCATCCGCATGATAAGATCTTAGCCATTCATCGTTGTCTTAACCTCGTCCGTCCATCTCTTAACTTAATCTCCGCGATTAGATCTCGACCATTCACCTCCTGTTAACCTCATTTATCCATCCACTCACATAATCCCTCGCGATAAGATCTTTTTCGTTCATCTGCTTTATTACCTTGTTCATCCACCCATTCACTTAATTCCTCGCGATACAATCTCCTTCGTTCATTGCTTCATTAACCTTGTTCATCCATTTCTTCGCTTAAGACCCTGCGATAAGATCTCCACCGTCCATCTTCTGCTCATTGATCAATCCAATAGTCCCTATGCGCTATTGCATCCTTACGTCCTCCTTTCATTAATTTCGGCCTCCGATTGCTCTTCCGCTTGAAACCTGATTTAGTCTAAGTTTCTTTTCTTACACCTTAGTCTAGTTTAATGTTTTTTTTACTTCTACAACTTAGATAGCAGCCTTGGTTAGTGATTGTTTTAACAATTCTGCTTAGCATGGTTGTTTAATTGGTTAGTTAGGTTATGGTGTGGTTTATCATTACATGATGTTTTCTTCAATACTGCAGTAGAAGTAGCTCTCCCTTAGGATAGATTTGCTCTTCTTCCATCAAAGAGTTAAGCTTCTTCTGACCCTATAAAATTCTGGCTTGGAACCCCTGGGGTCTCTTTCCAAATAAAGAGTGACAATAGGCAGGGCCTTTACTTCTAATTGTGCATATAGCACTGTCACCTCCAAGTTTGTACGAACCCTAGGTTGATAAGTAAAGCTGGTAGCCCTGGGAGTTGCATCATTCTTATTGCAATACCTAGGCTCATCACTTTTTGGCATCGTTGTTGGGGAGGTGTCTAAGTAGAAGTAATTATTACTTTCTTCTATTTTCTAGTCTCCAACTTTCTTTTCTTCTACTTCTAGTCTTCAATTTTCTTCCATTAGTTTATTTCTACAAAAGTAATCTAGTAGCTTCCTTTCTTTCATTTGTCATTAGCTGCTTTCCTTTCCATTCTGCAAGTACTTTCTAGCTTTAAAGAAAATCTTACGAAAACCAACCCTAAAAAAATTTCTTTCATGCCTCATAGGAATAGGGACAATTTAGGGAAATTCTTGACAAATACCCCCACTACATCCAACATTCAACCTTCTCTCTTCTTTGGTGATTGTGAAGTGGAAGAACCTTTAGGTGAGAAACCTTACATATTTGAAGAACATATAAGGGAATAATAAGAGGAAGAACCCATTCCTACTGAACCAATGGCTGGAAACCAAAATGATAGGGGAGATAGAGAGAGAATTGAGAGTGCCTTCCCAATCAGAAAAGCCAATGGGGACACAAAGATGAAGAATATAAGCCCCTCTACTATACCTCATTTCCATGGCTTGACCACAGAGGACCCTAAAACTTTCCTATTTGAGTTTGTTGTTATATGCCGAACCTATGACTATACATATGATTAGAAAAAGTTAAAACTATTTCCATCTACCCTCAAGCATGAAGCATTGTGCTGGTTCATGGATTTACCTAGAGATAGCATCACAACTTGGGCTTAGATGCAACAAACCTTTAAAAACAAATATATGTACTACTGTAGGTCAAGGGATACTAAAGAAGAGATTTTCAGGATGACCATAGGCTAGGATGAATCCTTAGAAGACTATGAAGAAAGATTCCAACTCAGTTACAAAAGGGCCAGGTGCACACTTGACCTTGAGTCACCAAAGTTAGTCCTGCTTAGAGGACTAAGGGAGGATCTTCTAGATACCTTACATATGATAACAGGAGGAGATGTCTACCAATTACCCTATGAGGATATTAAGGTTGTCTTTAGAAACCATTCTAGGGTAGCTAGGAAAAAGGGTAGGGGTAGTCAACCTATGGCTAGTACATCATCCTCCAACTTATCCATCAAGGGTGAAATTGGAAATATGCTGGAAGATTTCAAAAGTGATATGCTGTAAACCCTTGCCTTGCAATTAGACACCATGAATATCGAAAGGAAGCAAGAGGAAGCAGAGAGAGCCTTGGCCATCTTTTGTCCTAAATGCACCAGGAGGCATCCTAGGAATGAATGTCCATTGAACTGTATTAAGATTTGCTCAGTCTGTGAAGAAAACCACTCCACAAATAAGTGCCCTTCTTTACCTGGACTCAAAGCTGTATATCAAGGAGTTGAAGGGGTCACTATTCAGCTTTGCTACATCAACCAAAGGAGACCTCCTAGGCCTAGACCATACCAACAAGGTATGCAAGGGTCATCCCATGCATATTACAACCCCAACCAAACCACAACTATACCTTCTTGGGGACCCCCTGCTCATCCTTCATGGTCTACACCCCCTCCTTGGTCCTATGCATCTAAATATCATTCCCAGCCAGCCGACTAGTCATTTCAACCTTATGTTCAGCCACAACACCAGTGGAATACCCCACACTATGGGTGGAGGCCCCAATTCAAAAATGTTTCAGCCCTATTGCCTCCACCACCTACCTAACCACAACTCCTGCACTCTGCTCCACCCAAGCAACCCTAGATGCCTGCCCAGCCAAATCCAAACCCAAACAATAGGCAGGCTCAACAAGCATACAATGGAAAGACATCATACCTAGCTTATGATGTAGAAATCAAGGAGATCAACCTAAGATCTGGGAGAATTCTCCCTGATAACCAACCTCCCTCTCCACTTGGGGAGGTTGAGGAAGAAAGAGAGGAAAGCAACCTTAAATTAAATCCACCCTTTCCTAAGAGATTAACCCAACCACTCCAGCATACCCCAGAGGAAATTGAACTTCTAGGAGAATTGAGAAATCTATGTGTAAAGATTCCCCTTCTCCAGGCAATAAAAGATGTTCCCATTTACAATAAATTGACTAAGGAAAAGTGCTTCAAACATCCAAGAAGAAGAAAAAGGGATGCCCCTACCATTAATTTCATTGGGTAGTTGTCTGACTTAATGCTGGGGCAGGTAATATGTCCAAAATATTTGGACCCTAAAAGGCTTATAGTAGATGTGCACATCAATGGCACTATTGTCCCACACACTCTGATTTATCTTGAGGCTGCCATTAATGTGAGGACCAAGGACACCATGCTCAAGCTCAACCTCCAAGGGTCATTGAGAAAGACGACAATAGTTCTGCAACTTGCAGATTGTTCCACAATCACCCCCGAGGGAATTGTGGAGGATGTGATGGTCTCCATTGTTTCCTGGGAGTACCCTGTAGATTTCCTAGTTCTCTAGCCTAAGGCTAAGCTTACTGGTTACCCTCTCATCCTTGGGAGGCCATGGTTGGCCCTAGTTGATGCTTACATTAGCTACAGAGCTGAGAATATGACCATCAATAATGGGCATATGTCCAAACAGTTAATCTTATACCCACCTTCTCAACCTACCCTAGAGCATGATTTACCTTTATGTTTAGAGGAGGAGGAAGAAGATGAGGTTTATTCTGCCCAACTTTATGCTTTGGAAGCAACCATAGGAGGAGGAAAACAAGACGAGGATGACTTAATTGAACACCTGCTCCTCCAACTCCTAGTTCATTACCATTAGAAGAAGAAGTAAGGGAAACCCAGAACAATCATCCAATTGACTTATGCTTGGCCAATTCCAACCCACTCCATGTCAAAACCATAGAATTTGGCCTAGAGAGAACTTTGAAAATTAACCCATCTCTTTCTGCTTTAGAAGAGGAAAATCTATGCAACACGTTTTAGAAGCCTTCGCTTGGAGTTATAAGGAAATGAAGGGAGTACACCCCTCAGTGTGTACTCACCACATATACATCAAATAAGGTTGCAAGCCAATCATGCAACCACAAAGGAGGATGAATCCAGCTCTTAAAGACATAGTCAAAGAAGAACTGCAAAAACTGCTAGATGCAGGATTCATTTACCCTATCTTATATAGTGAGTGGGTCTCTCCTTTAGTGTTGGTTCCCAAGAAAAATGGTAAGTGGAGGATTTGTGTTGATTATAGGGAGTTGAACAAAGCCAAAAAGAAGGATCATTTTCCCCTACCCTTCATTGACCAAGTGCTAGATGGCCTGGCAGGGAAGAAGTTTTTTCCTTCCAGGCTAGATGGATTCAGTGGGTATAACCAAATCCAAATCTGCCCAGAAGACCAGGATAAGACCACATTCAAATGTCATTGGGGTACTTTTTCCTATAGGGTCCTTCTTTTTGGCCCATGTAATGCTCCTACCACTTTCCAAAGAGTATTCTTAAGTATTTTTGCTGAATTAGTACATGATGCAATGGAAATCTATATGGATGACTTTACACCTTATGGCTATGATTTTCAAGAAGCCCTGACTAACCTAGGTAGAATATTACACAAATGCATTGAAATGAATCTATCTCTCAGTCCAGGAAAATGTGAATTCTTAATGACTGAACGGACTGTGGTAGGTCATTCAATATCTCAGCAAGGATTGCAAGTGGTCCCAAACAAAATAGAAATCATCCAAAGGGTCCCACCTCCACAAAAGCAGAGAGATGTCAGGAGTTTCTTAGGGTTAGATGGATACTACCGAAGGTTCATAAAGGACTTCAACAAGTTGGCCTCTCCTTTGTTTGGGTTGTTGGCTAATGATTTTGAGTTTATATGGTCAAAGAGTTGTCAATAGGTCTTAGACATTCTAAAGGATAAGTTAACAACAACACCAATCCTTAGAGGCCCAAACTAGGCCCTCCCTTTTCATATTCATGTTGATGCCTCACACGAAGCCATACAAGCAGCCTTAGGTCAAGAAGAGGAGAAATTGCCCTATGCCATCTATTTTATTAGTAAGAACCTGTGAAAGGTTGAGCTGAATTATACTGTGACCAAAAAGGAACTCCTGGCTATTGTGCATGAATTAAAAAAATTTAGGCATTAAATTACAGGCTATCAAGCATTTGTACATACTGATCATGCTGCAATCAAATATTTAATGAAAAAAATAGATGTGAATGCTAGAACTATAAAATGGTTTCTTTTATTACGGTAGTTTGATCTAACTATTGTTGATAAACTTGGTAAGGAAAATGTTGTTGCTGACTTTCTATCTAGGATGAATTTGCTTACAGGTGAAGAAGGTGTTAGAGTCGGTCTAGTAGCCCTTCACCAGAGATCAGAACTCTTTGCATTTCATGATTAGGTGTCCCATAAGTGTGATCATGTTGCATTCCGTTAGGCATGCCATAATCCCGGTGGAGGAAGTTTGTGTCTTTTATTCCCCTCTTGTTTGGCACCACTGCTTCAGGTTTGTTTAAGTAAATAAAATCCTCAAAGGGTCATTCATCTTGCTTTAAGTTTCAAGGTCTTAGGTCTAGGGTTGAGTCCATTTTTGTCTTGAGAGATCATAAAGGACCAGTAGGCCAGAGGGATGTCCTTCATTAAACATCATTTCAACAATTCTCATCATTGTACAGCTAAACTTTCACCTTGTTTTCAAAAACTCTGTTTTTGAAAAACAAGGGTCATTATCTCATTTTTGTAAAAATTCTCAAAATTTCAAATTCTTCAAATGTCGAAATGAAGCCTTGGTCTCCTTTGCCAAAGCATCCTAGAAGCTATCCCTGCAAAAATTTTCAGAAGAAATCATCATTTCAACCAATTTTTCAAAGAAAAGAAACCAAAAGTCAGAGCCAATTAATTCAAAAAGTGTCAACATTCAAAACATTATAAAGTGGGTTTTGGGCAAATGAAAATCTAAAGGAAACCTATAAAAGCACATCATTCTTCATTAGCAACTCATTTGCCTCTCACAAGCTAAGTGAAACCTTGCAAAGGCGATTTTAGGAGCTCTTGAGCAAAGTGTGCAGTTTCAGAGGCGCGCTACGCATCAGGAAGGGCGCGCTACACGTCAGGGGCGTGCTACGCGTCAGGGAGCTTTTCTCAGTGTTATTTTGCACGTGGGCTACGCGTCAGAGGGGCGCTACGCGTTGGGTTTTCTACTCAACAAATTGCCAGCAAGCCATCAAATCGATTTTTCTCTCAAGCACATTGCAGGTAGGCCTCTCCTCCATGGCTAGATTTGGTTTTGCAAGATGAAAGAGAAAATTAATATGTTCAAATGCTATGTAAATGATAAGTCAAAACCCTACATTGTTGTGGAAAATTTAAAGTCTCAATGGTACTAGGGTTTCAAATTTCTCTTGTTGTCCAAGGTTTCCCATTTGTAAATCCCATTTTCCCTCATTTTCATCACCTTTCTCCTTCAAATTCTCCCATGAAATTTCATAATTCTCCTCCCTAAAATTCCTAAAACATACTTAAATTCCCAAACCCTACTTCACTTTAAAATCCCATAATTTTGTGATTTCCCATGCTTTCCTTCCCTAAATTCCTTCTTTATGTTTATTGTCCTTAATCCCCTCATGTTCCCCTTTCCCTAACAATCCCGTTGTATTTATGTCCCCTTGGTGATAGCATTTGAAAAAGTCAAACAACAGTTAATTGGGTGCAAAGTCAGCAATACATTTCAGCCATCTTGCCTTCAAAACCATGTCAGAAACCGAATCAGATTATCAGCAGAGTTATGACAGTGATTCAACACCAGAGGTAGAAGTGCCAAGGAGGCATCACAAGGGTGGTAAGGGTGGTCGACATGTCAGGGAAGAGCCCACTTCTTTGGCTCAATTGCAAGCCTGTCCACTTGCAATGTCATGTTTTCAGTATCAATCATGCTTTGGATATTATGAGAGGATCTCACAAATTCAACATCATAGAGAACTGGTCCGCTTGTTTGTCCTACATTTGCACAATGGCCATGTGAACCTTGCAGGAGTGGACTTCACCCTATCACCTGAAATTGTTGCTCAAGCCACCGGGATACCAAATGTTGGGGAAGAGTGGACCAAGCGCAAGCTGCTAGACAAATTTCATTATCAACCATACATCAAACCCGGATGCATGAGGCACCTTACTGCTGTTTTTCCTTTCAGATTCCTAAGGGATGAGTATGCACCCTTGATGAGGTTCATTATGCGCTATTTCACTTGTGAGGGCAGATTTTCACGTTTATATTCGTACCATATCCGTTTGTTGATGCATTTCACCCGGGTACGAATGATGAACATTCCATTTTTCATGTGCTGAAATATAGAGAAGATGGTGCCTGTAGTGCAAAGGAAGAACCCCGCACAACAACTCAAAAGTATATATCATTATGCACTGATCGAGATCATAGTGATGCATCAGTTGGCACAGCAGGGTATTGCTTGGGAGGATTTCATTTCTCGCGACTTCTTCATGGTGCCACAGCCACCTCCCGAGATTGTCCATGATGAGGGAGGGCCTTCACATCAGTTTGACATTCCTGAGCCAGAGCATGTCAGCGCTCCTCCATATGTTACATATCAGAGAGGCCACAGGGTCTTATTTGCATCAGCACGGCGAGTATTATCTCCACATCAGGTGGAAGGGGTCTCGCCTTCTTCATCAACACGGCGAGTATTATCTCCACATCAGGTGGAAGGGGTCTCGCCTTCTTCATCAACACAGCGAGTGTTATCTCCACATCAGGTGGAAGGGGCCTCGCTTTCGACAGCAGCACAGGTACAAGAGAGAGGCAAGCAGCCCAAGATTGATGAGGGGCCATCAGGTGATCCAGACATAGATATTGTTGACCTTGATATCAGTTCTCCTAGCTTAGAGCCAAAGGAGATCATTCAGCAACTAAGGGTTGAAAATGACTTGTTGCAGCAAAAGTTGGAAATGGAAAATTGGACAATCACATACTTAGAGCAGCGCAACAAGCAATTAGAGGATGAACACACTCTTGATGAGTTGCGGAGGATCCGAGAAGACCGGAACTTGGCTCGCAAGAGACCCGGTGATTTGACACCTAAGGAGCAAGGCTCTATGCTCATTCAGGTGAACACTCATTTAGAGAGGTTGATAGCCAAGGAAAACAGGGACAAAGATATGCTCCGCCACATGAAGAATCATTATTGGGCCCGCATGCATGTGTGCAAAGCAAAAATGAAGGTACTCAAAGCACGCTTGGCCAAGGCACTAAAACGGAGGAAAAGGCCCGATCCACTTCAAATTTTGGCTGAAGCCACCTTGAGGGAGCATGGTGCTCAATGATACACCTCCAGCTCAAAATTTAGGAAATTTGGAGCAATTTTGGTCAATTTTGAATTTTTTGTGCCAAAAACAGGTTTTTGCCCTCAACGCGTAGCGCGCCGCGCGCTACCCTTAAGTTGGGGAGGTCCATTTCATGAAAACTCAGCATTTTTGGATTTTTCATGACAAAATACACTTTCTCAGCCACTGCCAAGAAGTTTCATGGAGATTTGAGCCCCCAAAAGGTAAAAAAAAAAGCAAAAAATGACCTTCTGCCACTTTTTGGACACACATGAAGCAGTCTTGGGAGATTGCAATTTTGGAGGGCAAAATGGCCACCAAATTGAGAAATTCTACTTGGGCTGGAGAGTAGACATCCATACCTTTCCAACAAGCCCACTTGTGCCTAATTTGGATGCCGGGAAGTGCCTCAAAAGTGGCCTGAAAGGCGCGCTACGCGTTGGGAAAATTTGCCAGTTTTGCACCTTCAGCTTAGGAAAACGCAGCATTGACTAGTTTTGACTTTTTGGTGGGATTTTTCATCCTCTTTGATGTAATTGATGTAATTTCATGTTGACATGACACTTTTTTACCTATTCTAGAAGATTCATTCATAAAATGGCAAAAAATTAATGAATGAATTGGTTTCCTAACTTATAGAGGCAAGTTGTTTTGATTGCCTAGTTTGTAGTGCTCAGTTTAGAATTGGTTGAAACAGCTCCTAGGATGATGAGCTCGACCCCTAGAGGCAAGGAGATGTGTTAGCTTGCCTATATTATGTACTTTCTTAGTCATTTTCATGGTTGGACTCTTGAGGGATAATCTTAGACTGTATTACTCTTTGTATCTCTGCAATTTTGGCAAAGGAAGGACCAGGGTTTTGCAGCACTATTTGGGATTCCTGTGGTGATTTGTGTTGATGGTGTGTTTCTCTCATGTACTTGTAAGTTTTTTATGTGTATCATTTTCCTACTCCTCTCTTCTGCAAATTAAGTAAATGTTGTGTTAAGGTAGAATTCATGGTTTCTATGCTCTGCCTTTAAGTTTGCTTAATATCTATGTTTTCATCTGTTTAAGGAGAACTCTCGATGGTTTCTTGCTCTCCTTAGCTCCTCACCGGTCATTTCTATCCATTCACTTATTTCAAAGGCATCAAGATAATCTCCTACCTTGCCCCAAAAAGACCTCTGCAAAAACTGTGTCTCATCCCCGCACCCAAAATTGCTGTGCTCAGTTTTCCAACAAAACTCTAAAAATTTAAAATCAAACTTTCCCTATCAGTTTACTAGCCTAAAATCAGTGTTCTTTATTGGTCATCTCAGCCCTTTGAGAACCTTTTGCCGAGATAGGCCCGGAGAGAGCCCTCTCCTGTCCCCGTAGGGCTAGCTACGAGGCTAAGTGGTTTGATGTTACCTTGGATTTTGTCTTTTTCAGCCTGAGGCCAAATTCAAGCGCTAACATATTGGCGACCATACTGGGGAGAACAACTTGTTTGCGGATTGATGTGTTTATTTCATAAGTCTTAGATGGAGCCTGAAGTTATGCCAAGTAGCCTTCGAAACGCTTTTGCTTTGCATAAGCGGAAGTAGATAAACGCTGCTTCAGTCAATCTCCGTGAGCTTGTGAATACAGCACTTCGATTGCATTTTACCCCAGTTCATTTGTAAACTCTGAAACTTTTGATGATTAGTTGAGAGTTTTCACAGGCTGATTGGCTATTTGTTCCTTGATATCCAAACTGGCTTCAGATTCTAGTCATATATTCAAATCTCATTCATGTCCAGCTGTTTTTGAGTATCTTGAAGACATTGATTTTGACGAGAGTTTTGAGTTGTCCTTGTTCAAAACCAAATCTGAAAGTGCACTTGATTCTCTAGTTCCCAACCCTGATTTTGCTGCTGCCCTTGAAATCGAGAGACACAATAAATTGGTCGAAAATTTCATCCTAAGACACCTTCAGACAGATATCCAAGTTACTAATCTTGCTGATTTCCTCGAAACTATATCTGGAAATATTGGATATACTATCACGGCTTCAGTTCCGCACGAACATACCAATCCTCCTTTTATATCTATATCCCCTATAGTTACACATCCTGAATCTACAGTCAATTCTCCCTCTTCATCTCATATCGCTTCTCCTCTGCATAAACCTCCCTACACCCCTCATACTACAGCTACACCTACTCCACCTGCTACTCCTAGACCCAGTCTACCTAAAGCAATGGCTGCCCGGTTTGCCCCACTTGCTCTTCCTCAAAATCTGCATGATATGCCAGCTGATTATCAGAGTAAAATTCCCATGTTTGATGGTACTCCTCAAAGTGTTTCCGCTCAGCAACATATAGACAAAATGACAACTTTCTTTGATCTATATGAGATAGATGAAGAAGATGTAACTATGCGTTTGTTTGTAAAAACATTCAGAGGAGAAGTAAGAAAATGGTTCAGAGGTTTGACAGCTAGAAGCATTCCCACATTGGAAGAACTTCAAAAGCAGTTTCTAGATCGATGGGAAATCAGAAAGGATCCACTTCAGATCAATGCCGAGTATAACAATCTCAAACGTAATCATGGTGAGTCTGTCCAAGATTACATTATCAGATTTAACACAATTTACAATGCTATTCCAGATGATTTAAGACCATCTAGAAAATCAACACTTCTCAAATTCTCGGATGGCTTTGATCCGGAGATGGCTTATTAATTGCGAGATAGAGATCCGCCTACCTTGGAGGATATGCAGAAAATCGCTGTTAGTGTTGAAGCGAATTTTAATGATAAAAGAGCAAGGATGAAAGCTGAAAAGCGAGTGACAATCAAAGAAGAAGCTTCTGCATCAGATCAGCTCCTTCGCAAGGTAGAAAGGGTAGAAAAGTTGCTCGAAAACACTCATCTCAACAAGCCGGAACCACAGATCCGTAATCCTAATTTCCGAGGTCCGCAGCAGCCACAATACAGAATTAAGCAGCGTGAAACAAGGGCACAAGAAACAGCAGTTCAGCAGCAAATAAAACCTCCACTTCAGCAGAATTTTGTTAGCCAAGAATCCGAGGATGAAGGTGATACTATAGGAGAGGAAAATCACTTTTTCACTCCTGATGATCTGCCTACCTATATTACAGAAGAAGAAGAATTTGTGAGAAATTCCATCATACATCAAGATGAGAATTATATCTTATCAAATGATGCAGCACTTGAGGAAGAATCGGAGGAGTATCAAAGAGGATATCTCAATGCTTTGTCCGCTCAGCAGAGACAATTAAGAAATCGAGCTGTTCCTATAAATCCTATTCAGAAGAAGAAAGATACTTCAGCCAAAAATGATTCAGCTTCCCCACAGAAAAAAGGAAAAGAAATAATTGATCCCCCAACAAGTCAATCATCTTCAGCAGATAAGGTAAATCAGCCACCCAGCACAATGAGGGATAAAGTTGAAAAAAGAGAAGTCAAAGAAGGTGAAAAGGTTACAGCATTTAGTTTGGAGAATGAAATTTCAAAGCTGAAAGTATCTATTCCATTGACTGAAATCATGAAAAACACCACCTATCAAGGTCAAATTTCCAAAATTCTGAATATTGATCCAATGCTTGACACAGTAAATGTAGAAGATGATCAGCTGGAATTAATTTTTGGGCCTACTTTAAATGGTGAGTCTCCTGAAAATGATGTTCCTCCCTTTTATATCAGTTTGAGGTTGCACGAGTATGTTTTGCACAATGCTATGTTTGACTCGGGTGCTTCGCATAATTTGATGCCGAAAGCAATAATGGAAATGCTGGGATTGGACATCACAAGATGATATCATGATTTGTATTCATTTGATTCCAGCCGGGTAAAATGTATCGGTTTGATCAAGGACTTGGTGGTAAGCCTAGATCAAATTCCAGCTAAGAATGTCTTGATGGATGTGGTTGTGGCGGATATTCCTCCGCGTTTTGGTATGTTGCTTTCAAGATCTTGGGGAGCTAAGTTGAAAGGTACACTTCAGCTAGATTTTTCTTATGCTACAATTCCAGTCTTCGGTCAAATGAGAAAGTTATATCAGGAGCAAAAGATGAAATACATGATAATTAGCAAAGAAAAGCCAATAAATCATCCTGTAAATTATGTACATACAGATTTGGAGTCGTTTGTTTTGTTTGCTGATAATTTTAATGAGATAGATAGTCAGTTAGTTCAGGCAGAGGATATACCAGAGATTACTGAAAATTTTAGAGAAGTTCTACAAAAGGAAAGAGAAGAAAAGCCAGCTGCCATGAAGCAAAAAGCTGAAGCTAAGGGGCAGCAAATAGAAAAAACAGAGGCAACACAGTTTCAGCAGTTGGAAGAAGATGAAGATGGTCTTTGGACCATGGATTTTGATGGCACTGTGGGCAGCGATGGTGCTGGTATTGGTGTATGGATTCGAAGTCCCTTTTTCTGCCCGAGACAAAGTCCTAAGCAAGGTGAGAGTGTGTTCTTATAAACTAGCATTTGATTGTTCAAACAATGAGGCAAAATATGAGGTTCTTATTGCTGGCCTTAAAATTCTTCGCAAGCTGAAAGCAAAGAAGATTGCAGTCTATGGCGACTCTGAGTTGGTGATAAAGCAAGTTAAAGGTGAGTTTCAGGCCAAGCACCCTCGCATGAGGGCATATCAAAATGCTGTCCTAGATATTTTGAAATTATTTTTTGAACATACTTTGACATGTGTGCCCCGCGTACAAAATGGTGTTGCTGATGCATTGGCCAAGGCAGCAAGTAACTTAAAAATTCCAATGAATTCCAGCAATAAATTTGAGATTTATGTGAAACATCGCCCCACAGTTTCGGATAATCAACGATGTTGGCAAGTCTTCCAGGATGATGAAGAAATCAAAGATTTTCTGCAGATTGAAGGTGAGTTTAAAGACATCTCCATAGATACTGAACCAGATGAAGTAAATCAAATGGATGTGCTACAAATTAAGGACAATTTTATTCCTAAAGGATTGATTCCTTTGGAAGAGCTATTTGATCAAGATGATGTGGCCCGCAAACCGACATTGAGACCAACTGAAGAAGGTGTTGAAGAGGTAAACATTGGAGCAGCTGAGAACCCCAAGATGGTAAAGCTATCTAAGTCATTGTCACCAAAGGTAAAGAAGGAGTATGTTAGATTGTTGTCTTCGCTTTCTAATGTCTTTGCATGGGATTATTCAGATCTGAAAACATATGACACTAATATCATTCAGCATACTATTCCTATAAAGCCAAATCAGAAACCTTTCCGTCAAAAGTTGAGGAGAATCAATCCTAAATTGTTGCCATTGATAGAAAAAGAAGTGAATAGGTTGTACCAGTCTGGAATCATAGTACCTATCAGATTTTCCGATTGGATATCAAATTTGGTGCCCGTAAGAAAGAAGACCGGTGAGATCCGTTTATGCATTGACTTCAGAAATTTGAATAAGGTGTCTTTAAAGGATAATTATCTGCTGCCCAAAATGGATCATATATTGCAGCGAGTAGTTGGAGCATCAAGGATGTCACTACTCGATGGCTATTCCGGGTAAAATCAGATTTTGGTGCATGAGGATGATCGTGACAAATCTGCATTCACTACTCCATGGGGAACATTTCATTATGCAAAAATGCCATTTGGTTTGAAAAAGGCAGGTGCCACTTTTCAACGTGCGATGGACATGGCCTTTGCCAATGAGAAAGATGTCTTTTTAGTTGTTTACCTTGATGATTTGACTGTATTTTCAAAATCTGATGAAGAACATTTATATCACTTGAAAATTGTTTTTCAAAAGTGCAGAAAATATGGTATTTCGCTGAATCCAAAGAAGAGTCTTTTCGCCATGAGTGAAGGCAAGCTCTTGGGCCACATCATTTCCAAAGACGGCATCCGTATAGATCCTGCACGTGTTGAAGCTATTCAGCAACTTGAGCAGCCTCGGAACAAAAAAGAAATACAATCCTTTAATGGTAAGCTGAATTTTCTGCGTCGCTTCATTCCGAATCTTGCTGAGCATCTTAGAGAAATCACAAACATGCTGAAAAAGGACAGCCAACTAAAGTGGACCGAAGAGGCGGTAAAATCTTTCAATTTGGTAAAGTTGGTTCTATTTTCAGCTCCTACTCTAATCAGTCCGAATTACACACAAGACTTTATTTTATTTTCATTTGCTTCTGAGCACACATTGGCAGCTGTACTAATGCAAAAGGGAGATGGAGTGGAGAAGCCTATTGCTTTTTTCAGCCGTATTATAAGAGATGGAGCATTAAAGTATAACATCATTGAAAAACAAGCACTTGCGCTTGTGAAGGCCTTGAAGGATTTCCGTGTGTATATATTGCATTCCCACATTATAGCATATGTTCCTAACGCGGCAGTAAAGGATGTGTTGGTACAGGCAGAACCGGAAGGAAGGCGGGGAAAGTGGATTGCTGCATTATTAGAGTATGATGTGGAAATTAAACCCACGAAGTTGATCAAAGGGCAAGGTCTTGCCAAATTGATGGCTGAAACAAATCTACATGTCCTAGACATCAATTTGATAGCTGCCATGTCTGATGAAGATGAGGAGAATGCAGCACAACAGGTATCTGACATCTTTATTTCTTCTCCTTGGTATGCTGATATTGTATATGTAATTCAAAATTTGTCTTCACCTCCCGTGATGCCTCGAAATAAAAGTAGGACATTGAAGTTGAAAGTAGCCAAGTTTTGTATCCTTAAATCTGCACTATATTGGAAAGACCCCGGTGGAATATTGCTGAATTGTTTGGTCGAGGAGGAAGCCAAAACAGTGGTGGAAGATTTTCATAAAGGTGACTGCGGGGGCCATTTGTTTTGGAAGACTATAGCAAATAAGATCCTAAGGGCAGGTTTTTATTGGCCTTCATTATTTTCAGATTTATATAAAGCTGTTAAGAGTTGTCATGAGTGCCAAATTTTTCAAGGGAAACAGAAATTACAGCCATTGCGTCTCAAACCAATTGAAGTCAGCGCACCATTTCAGCAGTGGGGCTTGGATTTTATCGGCGAGATTCATCCGGCATCATCAGGACAGCATAGATGGATATTGACAGCTACAGATTACTTCACAAAATGGATTGAAGCCATTCCCACCCGGCAGGCCACAGATGCGATAATTATTTCTTTCCTTGAAAATAATATACTGTCACGTTTTGGCTGTCCAAGTAAGTTAATTACAGATAATGCAGCAGCATTTAAATCAAAGAGAATGGTTGACTTTTGCTATAAATACAGTATCAGCTTCGGGCATTCTACCGCCTACCATCCGCAAGGAAATGGGTTGGCAGAATCTTCGAATAAGTCCTTGGTAAATATCATTAAAAAGTTGCTGGAAATCAATAAGAAGAGCTGGCATAAAAAGTTAGTGAATGCACTGTGGGCTGATAGGGTAAGTCATAAAAAGTCAATTGGCATGTCTCCTTTTGAGTTGGTGTACGGGACAGATGCAGTGTTTCCTACTTCGCTTGCTATTCCGGTGGTCAAATTGCTTCAAGAAGCTGATAGTGAGGAAGATCCCATGCAGAGGCGGATTAATCAAATGATTCATTTACAGCAGACACAGGAGGAGGTTCTTCACAATACTCTCAAGTTGCAAGAGCGCATAAAGAAGATTTATGACAGGAAATCAAAACCAAATGACTTCCAAATAGATGATGTGGTTTTGAAGTGGGATGCTCGGAATGAAGACAAAGGGAAGCACAGCAAATTTGATAATTTATGGAAGGGTCCCTATAATATCGCAGCATATCGTGGCCAAAATGCTTTTCTTCTCAAGGAAATGAACGGAGATGATTATCCTGGAGGGTCGATCAATGGTCGGCTGCTAAAGAGGTACCATGTCTGAGCATTTTCTGTTCTTGTCACCATCATTGTATATACCGTTTTACTTCTATTTTATCGCATGTGTGTACTAATATTTCATCCCCAGTCTGGGGCCCGCGGTGAAGGCTATAATTCTGAAGATGGAGATTGGTTGGTTTGAGGTTTTTCAAGGTGTTTTTATCAGTCCATTTTCTGTCCACAATTGAGTTAGTTTGGGTCAAAGTTGTGTCTAATTTTCAGTCAATTTGCAGTCACTAAAAGCTGTCAGAGTTTGTGTCAAAAGAGTAAATAATGACTCCATCGCCCAATGGTTAAAGGCACTGGTCTGCTCTCCCAGAAGACTGAGGTTCTTGGCATCTCCACGGAGCTACCATCCCCATTGGAGCCAATGTTAGAGTCGGTCTAGTAGCCCTTCACCAGAGATCAAAACTCTTTGAATTTCATGATTAGGTGTCCCATCAGTGTGATCATGTTGCATTCTGTTAGGCATGCCATAATCCTGGTGGAGGAAGTTTGTGTCTTTTATTCCCCTCTTGTTTGGCACTGTTGGTTCAGGTTTGTTTGAGTAAATAAAATCCTCAAAGGGTCATTCATCTTGCTTTAAGTTTCAGGGTCTTAGGTCTAGGGTTGAGTCCATTTTTGTCTTGAGAGATCATAAAGGACCAGCAGGCCAGAGGGATGTCCTTCATTAAACATCATTTCAACAATTCTCATCATTGTACAGCTAAACTTTCACCTTGTTTTCAAAAACTCTGTTTTTGAAAAACAAGGGTCATTATCTCATTTTTGTAAAAATTCTCAAAATTTCAAATTCTTCAAATGTCGAAGTGCAGCCTTGGTCTCCTTTGCCAAAGCATCCTAGAAGCTATCCCTGCAAAAATTTTCAGAAGAAATCATCATTTCAACCAATTTTTCAAAGAAAAGAAACCAAAAGTCAGAGCCAATTAATTCAAAAAGTGTCAACATTCAAAACATTATAAAGTGGGTTTTGGGCAAATGAAAATCTAAAGGAAGCCTATAAAAGCACATCATTCTTCATTAGCAACTCATTTGCCTCTCACAAGCTAAGTGAAACCTTGCAAAGGCGATTTTAGGAGTTCTTGAGCAAAGTGGGCAGTTTCAGAGGTGCGCTACGCGTCAGGAAGGGCGCGCTACACGTCAGGGGCGCGCTACGCGTCAGGGAGCTTTTCTCAGTGTTATTTTGCACGTGCGCTACGCGTCAGAGGGGCGCTACGCGTTGGGTTTTCTGCTCAACAAATTGCCAGCAAGCCATCAAATCAATTTTTCTCTCAAGCACATTGCAGGTAGGCCTCTCCTCCATGGCTAGATTTGGTTTTGCAAGATGAAAGAGAAAATTAATATGTTCAAATGCTATGTAAATGATAAATCAAAACCCTACATTGTTGTGGAAAATTTAAAGTCTCAATGGTACTAGGGTTTCAAATTTCTCTTGTTGTCCAAGGTTGCCCATTTGTAAATCCCTTTGTCCCTCATTTTCATCACCTTTCTCCTTCAAATTCTCCCATGAAATTTCATAATTCTCCTCCCTAAAATTCCTAAAACATACTTAAATTCCCAAACCCTACTTCAATTTAAAATCCCATAATTTTGTGATTTCCCATGCTTTCCTTCCCTAAATTCCTTCTTTATGTTTGTTGTCCCTAATCCCCTCATGTTCCCCTTTCCCTAATAATCCCATTGTATTTATGTCCCCTTGGTGACAGCATTTGAAAAAGTCAAACAACAGTTAATTGGGTGCAAAGTTAGCAATACATTTCAGCCATCTTGCCTTCAAAACCATGTCAGAAACCGAATCAGATTATCAGCAGAGTTATGAAAGTGATTCAACACCAGAGGTAGAAGTGCTAAGGAGGCATCACAAGGGTGGTAAGGATGGTCGGCATGTCAGGGAAGAGCCCACTTCTTTGGCTCAATTGCAAGCCTATCCACTTGCAATGTCATGTTTTCAGTATCAATCATGCTTTGGATATTGTGAGAGGATCTCACAAATTCAACATCATAGAGAACTGGTCCGCTTGTTTGTCCTACATTTGCACAATGGCCATGTGAACCTTGCAGGAGTGGACTTCACCCTATCACCTGAAATTGTTGCTCAAGCCACCGGGATACCAAATGTTGGGGAAGAGTGGACCAAGCGCAAGCTGCTAGACAAATTTCATTATCAACCATACATCAAACCCGAATGCATGAGGCACCTTACTGCTGTTTTTCCTTTCAGATTCCTAAGGGATGAGTATGCACCCTTGATGAGGCTCATTATGCGCTATTTCACTTGTGAGGGCAGATTTTCACGTTTATATTCGTACCATATCCGTTTGTTGATGCATTTCACCCGGGTACGAATGATGAACATTCCATTTTTCATGTGCCGAAATATAGAGAAGATGCTGCCCATAGTGTAAAGGAAGAACCCTGCACAGCAACTCAAAAGTATATATCATTATGCACTGATCGAGATCATAGTGATGCATCAGTTGGCACAGCAGGGTATTGCTTGGGAGGACTTCATTTCTCGCGACTTCTTCATGGTGCCACAGCCACCTCCCGAGATTGTCCATGATGAGGGAGGGCCTTCACATCAGTTTGACATTCCTGAGCCAGAGCATGTCAGCGCTCCTCCATATGTTACATATCAAAGAGGCCACAGGGTCTTATTTGCATCAGCACAACGAGTATTATCTCCACATCAGGTGGAAGGGTTCTCACCGTCTTCATCAGCACGGCGAGTATTATCTCCACATCAGGTGGAAGGGGTCTCGCCTTCTTCATCAGCACAACGAGTGTTATCTCCACATCAGGTGGAAGGGGCCTCGCTTTTGACAGCAGCATAGGTACAAGAGAGAGGCAAGTAGCCCAAGATTGATGAGGGGCCATCAGGTGATCCAGACATAGATATTGTTGACCTTGATATCAGTTCTCCTAGCTTAGAGCCAAAGGAGATCATTCAGCAACTAAGGGTTGAAAATGACTTGTTGCAGCAAAAGTTGGAAATGGAAAATTGGACAATCACATACTTAGAGCAGCGCAACAAGCAATTAGAGGATGAACACACTCTTGATGAGTTGCGGAGGATCCGAGAAGACCGGAACTTGGCTCGCAAGAGACCCGGTGATTTGACACCTAAGGAGCAAGGCTCTATGCTTATTCAGGTGAACACTCATTTAGAGAGGTTGATATCCAAGAAAAAAAGGGACAAAGATATGCTCCGCCACATGAAGAATCATTATTGGGCCCGCATGCATGTGTGCAAAGCAAAAATGAAGGTACTCAAAGCATGCTTGGCCAAGGCACTAAAACGGAGGAAAAGGCCTGATCCACTTCAAATTTTGGCTGAAGCCATTTTGAGGGAGCACGGTGCTCAATGATACACCTCCAGCTCAAAATTTAGGAAATTTGGAGCAATTTTGGTCAATTTTGAATTTTTTGTGCCAAAAACAGGTTTTTGCCCTCAACGCGTAGCGCGCCGCGCGCTACCCTTAAGTTGGGGAGGTCCATTTCATGAAAACTCAGCATTTTTTGATTTTTCATGACAAAATACACTTGCTCAGCCACTTCCAAGAATTTTCATGGAGATTTGAGCCCCCAAAAGGTAAAAAAAAAAGCAAAAAATGACCTTCTACCACTTTTTGGACACACAGGAAGCAGTCTTGGGAGATTGCAATTTTGGAGGGGAAAATGGCCACCAAATTGAGAAATTCCACTTGGGCTGGAGAGTAGACATCCAGACCTTTCCAAAAAGCCCACTGGTACCTCATTTGAATGCCGGGAAGTGCCTCAAAAGTGGTCTGAAAGGCGCGCTACGCGTTGGGAAAATTTGCCAGTTTTGCACCTTCAGCTTAGGAAAACGCAGCATTGACTAGTTTTGACTTTTTGGTGGGATTTTGCATCCTCTTTGATGTAATTGATGTAATTTCATGTTGACATGACACTTTTTAACCTATTCTAGAAGATTCATTCATAAAATGGCAAAAAATTAATGAATGAATTGGTTTCCTAACTTATAGAGGCAAGTTGTTTTGATTGCCTAGTTTGTAGTGCTCAGTTTAGAATTGGTTGAAACAGCTCCTAGGATGATGAGCTCGACCCCTAGAGGAAAGGAGATGTGTTAGCTTGCCTATATTATGTACTTTCTTAGTCATTTTCATGGTTGGACTCTTGAGGGATAAGCTTAGACTATATTACTCTTTGTATCTCTGCAATTTTGGCAAAGGAAGGACCAGGGTTTTGCAGCACTATTTGGGATTCCTGTGGTGATTTGTGTTGATGGTGTGTTTCTCTCATGTACTTGTAAGTTTTTTATGTGTATCATTTTCCTACTCCTCTCTTCTGAAAATTAAGTAAATGAAGTGTTAAGGTAGAATTCATGGTTTCTATGCTCTGCCTTTAAGTTTGCTTAATATCTATGTTTTCATCTGTTTAAGGAGAACTCTCGATGGTTTCTTGCTCTCCTTAGCTCCTCACCGGTCATTTCTATCCATTCACTTATTTCAAAGGCATCAAGACAATCTCCTACCTTGCCCCAAAAAGACCTCTGCAAAAACTGTGTCTCATCCCCGCACCCAAAATTGTTGTGCTCAGTTTTCCAACAAAACTCTAAAAATTTAAAATCAAACTTTCCCTATCAGTTTACTAGCCTAAAATCAGTGTTCTTTATTGGTCATCTCAGCCCTTTGAAAACCTTTTGCCGAGATAGGCCCGGAGAGAGCCCTCTCCTGTCCCCGTAGGGCTAGCTACGAGGCTAAGTGGTTTGATGTTGCCTTGGATTTTGTCTTTTTCAGCTTGAGGCCAAATTCAAGCGCTAACAGAAGGAATGGTGGATGACCAGTTACCAGATGAGAATTTGTTTGCTATTTAAGTTCTCTCCCCATGGTTTTTTGATACAGTAAACTATTTGGTATCAGCATAGTTTCCACCAAACTTTCCCTCCAAAGAAAAGAGCAAGATAGTCAGAAAGAGTGCCCCCTTCACCTGGATTGGGGGAAATTTGTTCAAACTTGGCCTAAATCAAATCTTAAGAAGGTGTGTAAAGGAAGAGGAAGTCTTTGAAATCCTTTTGGCATGTCATGATGGGCCTTGTGGAGGTCACTTTGCAGCAAAGAGGACATCATTCAAAGCGTTGCAAGCAGGCTATTATTGGCCTACTCTTCATCAGGATGTGAAAAAGTATATTAGTCAGTGTGATCAGTGCCAAAGGATGGGAAAGCCTACTCCAAGAGATGAAATGCCTCTACAACCTTAAGTGACTTTCGAGCCATTTGAGAAGTGGGGCATGGACTTTATTGGGCCTATCAACCCTCCTTCAAAGCAAAAACAACACATCATTGTGTGCACTGATTATTTTACTAAGTGGGCTAAAACCAAGGCAATTAAGGCAACAACAGAAGAGAAGGTGGATGAGTTCCTAAGGGAGAATATATTCTACAAATTTGGGTACCTTAGAGAGCTAGTCACAGACCAAGGCATCCAGTTTATCTCCAGCATGATTGAATAACTGCTTAGACATCACAAAATCAAGCATAGGACCTCCACTCCTTATCATCCACAAGATAATGGGCAAGTGGAGGTGACCAACAGGGCATTAGAGAACATCTTAACCAAGATAGTGAGCAACAATAGGAAGGATTTGGCAGGGAGACTAGTCGAGGCCACTTGGGCCTATAATACAACATGGATGACCACCACTGGATTTACACCCTATGAGCTAGTCTATGGGAAAAAGGCTTTGGTTTCCATTGAGTTTGAATATAACACATTGAGGATGGCAGCCCAACTAGATTTGGATCTCAATCATGCACAAAAATAAAGGTTTTTACATTTGAATGGCTTGGATGAATTCATAATGCAGACCCTCCTACATAAAGAGATAGTTCAACTTTAGAGGAAGATCTGGCATGACAAACACATTAAGGAGAACAAATTTCAAGAGGGAGACTGGGCATTGTTATATGATTCAAGGTATAAATACTTCAAGGGCAAGCTAAGGACAAGATGGCTCAGACCTTATGTGGTGGAAAGATGCCATGACAATGGTTCAGTGCAAATTAGAACTATTGATGAAGAAGCCAGTCCATTGCTAGTTAATGGACACCAATTGAAAATGTACAAGAGGCCTTTATCAAAACAAGAGTTCATAGACAATATCAATAAGTGATGATGGTGGATCAAGTTGCAGCTACTCCCTCATCAGGACACTGAAAAAGAAAAAAGAATAAGGATTTAGGTGAAAACCTCCATGAGGTGCCTGAGTTCCATCTTTCGATTGAACAGCTCATGAGGCGGCCCAAGGATGAGAAGAAATTAAAAAGAGTAAGAAATCCCTGGGTGAAAACCTTCCTTGAGGCGCCTAGGGAAAATATCTAGGGTGAAAACCTCTCTGAGGCAGCCTAGGTGTTTTTCAAAAAAATATATAATAATAAAAAAAGAAAAAAAAACATAGTTGTTATTTGCAGGTGGGTGAAAAAGATAAGAAAGGAGCAAAGATAAGATCCAAAGGGAACCCTACCTCACATATATTCATCTCCTCCACTGATTATCATGCATCCCTCCATCAATTCCATTGTTTTTTACTTCATTACTTTAATTTCAGGTAAAGATTGTGTTTTCTACAGAATCACCTCATCCATTACCATTATCCCTGCATCCACACACACTCCTACTCCCTCTGTCCATTCATTACAACATCCTCATAGCACCATCCAGCAACATGATCATGAAATTCTAAGGGAGACACCAAACATTGCCAAGTGGTAATCCACTAGCTCCACAACAACTGCATCATCAGAATCCAAGAGCTCCACAGCATCAGATCTTCAGTCACCTACACCTGCAAAAGATAATAAACCATCAACAGAAAGTAGAGGAGGAAGAAAAATGACCATCAGCAGCACCTCTGATCTTTGACAACTGTAGCATGGAATCAAGACCACAGGTAAGTATCCCACTCACTCACTCATATGCATCATTTGATCAAAAGTTGTAAAGGTTAAGAGGTAGTTGGTTTATAAGTGAAAAGGTGGAAAAAAGGAAATTCTTTAATAAGTCAAAAGAGAATGAAAGAGTCCATAGATAGAGTGTTGTCATGGCAACCATTTGAGAATGTGTGAAGAATTAAGGTTTGGGGTAGAAACACCAGTTCACCAAAGACTCAACATACCATATTTCTTGATGCAATCACTCATAGACTCTAGCAACAAAGTAAAGGAAGGAAATTCCCAGTAGTTAGTTCACCATGGGTTAATGAGGATCCTCATTAAGGATGCCCTCCAAAGCTCGGGATCCCCATAACATGGTCAGTCTTCAAAAACTTACCAGTAGAGGATGAAATCAAAACCCTCACCTATGATGTTAATCCTTCTGTCAGTGAGGAGGAGGCAAAACAAGAAGAAGAAGATACAGAGCTAGATGGGGATGAGATGGGTGAAGAAGAAACTAATACAGAGGAACATGCTGAAAGAAGACAAGGATGATGATGCTGAAACAAGAGGAGGAAACAAAGGAAGAAACTAATGGAGATGCGAAAGAACAACAAAAGGAAGAAGATAAGAAAAATAGAGAGGACAACTGTAGGAAAAGAAATACCAACTAGCATATATGGCCAACCTCTCCTTGGAGGCCATCCAATGTAGGATGCCAGCTAAATCCTATGCTCTTTACTTCAGCGAACAATGGCTGCAATTTCAGATTAAAAAACTAGCATAAAGGAGAACCATGCCATTTCAGGACTGTAGACAGTTTATTGATCTTTGTGATCAAAGTGCACTAAAGGATGGGGCCAAAATGGCTGTGTTTTACTTACATAAAATGGCCCTCACATACATGAATATTTGGAATCCTAATGTAGAGCTAGGAGATCTACAATTAATGGATTTGGCATCATCGATGAACCATGAGAAGTCAAGGGTTGCAGAGATGAAAAGAATATTGGCCAGAGAGAAAAATAAACCTTTTTTTACATCATAGTTGAACAATCAAATCCCATGGCCCTAATCAACACCCATAATCTAATTGAAAATGATCCTCAGCTGGCACTTAGATATCTTGCTGCCCAAGAGCAAGAAATTTCACATTTTGAGGATATGTTTAGGCTGCTAAGATGATAATATACATTCCTGCTAAAGGAGATGGAACACATTGCCACATAGATTGAAGATCAAAGAATATCACTTCCCTCAAAGGTTGAGAGAGGCACTCAATTGGACACCTATGTATAAGCAAGCAATGCAAAGGTTGAAGGTCAATTGAATAGGCCTAAAACTAAGTCCACCACTACTCCTAGGGATGCTAGAAGGGAAAAAAGAAGAAGAGGAAAATAGGTAGTGGGAAGAAGTAGAAAGGAAAGCCAGCTTCTATAAACAAGAAGAAGAGACCACAACAAAAGCATGGGATGTCAAAGAGGCTACCAGAGCCATGAAGGACATGGACATTAACTAAGTTTCTTAGAGGACGAGCAACACTTTCAGTAGGGGATGATGATGAGCCTCATCATTGAGTAATTATATGGGCCTTAATTGGCCTTAATTCACCTCCTAACTAGTTAAACCAACCATTCTCACAACTTATTGCATACTTTTGATTATATTTTGTTTATGAAATGAGTTAGATTTGGATATTTGTCTTTGTGGTCTAATGTGCATATAATGTAGGAATAAAGGATAAAACAAGGAAAAATGAAGGTATAAAGGATAAAATCAAGGAATTATGGCAAAGACCTTGGTAAAACTAGAATGGGACAAGGGAGAGTAATTATAGGAGGTAAATCCTCCTCATTTACTACCCCTCCATTCAATATTCCTCCACTAGCTCGGAGTGCAAACAACCATCACTTTGAAGACTAGAAGACAGCCGAGCAAGTGAAAGGGATAGAAACCAATTTATCTTGAGTGGAGAGCCAAGCCTCCCTAATGGGAAGGAAGTCATTAGAGACTTTAGATTTATAAATAGAGAGGCTTAGGACCTCAGTAGGATTCAAACTTCTATTGTAAAAACTCTGCTTTATTTCTGAGCTGCAAGACTTGTGATAATTTGTTCTATAATCCATGGTTTTCATAATGAGAATGAGTTCCGTTTAAGACATTTCTGAGTTAACTTCGAGGGCTGAAGCTCTTGGGTTAGGGCCCGAACCAAGCAGCCAAAGCTCCTCTTTAATGTACATGTATACTAGCATAGAGTTCTATTCTGTTTATTTTCTTGAGTAGTTTTATGGTTTTCACTGTTTATTTGCTTAAGTAGTTGCACTATCATTACAAAAATATAGCGTAGATTATTCATGGTTTCCTGTTCAGTTGATTCAGTAGATGCATTTGATTTAGTTTACTTCCATTTGTGCCTTCTTTCAGTTTACAAGCTAGCTAGGCGAAAAAGATCAATATTAGGTTGTGCGCAGGTGTCTCGGCCTCATCTCCTCCCTTTGGGACCTTGACTTGAGGAAGAGACCCTTCATCAACCCCAAAAAAATACGTTTCTAGTTCTTGCATGAGCTATGGAGTTGGTCGTTTGATGTAGTTACTTGTTCACCTCACTATGTTTTTCTGACGTTTTCCCTTTAAAAACCTCCTTTAGCACATTCTTCATGCATCGCTTGCTCACTGTTTGATGCAAAAAAAACCTTCACAATCACCTTCCGATCCATTATTTTTCCCAACTGCCACTTACTTTATGCGCTTTAAGTCCCCACCATCAATTTTCCTTGCCTGATCCAACAAATGTTGCTTCACCCGATCGTCAACCAGCTTGGCAGATCTCCACCATTAATCAACTCCACCTGATTCAACGACTGTCACTTCATTCGATCGCCAACTAACTTGGTCGATCTCCACCGTTGATCAACCCTGCCTGATCCAATGACTATCAGACAATCTCGTGCAGATTAGTGCATGATCATTATCCACCCTAGAGCACGTGAAAAAAGTGGTTTTCTCATGCTACGTGTCGCGCAGTTAGGCTAATCATGCGAAATTTCAAAATACAACTTATAGCCTTGAGGGCGTGCGAGAAACTACTTACCACTTTAGAAACCTGCTCCATCATTTCCGCATGTTTCTTTTTCCCACGATATGATCTCCATTGTCCATCTCTTGACTTCATCTGCACGATAAGATCTTAGCCATTCATTGCTGTGTTAACCTCGTTCGTCCATCTCTTGACTTAATCTCCATGATTAGATCTCGGCAATTCATCTCCTGTTAACATTGTTCATCCATCCACTCACTTAATCCCTCGCGATATGATCTCCAGCATTCATCTGCTTTGTTACCTTGTTCATCCACCCATTCACTTAATTCCTCGCTATATGATCTCCATCGTTCATCACTGCATTAACCTTGTTCATCCATTTATTCACTTAAGACCCCACGATACAATCTCCACCGTTCTATTGACATGGCGAATTTTCGCTATAGCAACAAGGGGAACTAACCTGATCACAAACCCCAATTAGATCTGTTTTCGTTTGGGGTGGCTAGCTCCAACGGGTTTTGAAGGATCCCGTAAATTGTTAAAGGTGTTGAGAGATTGCTTCTTGGAGGAAGACTTCAATTAAATCAACAAAAGAAACAACTAACCTATATGTATCAAATCCTATCTACACTACTTCTCACTACTTAAGCTAGTCCAACAAAAGAGGTTAAACATCATATATAGATTCCAAGTCCAAATGAATCAATTACTGGTTCACATAAGAACAAGGTTGTATTGAATCCTAATTGCAATCCAATTACTTATACAGGAATACACATTCCTTTCAATATAAATAACACTTGCAACCGATGTTTAACAAAGTTAAAAATCAACAACCTTTCATGAGTTAAACATGCTATTGAATTATATTCGAATAACCAGGAATAACCATTAACTGTATGTTATCAATATGCACAAAGAAAAACACATTTATCTTTATGCCAGCAATAACGCTCTGATTCTAAACACATGAAAGTAGAGAAAAATAAATCTGAAATTAAAGGCTCCTTCTTGACCCAAACAATCTTCTTTATTCACAATAAATCAAAAGTTGTTCTGGCCCCAAAAAATCCTTGCTCTCATCTCTGGAGGTAATATTTATGCCGAAGGAACTGACCCTCCATCTTCCATTAGCCTTTCCCCTCCCTTCTCTTTTCAATTTACGAATGAGAATATACAATCGTAGAGCAGTCAGTGTAACCGCTGACACGGAAAGGCCACATCTACTAAAGAGTTTCATTTCCTGGGGAAATGAATAGATGCCGATTGAAAGGAGGAGGTATGCATTTCATTTCTTCATGATAAGGCTTGAGACTGCATAACCTTCGGAACACACAGGTAACACATGGAAACATGACCACCAATGCCTAAAGCCAAATCTTTAAATAAAACATATCCACGTATATAAACTCTTTGGATCCGCTCATGCATCTTTTATGTGAAGCCATACTTGATGCTTATGCATCCATTCTTTGACACCGCTTGCCTTCTCTCGGTCCTCGCCTTCAGAGATAACCAACATCAGGTATACTTATGAAAATATGATAGAAATGTTTAAAAAACACAGATCTTGCCTTCGTTAAACATTTATAACATCAAAAGGAACAAGTGTGAAAGAATCGGCCCCTGTTTTTTTTAATTCACACATTGATTAAGTCCCGCAAGAATAAAATCGATTTAGATTGAAAATCATCGCATAACACAGAAACGGATCCGAAATCCAGACTTGAAATATTATAGACGGGAACCCATACCCTATCGGGGCCATGAGACACTATCGCATCTTATCGTGCCGTGTGTTTAAGCTTTGGGCTCTGCTAATTGCGAATTATGATTGGCCGGATCCAAAATATATATGTGTCACGATTCATAATCCCCTCGGGTCAACCACATAAGATTTCCCTTTGAATACCCTGACCACAACGTATTATCACAATACACGGGAAAACCAGTGGCCAACCATAAGGCCAGACTTCAAATAATATACCCCCAGGTCTATAATCATTGTTGGATCTGGTACATAGTAGTGTGCCTTATATATAAGCCCCAGACCCCACTGATTGCGATAAGCGATGGGGGGAATTGGAGCCGATAAATGTATGTGTTATGTTAAATAATTGCAGCGGGTCCGCCATATCATGGAACACTTTATGTATGGGCCTTGGGTTTTGCTGATTACGATTTGCGATTAGGGAACAGACCCGACATCATATGTGTTGTTGTTAATTGCATTTGAAGTCCTGAAGGCTCTTTCTTAGCGGATATGAAAGAGGAAGGCGCAGTATAACTGCGAAAATGGAGAAATTGTGATATCAATAGAGGCATGCATTGAGACATGTATAAAGACTGAAAAAAGCATGGAAAGGGTAAGTTAAGGATGCTTTGCGAAGCGAGAAGGGTTATAATGGGAATAAAGATGTGATGGAAGGTTTCGAGGGGTAACGAGAGGGGTGATTATATGTGCGGGCATAGGGCACCATGAACATTTATGAGGATTTGAAAGAGTCCCGATGAAGGATATGAATGAAGGGCTAGACTAGGTTGTGGATGAATTATGTAGCAAAGATTTATTAAAGGGGGGTCTTGACCATTAAGAATTGTAGATTTGACTCGGCAAAGAGTTAAAATCCTTGTGATAAAAACAGATCATTTGGAGAAGTGAAAGATCAAACTTCTAGGGGACCCATTCAAACTTGCTACCAAAGCATGCTTTAATAGGGTGGTGGTTGTGGCCACAACACGTTCATCACTTCATTAACCTTGTTCATCCATTTATTCACTTAAGACCCCGCGATAAGATCTCCACCATCCATCTTATTCTCATTGATCGATCCAACGGTCCCTATGTGCTACTGCGTCCTTACGTCCTCCTTTCATTGATTTTGACCTCCGATTTCTCTTTCGCTTGAAACTTGATTTAGTCTAAGTTTCTTTTCTTACACCTCAGTTTAGTTTAATTTTTTTTTTTACTTCTGCAACTTAGATAGTAGCCTTGGGTTAGTGATTGTTTTAGCAATTCTACTTAGCATGGTTTTTTAATTGGTTAGTTAGGTTATGGTGTGGTTTATCATTACATGTTGTTTTCTTCAATACTGCAGTAGAAGTAGCTCTCCCTTAGTATAGATTTGCTCTTCTTCCATCAAAGAGTTAAGCTTCTTTTGACCCTATAGAAGTCTAGCTTGGAACCCCTGGGGTATCTTGCCAGATAAACAGTGACAACACGAAGGACCTTCACTACTACTTGTGAATATAACATTGTCACCACCAAGTTTTTACAAACCCCAAGTTGATAAGTAAAGCTGGTAGCCCTGGGAGTTGCAACATTCTTGCTGCAATACCTAGGCTCATCAACTTGGTTCCAACTTGGGGACATGTGTTCTTCTTGGAAGTGCACGAGAACCTTATAATCATTTCATGCACATATGAAATTGGCCTCCACGTTCAACAAAAATATCATCACTACATCAAAGGTTGGCCCTTATAAAGCAAAGCACAATACATTAAAGCCTATGAAGATAAGAAAATTTCAATCTTGCTACTCAAAAGAGCTTATTCAACTCTAAACTAATGCTCAGTACAGCTTATTAATTTCCTATCTTATTAGAGCATGTGACAAAATAAGGCTGCCAGTTGAAATTAGTGAATTAATGCAACCACTATAGCACCTCATGAATACAATGGTCATTTCCTCTGTGCTTAGTCATCATGCAAAACTAGGAAACATCAAAACCAAAATGTTTGCGGGATGCAATTTTGTCATTGTTGGGCTATAACAGAACCTGGTTACCTGCAAATGAAAAATGTCATCAATTTTGGTGTTATAGTATACATGATCTGCAACAAGATATGTGTAGTTGTCCTAAAGAGGATTTTTGTGAACTCTGTCAAAACACATAATGCACCCTTTTCTTGAAATTCCATTTTGTTGTCACATGAGATCACATACTATTCTCCAAATGATTATTTTTGAAGTTCTATATTGGATAGATGAAAACCCTTCACAAGGGAAGCATGACTTGCAATTTTGTATTTTAAGGAATATTGATTCCATAGTCTTCCATAACCATTATTAGGTTACTGCAAGTGCTACTGATCCAACCCATTTGGAAGTTCTACACCTAAGGCTATAAGTGATAGGCCTATAAATAGTTGGGGAATGCAGTCCATTGTCCTAGCTACAAAGTTTTCCTAGAGAGATCACATCCACACTTCCTTAACCTTTTGTATTTTCAAACACAAGCATCAACCAATTAACATCATCACACTTAAGATTTATCAACAATTCTTATCCAATATTATCTAGAGTTCTAGGGTAGTTTTTTCCCCTTAGGTTTGTTATTCTGGCTAGGGTTTCTTCAATAAATCTTCAATAGTATTACACATTCATAAACAATATGTATGAATAAACATAAAGAGTCTCAACAACTATATAATTTATGCATGAATATAAAATTCCCATAGTAATAATACTTCAGTCAAATCACAACAACATGGGGTTGGCTGCCCATTAGCAATGAATGTATCAAGTCAACAGGGCAGATAAAGTCGCACACACTTCAATGTTACTATACTGACCAATCCAAGCATACTATCTTAATTTATTATCTATTGGTTATTCTAAGTTTATTGCACAGGGATCTAACTTATCTTAAAGATAACCACAGACCTGGAAATGTCTTTGCTAGTCTCAAGAAATCAAACTATTTGTTGAACTCCAGTAGGCTCGATCCCCCTACTTAGGTCTAATCATAACCTTAAAGGCTATGGTTGGCTCAAACTTCTGAACAAAACTGCAATATTACCCTAGAAAATTTAATCGCACACTTTTGTTGCTCTCTTGGATAATACCGCACTAATAACTTGCTTGATCCAACGATGTTGTATCGATCTGCAAGGTCTATGTAATCCATAGTAAGATGCGGCAACCTCAAAGAGAGTTTAATACCCTCAATATGAAATTCGAAGTGGGTCATTTCCCTAAACACCTTCCAAAAGGGGAAATGACCTCCAAAATTGGGCCTTGTAACTTCTTCGCTGGCTTGGTTCACTTCATTGTGTTCTTGTCCTTAATATCCACCTTAGGATGACCCTAAAGGGCCCCTATTGTGGGGATTCAGGGTCCTGGGTAAGGCTCCCTTAGCAACAACTTCTATGATCAAACCCTGAACTTAAGTCTAATGGATAGTTTGAAAGGATTCCTTTAGTTTAAAAGATTGCTGGCTAGAGAGAGATTTTGTTGTTCAACAAATCATAGAGATGCCCTTATTATAAAACATGATAGAGTTGATTTTCCTCAATATTTCCACCAAATTACCTTAGGATATCCTTCAATAAGACCTAGGCCGAATTTCTTCAGCTGACTAAAAAGTGTCTCAATATGTCAACAAAATTATGCTCCAATGACCTGTGTCAGAATAAGGAAACGGAGTGTCTAGGTAGGGTGAGATTAGCTCCATCGCAACTAGATGAAATATTAGATAGGGTGGGATGACCTGCACTGAAGCTAATAAAAGAGAATGGGTCTCAAACCCTTAGAGCCTTGGCTCAAGAAAATAGAGATATCAAATCCAAATTCATGATGATAAATAAATCCAACTCTCTGTTATTTCTAGATTTCGGCATGGGGTTTCTCTAATGTGAGGGGTTGCAAGTGTAACCCCCAATTTTGGGATTTTTACCCCAACTGGCCCAAAATTTATCTAATGTTGCCCCAAACATTGGATAATTTGGGTTTTACCCATTTATCAAGACTGCAACCTACGAGTTTGGATAGGCTATTTCGTCCTCTTGTGGACAATTAATTCATTGGGTACATTACATATTATGATCTCATACGAGCTTAGAGACTGATTTTCCAAGAATTAACTCAATTGAAAATTTTACCTCTCTGTGAGGAGGTAATCCCGAAACTTATATTGGAAATACATTTGCATATTGTTGCAATACCAGATATTGCTTCAACAATTTGCTTTCCTCTTGTTCAACATTGTTAGTGGCTTTTTCATTGCTATAAATTTGCACAACAAATAAATGGTAGCCATTCCTGCTTCTTCTCTTGGCTTTCATGGCTATGATCAATTGCACTGAAATAGGCTTCTGCTTGCCTTATAACATCCTTCTTTCTCTGTGCTCATCCAAGGACTCAATTGATTTTTCAAATATTCAGCCTTAGTCTTGTGTGCACACATCCAGTACATGCCCAACAACATGTTGTATGCACCCAACAATAGCACATTGAGGTTTCCACTATTGGCATCCCATTTAATTCAATTTGGAATGCCTTCTCCCAATATTCGACCCTCTTCAGTATTATTGTGGCTAATTGTACTCATCAGAAATTCCTCATGTGGTTCTTAGTTCAAATCACACCGTTCCACAAACATTGGGCTAACGTAGCTAGAGTTAGAACCGAGGTCAATCAAAATAGAAATAGTTTGATTTCAAATCATACCTTCCATCTCAATTATGGAAGCCTGATGATCTACCTAACCATTTTCCAGTGTTGTGTAGATCCTATGCATACCACGTGCCACATATCCCAAAGTTTACGTTTCCTTTGCATTGTACAACCTTGGACAAGAGTGCCTGTGTTTTGGCAATCCTTCCTTAAGTGGTTTCCTCCACACGTCTAACACTTATATGGACTCTTCATGTGATTCTTGGCTCCCTCTTGAATAAAACTACCCTTGCCTGTAATGTTGAACCTTTGATAAATCACTTTAGTAGTGTTGACACGGGCATTGTACATCTAAGTAAAAAAGGGAGGAATAGCCCAAACTGAGGCTCTTTAGTATCCCAAATTGTTTGGTATAGCTATCCTCTACGGTTTTATAGGCTCTGTTAGCCTTGGACCCTTTCTTCTTACAAAGGAGTAAACCCAGGGAAACAAATCCAAATCTAAACTAAGGTTATCCTATATTAATCTAAAACCAAGTTACAATAATCTATGGTTAAAACTAAACTAAAAGTTAATGATAAGTTTAACTATACAAGTGAAACAATAGAATACAAATAGTCCAACTTGATATTGTTATTGAGAGAAAAGAACTATATGTTTCACCACCAAGCTAATACAATATACTAATTCTAATTTACAAATGTTATTTATAAATTAGAATCTACACTAAGAATTAGAATGTTACAGAAACATAGTTACAATAAGAGTATGTTAAACATTAATGAAGTAGTATAATGCAATAAATGTATACAATTATAATACAGATGAGAAATAACTAGAACGTAGTGTAACTAGTATATGAAAGATAAATGAAATTCTTAACATAATTTATTTAGAAACAAAATGAAATATACTAACTGATATTTAATTTATAAACGCAATTATAAATTAAACTAAGAGAAAATGCTTCTATAATGTGATATAAATAAAAATAAAGTTACACAAAAACAATCTTTATCTCTTTCAAACTAATAGAGGTCAAACTCTATTGGTTGATGCACCTCACATTAAGAATCATAAAACTATATTAGATAAGTATTCCTTTGCTGAGACAAAATATTGAAATAAAAGGGCCATTGTATCACTTTCTATTACCAATATTCCAACCATTTATTCATGAATCAAATCAAAAAACAAGTAGTCAGATAACAATGATATAATAGAAAATAAAACAACGTATGTATCAATTTAACTCACAAAAAGATAACATTGCTATGAATATGATAATCTAGAATCAAATCACGGAGATAAAAATCAACAGAATGTTAGGATCTGTATTACCCTCACGACACTAGTCACTAGATGAGTTATACAATATGTTTCATGTACATGGAATTAAACTAACATGGAGGAAAAGTAATGCATAAAGATAACTATCAGTCCACGATCCAAGTCAGGATACCTCAAGCAATATTACCTTTAGACTTCCCAAGATCAAACCATAGAAAGAATGCATACAAATAGTGATAATATTACAACTATGGAAGGATAACTCAAATGAAGATGTACCAACAACATAAAATCATATTGATTTATGCACCCAAAATGAATGTGTTCCATAGTCATAGTTTTCAACATCACTTTTCCAGCATTTCTCACCTCCCTTTCTTATCAAAATGAGGGATATATATACAGTTTTACCAGCCTCTGAGTATCAAATAATAATACTAAAATTGTCTTTTAATTATTAATTACAAATATAATCATAAAGTTTTTATTTTCCAAGACTTTCGACTGAAAGATATAACTAAGACAAAATAAGAGACAAGAGGATTTCCATATGCAACCAATAATAGTCCATTTTGGTGGAGAAAATATTGGGTCACAAAGTTCAAGAACACAACGTTTCATACGTAGAGATCCTGTCAAAAACATAACCCAAAATTAAACAATTGTGATAAGAACATTAAAAGGAGACTGTTGTAGAATGCTTGATTATGTAGCATCCTTTTTATTTAAAAATAGAAAACAGCTAGAAAAGAAAAAACATACATGAGAAGCTTCGTTCAAAATAAAATCACTACTTTTGTGCATTTGAATCTTCTAATCCAGAAATAGTGACTTTAAGCTTTGATGATTCAATAATAATATTAGTGTCTTTTGTCTGAGTTTTGCTTTCAGTGATGGAATTTTTTTCTTCCTCGTTAATTTATTGGCCTGAAAGGATGCCATTAATTATTCATTTTCCTTCATTAACTAGCCTATACGACCATTAATACGTGGCACAATGAATAGAAACTATTGGTTCCAATAGAGGTTCAACAAAGAAGGATTTGGACCACAAATAAGGTCTGTCTTTACCACATCAAAGGTATACCCTATTATCCCCTTCAACCAAGAGATGGGTCGCTTCTGTGGTAAAACTCTGATCAATAGTAATCTCTAGGTCACCTATCATGGCTTTATTCTTGTCAAATGTAGAAGAAAAAGTTGTGACCACCCCTTGCTGAAACCCTAAAAGAGTTGCAGAAATTCCCACCAACACAACTAATGGAACAATTTCGCACAATCATCATAAGGCTCCACCATTTTTGAGCCAATAGCTTTAGAATGAATGAGACACGACATGGTTAGAGTTTTGAAAAGATTTTCATTAGAGATTATGGCAAAATAAGGAGAAGCCACGACAAAAACAACCAAACCCTAGGTTGCAAAGAAACTGGTGAAGAGAGGGAAGAGATAATGAAAATGAGGAAGATTGGTATTAATGAACCCCAAAGAATTTGACTATGAGAAATGAAAAGGATATACCAAAAGAATAATCGCTTCGAATTATGAATGGTCGTGAGTGCTTGTGATCTAAGTGGCTCTACGATGGCTCAAAAATCAAAGTTATCGAATTTCATTGAAATCAAAACTAGAATGTAGAGCTCGTCATCCTCATTACAACAACACAAACGACACTCAAAACTGAGTTCGTATGCTAAAGATATTCGCGGTAAAATTTGGGTCAACTTGAACCCACTAGCCAAATTTAGCAGAGAGCTAACTAAATTTGGAGCTCCACTAAAATTGGAGGTCTGGCTAATTTTGGCGGTAGTTAACTAGGCAACAAATTGGAAGTTAACGGTGATGATTTTTGGTAGCTAGAACTGGGAAAATTGCCGCCTAAATTTTATTCAGTTACCCCAAAATTAAGCCAATAGGTTTTTGAACAACTTGTTAAAAAAAAGGTGGTGGGCTACCACCCCCACCAAACCAATGTTATCTATTAAAAGGAATTAAAAGGGGTCAGGGCCCATATCTGACCCAAGACCCCGCCCATGACTATTTTAACAACGGGTCACCATATGTGTATGGTGTTAGAGTCGGTCTCGTCAGTCCTCCGTCAGAGATCAAAACTCTTTATGCATTTCATTTTTAGGTGTCCCCCTCCATTCACTCATCTGCATTCCGCTAGGGGCATGCCATAATCTGACAGAAAAGGTCATGCTAGTCATTTCCCCTGATGTCTAGCTCCTGCTGGCTTTGGTCTTTTGTCAATGATCACCAAAGTGCATGACAGTCAAGGTCTGGTCCTTTAATGGACAAAAGTCATTTTTGATCATTAGGTTTAGGGATTAATCAATTTGGTCTTTAAATATGTCTAGTAAAGCCATGCAGGCCAGAGTGATGCCCTTACAATGTAATGATTCAGAGAGTTTCACCGTCATACTGATAAACTACGACTGTTCTTCAAAACTATGTTTTGAGGAAAAGTCAAACAGTGTCATTGATGATAAAATTTCCAAAAAAGTCTTCAGTTTATTTCTTCAGGTGCAATCATGGTTTCTGTGGCCAAATGACCTATCATGCAATCCCTGCAAAGATTGTTGAAAATTTCATCATTTAGCTAAAATTTCAAAGGGAAAGTGAAAACCAGTGTTTCTTTAAATCAGGGAAAAAGTGTCAAAACATAACATTATAAAAATGGGTTTTTGAAAAGCAAAGATTTAATCCATGACTTTCAAGTCTTTAAATATAATTTTCCACCAAAAGCGAAGTCATTGTGCAAACCAAGTGCTTGGGGAAACATTTCAAACTGTTTGAGTGTGCATCGTGCGTTTTAGAGCAAGATTGGAGGCGATTTCAGGGCGTGGCGCATATAGACAGGGGCGCGGCGCACACAGAGCTGGCCCGCAGTGTATTTTTCTAATTGGCGCGGCGCACACCCAGGGCGTGGCACACTGGGTTTTGCGCATGGTGCACACAGACAGAGCGCCAAAACACTACCAAACTTCCTCAAAATTTTTGTGAAGCCCATCAAATCGGCAGGTAGGCTCTGTAACATCACTTGTTCATCAAATTTTATGAGTGATATGGTGGTTTATGCCCATGATTGAATGCAACAAATTTGATAAAACCAACCACAAGAAAATGCCAAAAAGTCATTGTTGCTAGGGTTGTATAAGTGTGGTGTTGATGCCAAGGTTCCATTTTCCTTCCTTACTATCCCCCTATGCTATTGTTTCCTATTCCCACTACCCTAAAATACTACAAACTCATATTCCTTATCCCCTCCACTATTTGGTCAATACAAATCCCAAACCCTACCTTGTCAAACTCCAAAACCCTACCCTATTGAATACCCCAAACCCCCTACATATCCCTAAACAAACTTCCCCCATAAACCCTATTCCCATCACATTACTCCCTTCCTAATATTCCCTTTGTTTCATTGTTCCCCTTGGTGGTAGATATCACAAACAACACCTAGCTTCACCATCATCAAAGGGCAGCCTAAGTACAGTATATAAACAGCAGCCATGGCATCTGAAGGTTCATCAGAGTATGAGGTAGAAACTCACAACGATACAGATTCAGGAGAACAGGCTCCCAAGAGACATCACAGGAGTGGCAAACATGTTAGGGATGAGCCAAACACCCTCACTGAATTGCAGGCATGCCCTCTTGCTATGTCATGTTTCCAGCACCTAACATGTTTTGAATTTTGTCAAAGGGTGGCTAATGTTAGATTTCATCATGAGTTGGCCTGTCTTTTTGTGCTTCATCTACATGGAGGTCAGTCTATCTTGGCTGGGGTCACCTTCACATTGACACCCGAAACTATCTCAGTGGCAATAGGCATACCAAATGCTGGAGAATAGTGGCATAAGAAGAAGAAGGTGGATAGGCAATACTATGAGCCTTACATTAAGGCCAGTTGTTTGAGGCATCTCACAAGAGTCTTCCCATTCAGATATTTGAAAGATGAGTATGCTCCGCTCATGAAATTGATCATGAAGTACTTCAGTTGTGAGGGGAGGTTCTCTCGCCTATATTCCTATCACATCAGGTTGCTCATGCACTTTACCAGGGTGCGGATGATGAACCTCCCATTTTTCATTTGCAGGAACATAGAGAGGATGAACAATTTCATGCAGCATAAGACCCCTCAGCAGCAGCTTAACAGTGTTTATCACTTTGCTCTTATCCAGATTTTGGTGGATCATCAGTTGGGATTGCAGGGCATTGCTTGGGAGGACTTCATCTCCCGTGACTTCTTCAGCACTCCACAGGTAGTATCAGAGGCAGAGCATGAGATAGGTGGTCCTTCTCATCAGTATGAGCACCATGAGACCACTACTATGCCAGTATTCATCACCTATCAGAGAGGCAGTAGAAGTTTGTTTGCACCAGCAAAGCGAGTGTTATCTCCACCCGGGGTGGAAGGGGCCTCGCTTCCTACATCGATGACACAGGAATAGGGCATAGGTAAGGAGCCAATGCATGATGAGGGGCCTTCAGGTGAGCCATCAGGTGAACGAGAGACATAGTTCGTTCTCCTTCATGATGATGAGACAGATACCGAACCAACAAATGCAGAGCTTAGAGAGATCATCCAGGAGCAGCAATCAGAGATTGAGGCCTTATCCCTTGACTTGGAGAGGGCTAAGTGGAACATGAAATACCTGGAGCAGAGGAACAAACAGCTAGAGGATCAACGGGCGATCATGGAGCTACAAAACATTCGTGAGCATTGCCAAGCTGCACAAAGAAGAAGAGTTGAGCTCACGTCATTGGAGCAAGAGATCAATGAGGATCGGGAGGCCAATCTAGAGAGAGTTAACATGCACTTGGAGAGGCTGCTGGACAAGGCTGACAAGGACCATACCTTACTGAGACACATGGCCTTCCATTATAGGGCACGAAACATGAGTGCAAGGGCTCGGATAAAGAGCTTGAAGGCAAAATTGAGCAAAGCAACAAAAGAGGCAAAAGAGGCAAAAGAGCAATATCGGCTTCAAATCTTGGCTGAAGCTTCCTTGGAACAACATATCACTTCATAGAGGACCTCCAGCCCAAATTTCAAGAAATTTGGGGAAATTTTGGTCACATGACAAATTTTTGGGCAAAACAGAGGTTTTTTCTCCCTATGCGGGCGACGCTAAAAATTGGGAGCTCCAAATGAAGAATGGTTTGCATTTTTGGATTCAACATGAAAAATCACGACTACTGGTGCTTGGAAAGGAAATTTGGGCAAGATCTGAGTCTCCAGGAGGTCAAAAACACCCAAAAAATGACCTCTCTGCCCCTATTTTGACACACAGGAAGCAGTCTTGGGAGAATGAAGATTTGGAGGGGAAAATGAGCACCAAATTCAGAAATTCCACCTGGGTTAGAAAGTGGACAGGATAGGCTTTCCAACAAGCACACTTGGGAACATTTTAGACTCCTACAAGTGCCTCCAAACAGGCTCCAAAGTGGCACAGCGCACACAGAAAATGGCGTGGCGCATATATGAAAAAAAAGCCCAATTTTACCTCCGTTTCGCAAAATTTCGATTCGAGACTTCTCTAAGTGGGCCCGCTCATCTACATTTCAGTTTTTTGGCACCTAAGGTGGAATTTAAAGTATTTTCTCTCCAGATTGGCTTCTATCCAAGTGGCGAAGGAAGGCAAACGGTCACCCAAGCCATTTGTCATGTTTGTAACGCTGCACCTGTAGCTGATGGTTGGCTCTTCACCTCCATTTTGTAATGATTCGAGTAACTCCCCAACCCTTGGGCATTCTATCTCTTCATAGCACATTCTATATATTGTATGCAAACTATTTGCAAATGGTTGGTTGGCTTGTAACTTCTGGGAGACTGTGGGAAAGAAACTCTATTTCTTCACTGTATATTTTTGACAGAGAATTAATGAAAGGTAGCGGCTCTGTTTCATGAGATTCATGTGGTTGTGAGTGTAGTAAATGTGTCTCTTATGTTTCATATGTATTTTGTAATGTTCATAGTTCAATTCATATTCATTTCCAGTGAAATTTTCTGAGTTAGATAAGGTAGAATTCAATTTTATTGCTTTGCATGTGGGAAAATTTCATGTTCAGTGTTCTTCTTCTATTGAAAAGGATTCATGTGCTTATGCCCTTTTCACTCTCCTAAGAAATCTCTCCATTCCGTGTTATTTCAAACTAAATTTCTACACTTTCCATCTGTCTTGCCTCACGGAGTAATCTGTGCCATTGTATTAAATTCTCTGTTCATTGTTGTCCGTTGGTCCCATAACATCCCAGAAGCTCAGTCATTCATAAAAATTGTTTCTTGTATCCATATTCACTTACTAGCCTAAGATAAATATTTCACTGTAAGTCATATCAGACCATTTCATTTATCCATTCAGTGAGCGTGACTCGGAGAGAGCCCTCTCCTGTTCTGGTAGGGCTAGCTACCAGACTGAGCGTGGTTTGTGGTTACCCTGAATTTTGCCTTCCTTCAGCCTACGGTAGATTTAGGTGCTAACATATGGGGTTGACGAGATCAAACCCCCTTGACCGTGTAGGTTGGCCCACCCCACGGACAACCCATCCATGAAATATAAATAACAAACATTGTTTAAAAAAATGGATCGGGAAATTTTGAACCCCCAACCCCTCACCACCAACTTTCCACCACTGCCAACGCGCCACATGGTGCCTCATTGTTTAATCTGCCCACAAACATATATTTAAACCTGTCCTCATTCTCTCAGGCAATGGATAATGGAGGTCGAGCGACGAAACCTAGGCCACAGTGGAACCATGATTTAAGGAATATTGAAGGAATTTTTAATATTCTCTTGGAGCTGATTTTTGGAAGTGGCAGAATCATGCCAGATTATACTCATATTAACCAGAATTTTGCAAGGAGTCTCATGGGGTGATCAATTTCCTGGTTTGAGCATTGTATTTTTCATCAGTAGAATGTTAAGAGTGGAACCTTGACATAGGAATTTGCGTGGAATATGAAAGATTCCATAAAGGCTCGAAAATGACAGTTTCATAACCAGGCCAACTTTAGACTCATTTTTCTTACTTTTTTCGCAAGGAATGCGATAGTGTGATGATGTTTCTTCGTATAAGAAACCTAATTTAAGTCAAATCGTAAAAGGGAATCTTTGAGATTCCCGGGGAACCCAATTTTGATCGAGTCAGAAAGGGGTCGAGTTTACAGTTAGATTACACAGTTTTTCACCTGGAATTCAACCATGTTTTTTGTTTCTTCAGTAGAGTTGTGCATTTTTAAGCCGTCCTCGGAAGTGGAGGTATAAAATGCATTGATGCCATTTCTTCTTTTGATTTTTGTTGAGATTATGATTTGATGTGGAGATCCATGTATGCCATTTTGTTGGAGGATCCTTGTATGTCACTTCATGTGAGAGTATGATATTTTGTCATACTAAAGGAGAGATTTTATGTGCGAGAGTTCTTATAGAATGACATCTCATGGAGAGATATGCCACTCTAGTTAAGGAGGTTCATCCTTGTATTTGACAAAGAACGCATCATGTACTCATCATCATCTTGCAGCATTTAATGAAGCAACCTCCCCACTCTTGACACCCAACCCGAAGACGTAATCCACACTGGGTGAACTATGTTATCAACTTGTGTGTGTTCTTTGATTTTATGGTTGCCTTTATGTTTCCTCATCTTTAAAGTATGCACATGTGGTTTTTCATACTCTTTTGCACACAATTTTTCTAACATTGCAGAAGTCAAAGATCTTGGTTAATTCTAGTAGCTGAGAGATCTGTCAAGTTTGGTATCAGAGCAGTTTTCTTCTTGATGTGAATTATGAGTTTGATAACCATAGATTGAATGTGCAACAAGAAAATAAAATGGAGAACAACAAAGATCTCTATGAGGCCTTCTACTGGTTGTAAAAAATGGTAGATATAATGTATGCAGATTATGAGGAGAAAATGGAAAAATAAGAACATGAGAAAGAGAGAGCAAAGGAGGATGCTCCATCTCCATCTCTGGGTGAATATTCTTCTTCTTCATCTTCTTCTCACCATTCAAATGAAGAGATCAATCAAAGCCTTCAAGCATAGAATGTTGAATTAAGGAGACTTCTACAAGAAGCAAAAGAGGAGAATCAGAGATTGCAGCTTCAACTACGAGCCATGAAAGAGGCCTTGGAAAGGTTGAAATGCAACAAGGGCTTAGAAAATCCATAATTATCTTATTTAGAGGTAAATAATTTTGGTAATTCTTCAATTTCATTTTTAGATGACAATGATGATTTGGGTGCTTTTGAAAAGCACACTATGGACATTAGTTCAAGATTAATAAAGAAGAGGGGATATGAAGGAAATGGCTTAGGAGCTAATGGGCAAGGCATTATGAATCCCATTCAATTGGTGGAATTGCCGTGAAATACAAGATTGGGCTATGTCATGAAGGAAGAGATAGGGGAATCTTCTGGGGACAAGTCTGAGACAATGAAGGATGCTGAGAATACATCATAAGCCTCCAACGATAGTGATTGCACTTCATTTCCAAATGGAAGTGAGCATTCCAAAGAGAGAACCAAAGCAAGGTATAAAAGGTCTCATTTTGCTAATGTTCTTTTTAATACAAGCAAATTGGTAATAGTGAACACAACCTGTAGCATAGAAAACCATGTAGTTTTCGTGGCTTGTATAACCATGTGGTTGCTGAGTTTTGGAAGAGAATGACAACTAGGAAAAAGACAAGACCTGTAAACCCTTCTCCACGTCATGGTAGGAAGAAGGTCAAACAGGTCTAGAGGAAGAAGAATTTTAGCAGTCATTGCAATAGAGGTGGGCATTAAAGAGCCACATGTTGGAGGCAACATCACACGCAGTGTCTCAAGAAGGAGAAAGAACCTACGAAGGAACTAGACGGTGAAGTTATTCAACAAGCAAAGAAACTCCAGAATGATGACCCATTCAATTTTATGAGTGAGAGATGTTTTTATGAGAGATAATAGCTTATCATGGTTGCATCTTGTAAATCATATGTTGCAAAATGGATGTAAAAGTGATGAAGTGTTTTCCATCACTTATGTAAGCAACATGATGATGTTTTTGGCATTTTTGTTGATCGCCAGGGTATTGGTTTTTGTTATGATTTTGATGTAAACTTGACCAAAGAGTATGCTATAAACTCTCAGAAAGTATGGAGTTGTTGGGTCATGACAGGTCATGTAATTGAAAATGTATTTTGCAAGATGTACTACATATTTGCATAAAGTATAGGTGTTGGTTCATCACTTATGGCTCTGAAGAACAAAGGTGAAGGAGAAGGAAGTGTGGTCTGTTAAGGGCACTTGTTGTGTAGACGAGGGCTTGCAACAGATTTTATATTGTGTTTATTCTTTGGAGGACCAAAATCTCCTCAATGGGGAGGAATGATCCAAGTGGTTCCAGGAACGCTTAAAAACCAAAGAGGGCTCAAGAAAGACCCAAAATTCAAAGTTGGTGGATTTTTTCGAAACTAAGACTAAAACATAGAGTTCGTCATCCTGATTCCAATGGTGTAATTGAAATTCAAATCTAAGTTCGTATGCTCAATATATTCACAGTCAAAGTTTTGGTCAACTTGGCCCCATTTGCCAATTTAGCAGTGCTAACTAAATTTGGAGGCCCGCTAAAATTGGAGGTCTGACTCATTTTGGGATAACTTGCCAAATTTGGTGGAAATTAACCAACGACAAATTGGAACTTAACGATGATGGTTTCCAATAGTCAAAACTAGCGAAATTGTTGCCTACTTAATTTTTCCAGTTACCCCAAAATTCGGGCAACAGGTTTTTGAACATCTTGTTTAAAAAAAGAACAAAAAAGTTACAAGAACAAGAAGAAGAAGAAGAAAAGAAATGGGTAGTGGGATGCCACCTTCATCAACCTAACATTATATATTAACATAAATTAAAAGGTATTGGGACCCATGGCTGTCCTGAAACCCCGCCCATGGCCCACGACCGTTACAACAATAGGCTACCATATGTGTTAATGGGACTGGAGAGGATCGAACCCGCTCAGCCGTGTAGGACAACCCGCCCCATTAGTGACCCCTCCATGAAATACAAACAACAAATAATGTTTAAAAAAATGGGTCAAGCGGTTTGAACCCTCGACCCCTCACCACCAACTTGCCACCACTGTTAATGTGCCACATGGTGCCTCATTGTTTAATTCACCTAAAAACATATATTTAAACTAGTCCTTCTCATCCGCCCAGGCAATAGTGAACATAGGTCGAGAGATGGAACCTAGCCAATAGTGGAACCATGCCTAGCACACAGATCGAGGAGGGTGGAACCATGATTTAAGGAATCTTAGAGGAATCTTTAAGATTCCCTTGGAGCTGATTTTTTACAGTGGCAAAATCATGCCAAGTTTATACTCATATTAACCAGAATTTCGCCAAGAGTCTAATGGCATGATTGTTTTTTTGATATGAGAAATCGATTTTTTCAGGAGCATAATATTAAAGGCAGAACCTTGACGTAAGAATCTGCATGAAATTTGAAAGATTCTTTGGAGGCCCGAAAATGACAGTTTCAGAATCAGGCCAATTTTATACTCATTTTTATCATTTTTTTCGTAAGTATTGTGATGGTGTGATCTATTTCTTCATTTGAGAAGTTGAATTTAAGTAAGCCTGCATAGTAGAATATTTGAGATTCCCGTAGAGCCCAAATTTGACTGAGTCATAAAGGGGTCGAGTTTACAATCAGATTACACGATTTTTCACCAGGAATTCAACTCTATTGTTTGTTTCTTTAGCAGAGTTGTGCATTTTCAAGTTTTTCCTGGAAGTGGAGGTATGAAATGCATTGATTCCATGTCTTCTTTTGATTTTTACTAAGATGATGATTTGATGTTGAGTTCCATGTATGTCATTTTGTTGGAGGATCCTTGTATGCCACTTCATGTGAGATTTTGATATTTTGTCATGTTGAAGGAGAGTTTTTATGAGTGAGAGTTCTTATATAAGAACGTCTTGTGGAGAGACTTTCCACTCTAGTTAAGGAATTTCATCCTTGTAATTGACAAATAACACATTATGTACTCGTCATTATCTTGTAGCATTTAATGAAGTAACCTCCCCACTCTTGACATCGGGCCAAAAGACGTAACCTACATTGGGTGAACTTCATTATCAACTTGTGTGTTATTTAATTTGATGGTTACCTTATCTTCCATCTTCTTTAAAGTATGCACATGTGGTTTTCTGTACTCTTTCACATGCAATTCTACTAACATCATAGAAGTAAAAGATCTTGGTTAATTCTAGTAGTTGAGAGATCTAGATCAGCATGGATTGAATACAGTGGGCAATAATCTGGATCACTATACTACAAAGTACATTTGGTAACCGTAAAACCCCAATGTGAATCCCAAAACAATGATAATCGTGTTGTAAACTCTAACTATAATCATTTTGAATCGAGAACCTTTGTAATATCACCATAATCATGCATTGGAACCTATAGTCTTAGGTCAATCTTTTAACGAACAATTTAAATCAAGTTTCACTCATTTAAAACCATGGCATAGTGCCTGTAGAGGTTTACTATAATTATGCACGTATATTACAAAGCCAAACAACATAACCAATGTATTTGGGACATGATATGAATAGTTAGGGAAAAGTTTAATCAAATTTAATATGGAAGGGTTGCTATAGAATCTCTAATTCTGTAGCGGCCCTCCTTGCACTCTAACATTCATATTCAAGATAAGTGATAGGCCTTGAATAATTGGTTTAAACAAATGAAAGAAACATGACTTCCAAATTAGTGATGTATAAAGGACAGATTGACCAAATAACCTTGAAAGTAAGTGTTATAAATAGAGGCACTTTATAAGATGACGAAATGCATATTATTTCATCAATAGAACTTATACATGCAAAAATCATTTCAATCAAATGAGATTAAACTCAAATATTAAAAATTGACAAGCGAATATAAGAGGGGCCCATTTATTTTTTCAAAAATAAAAGGGAGTGGGTTGGCCTGCCAACAATTGGTGACTTGCTGGGTTGAACTAGTTTTCTCTGCCTGAAAAGAAATGGAATGAAAGGAGTAAGAATCAAACGTAACATAGACATGTACAACATGTTGAGAAATAATCTCTTTTAATTCAGTATGCTAAACAGTAAAGTTTCCATCGGTATCTTTATTATAAATAATCTGCAATTTACAGAATTAGAATAAAACTCACTAAATATTCAGAAGGATACACAAAGATGTCAGATAGAGAAATATAAAAAACAAATTATGGAAGTTGGCATTATGATAATTTTAATACCACAGGTAGAGCCTTTGCTGCCAGCAACCATCCATATCCTTGACAAGGGTACATTTTAACCCATTGATGTGCCAGTATCCCATCAATTAGATATGGATTCAAAACTATTAAAAATATTTAATTTACTTAGATGTTTTCCTAAAAATTAATTGAAAGTCTTTGCCTTGGCTTGGTACTAGAGGGTGATAGTGCCATTCACAAGAACTAATAGAAGCAAACAAGCTGACTCATGATGAGACCTCTTTTCTTTTAGTTTTATAACTAAAATTCATTACCCTGGCTTGGTGACTAGTAGTGGTAATGTCACTTCCATTAGGACCCATGATCATAGTAGGTCGACTCTTAATGAGACCTCCTATCTCTTAGATAATCCTTAATATATTAAAATACACTCTAATTAATATTAACCCTTGATGGATCACTAAATAGATGGGGGGGGGGGAGGATCTACTCCTTAAGAGCAAGGGATGGCATGAAAAGTTTACCTTTCCAACTTTGTATTAGTAATGTTGTTAAAAGTAATCTATTTTTATAAAATATGAATTCTTCTTGAATAATAGTGGATTAAGATAATTCTTATAATTGAGACTATATCTAAAGATATATTTGATTAGAAAAATTGTTTGTTGACATCAAACTTAAAGAATTGATTCAAGAGTTAATACATGAATTAATAAGTCATCTCGTAAAGATTCATTTTTTAAAAAGTGCTTCAAGATAGATTTTATTGTGGAATAAAAAAGAAAAAATAGTATCAAAAGGAATTCAAATCAAGGAATGAAAAAGTGCACTCAAGAAAAAGAAAAGAGAAAATTCAAATATATAAAATAAAATATAATCATAATAGAAATATGTACAAAATTCTCCAAAGGATATCATGCAAAATATATTTTTAAAAGTTTCCCATTGACTGGGAGTGACTCAGGTTGACCTTCCAAAGTATGCAGTCAAAATGTGTTGGGTCTAATCTTTTCTATAATAATGAAGGGTCCCAACCATAACTTTTGAAACTTGGTGTGCTCCCCTTTGTCCTCGTGGGCCTTATCCCATTTCAGAACCATATCACCAACTTCAAAATCCCTGTTAGAAGAAGAATTGTGATCAAACCATCGTTTTACCAGTTGTTGATGTTGATTTAACTTGGTTTTAGCTTTTTGTCTCTCTTATTCAAATTTTAATAAATCATTTATTCTATCTTCCATAGACGATGACTTAAGTAACTCTTGGACACCCTATGACAATTGAAAAGAAGGAAGAAAGATATGAGGGGGTAATATAACTTCTCTATGTTATGCAGCCAACTCACAAAATAGAAGAAAATATAGATCAACGCCTTCAAAATCAGCCTCTTCGAGGGGGAAACCTCCTTTACATTACACAAATGAACAATTATTGGATGATACAAATGACAAAACCTTATTTCTATATATAGGAGTCCAAGGGGTCACAATATATTCAAAGCTTAACAATAATAATATAAGGGCACAACAATAACAATAGTGGGCTTCTATGGGGCACAATAATAACATTATGGGGACAATAGGGGCACAACAATAACAATAAGGGCTACAATGACAGTAGTAATGGGGGAATCACTAGTATTACAGGGACCTAACACTCTACCATAAACAAGGAAAAAGGGTGAGTTGCCAATAACAACTTTCAGTGAGACCCTATTAGCCCATAATGCATTAAATAGTGCAGTATGCCAGTTTTTATGATTTTCTGAGACTGTTCTTTAAAGTATTTTTAGTAGATTCTTGTTTGAAGATTCAGCAAGGCCATTTCCTCATGAATAATAATTTGTTGAATATTTAATTTTTATTCCTTTTGCTAAGGCATATGTGTCTAACTCATGAGATGAGAAATAATATGCGTTATCAAAGACCAATGACTCAAGAACACCAAAATGAGTGATAATTTGAGATTCAAGAAAATTAATGACTTGATTGGCATCTACCACACATAGAGGTGTTGCCTCAACCCATCTGGTAAAATAATTTGTAGTTGTTTAATGAATTTATGTTGTTGGGATGAGGGAGGTGTTGACGGTGTTGGATGCCACCAACGGTAAGGGGGTCTTCCCAATATGAAATCCTAATTAGACCTAACACCATTTGGAGTAGGAGCCCCAACTGGAATGTATGGCTGGTTTCCATTATCTTAAAGGTTTTCCTTGGCTACAATAAACGACACAAGAGAAACACATGTATTTTCAAGATAAACAAGTATGTTAGCCTTGTGATGTATTGAATTGTAAAGTGTATAATGGTTTTTTTCACGGAACAAAAACAAATGTGAGTCTTTAAGAGAAAAGTAATAGTATTATCCTAGTAAAGATACACGCATATATCTACAAGAATTATTAGTGATCTTGCAAAATAGTTCACAAGGAAACCATGATCATGAAAAGCAAAATACACACGATTCAAAGATGCATACTAAAGCAAAAGTAATAGTTAATTTTCATTTTTATGAATTAACATAAATATATACCACAAACAATGAAAGAGTAGTCTCACAATCATTCACGACATATGCATGAGAAGTGTGTTGGCCCCAAGAGCTTCAAATTATTGAGTGAAAGTTACAAGATACACCATTATGATGATACAACACTTGTTCCAAGAGTGGAATGTTAAGCAATTACTTGCTTCTCAAAATCCTAATTGTCACACTGAATAAGTCGATCTTGCGGACAAGATAGACCTTCCTAGAATCTAAAGAAGACCTAATGACAAGCAAACCAACCAGACACTATCTTTCTCTAAATATGCTTTAATAAACAATGGCAAACAAGTGTTTTTAGGGCCTACCTTAGGTCCAACGCAAGCTTGTGGATGCCCTCACTCCTTCGATCCTAATGAGCTCCTTTGTCGCGAATCTGCAAACACAAACAAGGCAAACAAATTAAATAGCACCTGAAAAACCAAAATCATAAAACATATTTAACATGAAAGTCAAGGAGTCCATGAAACAAATAACATGAGATACTTGTTGCGAAAAATGAGTTTGATTGTATTAATTCAAAAGAAGAAGAAATTTACAACCTTTACCTTGACGATGTACAAGCTCCTCCCAGGGTCCAGCAAGAAGTCTCCTCTACTTTGACAAGTTTCACTCACTCCCCAATGAAGCCGAAAAGGTATGTGATCTCTCCTATTAAGCTCAACTAGGAAGTCTTGATTTCACCAGCATTTACCCTCAAAAATGTTCAGCTTCTAACCTCTTCAGCAACTAGCCCGATGCCTGTATTTATAGTGCAATGGAGGGAGGTTACTAGGTCCCCCTTCAAAGGGATAAAGCCCTCCTTCAAAGGGATAGCTCCTCTCATCAAGCGATTAGCTGCTTCTCTTTTGGGATGCATGAACCACCTCAGAGCGAACAATCCATGTCAAAATTCCTTCTAGAATCCTCTAGAATTAACCCAAAGTGAGTTTTTTAAGATAAAACTTGCGCCTTTTGACTTTCATAGGGGTCTGCACCTACATCGTTAAGGACAGAGCGGGCAGGTCCGCAGTTTTTGTACACAGAGGGTGCGGGACCATAGGTGACAGTGAGAGAAAGTGTGGAACCAGAGTTACATTGATTTTTAATGTCTTTCTCTCATTTCCAAAGCTTGACCTGAAGAGCTGAGCTCTGAGACTTGCTTAGGAGGACAATACAAGTGATGATAGACCCATACTGACTGCAAATAATCATGGTGACGATATTTTTGTGTAACAGATTGCCCCTAAAGTGCGAAGTCTGTAGTAGATGAGGATTTCATTTATCATTTAGGAAGAGTGAAGTACTTTATCATTTCGAGGATCATCTTGTGGAGAACCCGGTTGGAACTTGTAAAAACATTCAATGCAAGATATATATACGAGATCATATCATCGCTGAGGTAGGCATTCCCATACTCAGATCAAAACTAACTAGAAAAACTAACTACTGCTATGATATAGGAATGATCTTGTAAAACATCACAACTATAGACTCAGGTGGACACAGTATGGACACATCCATCTGTTTATGAATTGTCCATTATATAATGAATACAAAATTCCTCACAGCCTGGATTGTGGAAGCTAGATCCAAGGTCTTCATTTCTACTTCCTGAAACAGTACGATTCTATCCATCCGAATGAATGTGTTGATGTCGAACATGGTAGAAACCACTTGATTACCAGTCAATGATGTAAACTGTTAACAAGTGTGAGAGAAACCACCAGTGATATCAATGGCTCTCAAAGTACCCAGTACAATCCATGAGATGTGAATAAATGTGTTGATGTCGAACATGTCACGGAATCCTTTGATCGAAAGTCAATGATGCAAACTATCGTCAAAGGCGAGAAACCTGCCATTGAGGCATGCAGATCTCAAGGTACTGACGATTTCTAGATCATCTTTCTAGATAATGAGCTGATGTCAATAGAAAGTGATCCGTCATAGGCAAGCCCACAAGACGAAATCATAGATCAAGTTGAAGAAATTTAGTTGCAAGAACTGACTCAGGGATGGTCAAGATGGATGACAGATATTTTGTAGATGAATGGCTTATTGGCAGTGACCTCTTGAACACATAACGACACGACAGATGGTTTGGTGACAATTGACCCAAAGTTAATACCCAGAAATTGGCTGAAGACTTTCAATGTGGTTTGATCAACTGTTAGGCAAAGGATTTCCCAACCCAGGTGAATAAAAGTGTCGTGTTCAAGAGTGGTTACGAAGTATGACAAACAGGCTCATTTTTCTCTCTTTTCCCCCACCATTTCTGGCAAGTACCTCTTTATTTTTAACAAGCTTGAGGAGGATAACATTTGCTTGATTATAAGCTCATCCTTCAGATGAGTCCAACTTAGTTTAAATCCGAACCCTAAGAAGGAGTGGTTCATTCCTGTTTGTAGTTGAACAGGTCCTTTACTGTGAAATTTTAACGAGTCCAGTATAGGAGATACTCGGCGTTTTTCAATTTTAGAGAGTCTGAAAAAGCTTAAGAAGACTCCAAGGTTGACCTTTTTCGTAAATTTGTGTCTCCCAAGCCCAAAAAAGTATAAAATAATGCTTGAGAGAACCGCTTGATCTTTTACGACCAAGGAGTACTTTTCGTCATTAGTTCCCTTGATCCGAAAAAGTAAAAAAGCGATCAACGACACATCGTTTTATAATCGATATCGAATTTGAAACGACAAAAATCCAGCAATCTTTTCATGTTTTTACGGTCGGAAAAGAGTTGTAAGTGGACCTTCTTTTAATTCCATTTTAACAAGTTTAAAAGAAGAACTCAGCAATCTTTTCATGTTTCAGGAGTCAGAAAAGAGCTTAAAGGTGACTCTAAATGTTTTTTCGTCGAAAATGATAGATTTCGCCTGAATAATCCATTATCCTGCACAAAAGCACAAACATTACTCATACCTGTTTGAAATGGATAAAAATGTCGCAAAAATACCTTTTCAAAGTGAAACATAAACAAATTTGCAATTTATTTACTCAAAAAACTTATAAAAAGGGCCTTCGTCAATTTATTTTTACCGTTTGAGTTTGGGTGAGACAATAGTGCTTTTGCTCAGAAAACTTCCCGTGAAGATTGCAGAAAATCCAACCGTCGGAATTGAACGCCACCTTCTCAAGGTAATCCACATCATCCTACTCTTCATTTTTAACCGTTTCATTTTTTGTTTTAGTCATTTATTTTCATTTTTTGGAGGGTTTTTAGGCATAAAACCTGCGCGCGGGGGCCCGCAAGTTTACCACTGCTGGCCTGTGGACCCCGAATTTTTCTCCATTGGGAAAAAGCTCGGGGTCCGCACCTTCCATGTAGACAAAGTGCGGTCCCACGCACTGTGTCTAACCCGGAGGCTGCGGTCCCCGTCGCAAGGGTTTTTAACCCAAAAATTCTAAAAAATGGACCAATCAAAATAATTTCTAGTAGTTTAATTTATCCTTATACTTGATGCAGAGAGTACATCATGCTAGATTGGCGTGAACGAGAGTATGAGGATGTGGATGCTGCCGCATGGAATCATCAGCCTTCACTTGATGCTTTGAGGGCGTGCGGCTTGTACAAATTCTGGGCCATTCCTGGCATGAGGGCTCAGGTGGATTTCTTACAGTGGTTGGTTGACAGATGGAGTGTACAGGACCAATGCTTCTTCATTGGCAGCCACCAGCTCGAAATCAAGCTGGCGAACATATATTTCTTGACTGGTTTTCCTAAGAGAGGTGAAGACTTGACTCTGTTTGGGGCTAGGGCAGGTGGCCAGTCTATCGATAGCCTCAGGCTAGAGTACTGCAACAGCCAGGCTAGAGACAAAGGGATAGACATAAAGACCATATCCCGTCCTGAGCTCATGGTGATTGCGTTCACTGTCACCAGAATTTGCGGAGCTGGCGCATTAAATATTGCCACCGGATCCCAGATGCGTATGGCAGTTGATTGCTTTCGAGGTAAAATCTTCAACTAGTGTGATGCTGTGCTGGCCAATGTGAAAGGCCAAATGACCAGGGCCAAGAACGGACGACTAAATACCTTTGGTTATGGGGCTTTGGTTGTGAGTTTTGGCTTGGAGAGGGTTCCTATGCTGATCCCACAGCACCTTACTGTTGGAACTAGGCTTCCTCGAGAGCCCAAACTAATGCGATGGGTCGCAGTTATGGCCTGTCACCCAGACGAGAGGACAGAGGTTGCTCGATTCAAACCTGAGTATTTCCAATGGCTGGAAAACCAGGTCTTTTCTATTCAGGACTTCCCTTACGCTGGGATAGATTTTCATGGTGACCCAGACATGGTTCTTCCACCAGGAGAGCAGTGGGATGAGTTAGGTAAAATCCTTTTCAACATTTTTCCTATTTTAATTTTTTTTGTTATTTTTCCATCGTCTCAAAACTTATAGTAAAAAATTTCAAATGCAGATGTGGGTCCACAGCGACCGGCCGCTCTCCGGCCTTACGAGAGGAAGCAACCAGTTGCACCCGTGCCAGCCCCACAGGACGAATCAACAGAGGTTTTGGCCGAGTTGGAGGGTCATCTCAAGCGCTTGACAGGAGATATTCCGGAGACCATTATAGATGACAATCGTCGTTGACTTCAGCGCTATGTGATTGGGGTCCTGGGACCTTTTAGGAGGTTCCTTTGCAAGGTGGCCCGTGCAGTGGTTTCTTATAGAGATCATCACTAGTGATAGGATGATCACCTATTGTGGGCACATGTGACATTTTTGTTTTTTGTACTTATCATTTTTGCCGATCATAAGGTGTTTTTCAACCTATGATCGAGGACGATGTATTTTTTGACACACTCCTATATATATATCATTATTACTGGCTTATCTTGTAAATCATCTTATGGAATGGTTTTAAATTTACATGTATGATTATTGCAAATGTCTATTTAACATTCGAAAAGCAATTGCATCTGCTAATGTATTTAAAGATATTGGAATATGTTGATATTCAATATAATCAAATTCACGTTCCAAGAGACGCACTCTCAAAAATAATCTTAATAACACTGGATTTCTAATGGCATACACTCTATTAAGTTGTAATACAACGAGTTCAGAATCTAACCTCACTATCAAACTCCGAATCCCAAATGAAGTAGATTCAGATAATAACTCAATCACTGCACTATACTCGGCAATGTTGTTCGTTGTTTGACCGAGGCTTACCCCATGCATAGATACTAACTCGTCAGAGGGCGAATAGATAACCCAAGCTGTGGAAGAGATGTTCCGTGTATTACGACAAGCACCATCAGCGAAACCAATGTATGCTTGGAGAGGCATCGACATCTGCAATATCAAGAGTAAAACCAAGATAAGCAGGAATAATGACGAAAAAACACTCTCTAAGCTAAGCACACTGTTTAAACTAAAACACACCAGCTAGAAAGAAAAACTAACCTAACTAAAAATCTCCATACCCATCTGTTAAGCATAATACCTCTGTAAGTAAAGACCATTTCTGGGTTTACCCAAGGAGTCCCCGTAAAAGTTTACCAATTCATAGGCCCCTTTGGCGAGCTTTTGCTTCACAACATAGGGACCATGCCACATAAGAACGAATTTTCCAGCGCCTAATTTATCATTAGCTTGATCGTAAACTAAGACTAGATCTCCTTCCGAAAAATTTCGAGGGGTCACATTTCGATCACTGAGCTTTCATGCGTTTTGCGTGAGTCTCGATCGCCAATGCAGCATCGTGTCGATTCTCATCTAATTGAGCCAAGTATAACAAATGATTTTCCTCTTCGAAAGTGGCTGGAAGTAACTCGATGGCCATTTGCAGTGATGGGATTTCACATTCAATGGGTAACACAGCTTCCAAACCATAGACTAGTTGGAAAGGAGTGAACCCTGTTGATTTTTTTACTGAAGTTCGGTACGCCCAAAGCGCTGAAAATAGCATGTTGTTCCAATTTGACCGATGAATCCCAATGATTCGTCGGATCCTAATAACTAAAAGTTTGTTGATGGATTCAACCAAACCATTCGCTTGTGGATAATAAGGGGTTGAACTATCGTGACGTAAACCAAGCTGGCCTGTAAGTTCGGTCATCATAACGTTTCGAAAATGACGCCCATGATCAGTGATTATTGCTTGCGGGACACCAAACCTAGCAATTATATGATTGAACATGAAATTGCAGCTGTCTTGCCGTCTACCTCAAATGTAGGCATCGCCTCGGCCCACTTGGTGAAATAATCTACCGCAAGGATGATATACGCATGCCCCCCGGCTCAGTGAGGGTTACATGTAATAAAATCGATACCCCATTTGGAAAAAGGACCAACGGAAAATTATAGGGTGGAGAGGAGCAAGTGGAGCACTTATCTTTCGATAAAAAATCTGGTAGTTGTGGCATTTTCGGACCGCCGTAATACAATCTTTAAATAAAGACGGCCAGAAGTAGCCAGCGCGCAATATCTTTTGGGCTGTGGCAAACCCAAACATATGACCGCCACACGCTCCAGAGTGACAGTCATTTAGAACCCTTTCAACTTCCTTGTGAGTTAAGCAACGTCGAAAAACAGAGTCCGCCCCACGACGATAAAGAGTATCTCCAATAATCCTGAATTTTTGGGACTGGAATCGAATTTTTCGACGTTCTGACCTTGAAATTTCTGGCCGAAAGGATTGGGTCTGGAGATAAACGATGGTATCCCCATACCATGGATCTAAAGTGCTAATTAGAAACAAGGATTCGTCCGCAATGGGCTCCTCCGCCACAGTTTCCGTGTCAGCACGCGGGAAGTCACACATTAACTCTGCAAAAACTAAAGATTTATTAGACTTGGATTTCTCAAATTCCAAGTCGAACTCCTGCAAGATAACAATCCATTTCGAGTACTTTCCCCCTAGAAATTGCTTGGTCAAAATGTAGATCATAGGGTTGCAATCCGAAATTACTGTAGTTTTACGTAGTAAAATGTAGTGACGAAAACGTTGGACAACTTGAACGGCTGCCAATGCCAGTTTCTCCACATGTGAGTATTTTAGCTCAGTTGGATTTAAAGTTTGACTAAGGTAATATATCACATTTTCAGTTCCGAATTCATCTTCCTAAACTAAGACCATTCCAATGGTGGAATGAGAGGCGGCGAGATACAAGAAGTAATCCTGGTTGTAGTTGGGAGGATGCAACAACAGTGCATGGGTCAACATGTGTTTGAGTGCATCAAAAGATTTCTGAGCTATCTCGTCCCAATAGAATGGAGTATTTTGCTTCAACAACCGGGTAAAACCCTTTGTAACCTCGGCGTAGTTAGGAATGAATCGTCGTAAAAAGTTTGCTTTCCCTTGCAAACTTTGGAGTTGGCGAAGACTCGAAGGAGGAGGCAATTTGATGATAGCTTCGACTTTTGAGGGATCAACGCGAATGCCAGCTTTCGAAACTACAAACCCCAGCAATTGACCCGTTTCTATACAGAAGACACATTTGTGTGGGTTCAACTGAATCCGATAATGCCTACACCTCATAAATATTGCTCGTAAATGGACGAGGTGATCAGCTCGATGTAATGAATGAGCAGGCAAGTCATCGAGATAGGGTTGCACAATGTGCTTGATGTCATGAAGCACATAAGACATCACCCTTTGAAAAGTTGCTCCAGCATTCTTACGCCCAAAAGGTAACTTGCAATAAGCAAATGTCCCCCATGGACAAATGAAAGCCGTTTTTGGTTGATCGGCAGGTAGAATATTGATTTGATTGTATCCAGAAAAACCGTCCATAATGTCCCTATAGTCGATGCATATTCTTATTGTTCCCTTTTTTTGTTAACCGGAACAATATTCGATACCCAATCCGTTAACGGGATCGGATAAATGAAACCTGCTTTCAATAGTTTTTCAACTTCTGCTTTAATTGCAACAGCTTTTCGTGGGTGAATCTGACGCAAACGTTTCCAGACGGGTTTAGCATCCGGGTAAGTTTTGATCTCATGAACAACAATTGCGGGAGCAATTTCTGGCATTTCCTCATAGGACCAGGCAAACACGTCGCGGAATTCTTGAAATAGGGCCTTATATAGTTGAATTTCGTCATCTATACACGAGGCACCTATATGAATGTTCTCAACAATTCCGGGCTTAACCGAAATGTCAATAGGAATAGTTCGAGAGATGTTTCCCAAATTTAACTCTGAATCGGATGTCTCATTGGATTCTGAGGTTCCTTGACATATTCAGTTGTAAAAATTGATGAGAAATCATTTTCAAAACGATCATCCTCAGGTAAAAACGAAGATCTGTGATGGAGATCTTACCATGGTAAATCATCTACACATAGGATTTCACAAATTTGCTCATCAGAGTGAACAAGTTCAGAAAACGTGGTTAAATCCGAGGTTGATGTGAAAAGTGATTCCTCACGAACCACATTCATTAAGTCATTTTTAGTTGAAGATGGGTCGGCAAATGACTGCACGGCTTCAGAGGCAATTTCATATGGACTCAAAGGCATGGCATTACCAAATGAGTCTATCTTAGATTCAGAAGGAATGATCCAAGGATCATCATAAACAATGGTGTCTGATGTAATCATATGAATAGTTGCAAATGAAGACAATGCGTTGATTGGAGGAAAAGGAAAAGTTCCCAGTAAACCAGCATCTTTAACTGGTCCTACTCCAACATCCTTATATGGGATAGTCATTTTACCGACATGCTGAATACTCTCAGAAGAGGCTGGGTCAGATGAAAAGTAAGCCAGCTGGTCTATTGTTACGATCTTTCCATTATGTGGAAACTTTATTACTCGAAAGATCGATGAAACGACCGCTGTCATAGCGTAAGACCAACTTCGACCCAAGAGAAGGTTGTAATCTAGAGGGGCATCAACCACCTCCACATCTAGACTAACTGTTTTTCCTTCAACCCCTATAGGCAAATCCTGTAGAATGCCAAAAGGATGAAACCCACAGCCGTCAAAGGCCCTTAGAATCGTCGGGGATTTATTTAGTGAAGGAGAACCAAGCGATCACCAACACTGTATCGACATAATACACATTGAGGCTCCCTCATCAATTACAGTCCGATGAATAGGCCTGTTTTTGACTATCACTAGAATCTGGAAAGCCATTTGATGAGGCAAACGTGGTGTACTATTTTCTAGATCGAAAATTATTAGATTCGAGTCCTGAACATCAACAGCTCCTATAGCTGACAAAAATAATTTACGTTGTGCTGGACATGATTGCAGCACTTCCAAAGCCGACATTGCTGAGGGTGAAACAGCTAAATCCTCAACAATGTTATAATTCTGAGCCGCTCTCACATGTGGATTGAAAGCAGACTTTCGAAGTATACCCTTGGCGGGTGGTTTGATTACCAAGTCTGGAATAGGTTTCTCGATCTGTAGTGGATCGGAACCGGGAGTTGAGGTTGATGGATTAGAATGAGAAGATTCTTCTTCTTTACCATCAACAGGACTTTTACTACCATAATCTTGTGATCGAGTCGCAATCCTAACATGGGACATCATCAGCATGGGTTCTTCATTGGCACTCGAGGATGAACCTATCATCTTACTGTCTTGAGCCGGAAAAGGATCCTTCAAAACAACAGGAGTTTGGGAACCCTTGCCAATCTTCGCAACCTCTACATGATGAGGGCAGTCTCTTGTAAAATGTTCATCATCACAAATGATACAAGGATAACGAGGTTTGCGCTTTTCATCATTGGATTTCGCCTTTTCAGGTTTCTCCTTTGATCTTTTGTCTGTTTTATTCTTCTTCTTTCCTTTCTTCTTTCCACCGGATTTTGATTTGGCTGTAGATGACTCTACAATGTGAATATCGGCGGAAATCTCTGCAGAAGAATCTCTTGTTGGGGAATCAGGCAAGGTTATGATAGGGGAAGAATTCTTGGAAGACTTCTTCTTACTTTTAGTGTTAACCGTACCAATCATACCATCGGCGGCATGAGATCCCGAAGGAGCTGTAGCGATTTGATTTTTCTTGGGAAGATCAGGGATTTTCTCGTGTAACGTACCTGACTGAGTATAGACCAAGTCAAGGTACTGTGCTTGAGTAATTACTTGCTCCTCAGTAACAACTCCGACTTTAGCTACATCTTAAGTGATCTTTGGCAACAAAGATTTTACAAACCACTTGGCCAAGATCTAATCCGGAATAAATACCTTCACTAAACACCGTCGACGTCTCTACTCATGAATATGATCTAAAATGTAAGTGGATGTCAATTGTTTTAGCGAAGTTAGCAATTCCGTGCCATTGTCGTATCGAACTGGCAACTAAAAATGAGTTAAAAACGAGGTAGCTAACTGAATAAAATTATAAAAAGTGCCTCGTGGTAACTCAATGTACCACTTGGCCGCGAGACCAATTAGAGTGCGCTGGAAAAGTCTAAGACGGATTGAATCATCTGAAATGGAGTTAGGTGCACACCAGAGGTGGTAAGTCATCACATGGTTCGACGGGTCCTCTCCTGATTTACCTTCGAACTTGGGAATGTCACTAGGCAACTTATTCGGCATTGGTGGCCAAAACTGAAGATAATTAATGGGATCGTTCGTTAGGCGCGACAAGTCAGGCAAGTCCAAAGTTGCGATAAATGGTAACTGCCGATTAGGATCCCTAAAACCCTGGGTCATGAGACCAGCCCCAGGAGGAGGATATCCAGGATAACTAGGAATAGGAATTGCGTTCGGGATATTGTATCCTCCCGGAAAACCAGGATTAACCGGACCGTACTGGGGTTGTTGAGGTTGTTGATCAGTGTACCCAGGATATGGTTGATACTGATAGACTGGCTGCTGCATAGCAGGACAGAATTGGTACTGTCCTTGGTATGGTTGATAAGTAAATTGTGGTTGACTTGTGACAACTGTACTTGAACCAGGTTGTCCTATAGGCATCTGAACCGAAGTTTGAATCGTAGATCCAGATGGTGGTAAAGATGTCTGAGGAGTAGATACAAGAACAATAGAAACCGGAGTTGTCGATACTCCAGAAGTAGGTGGGGTAGATTGAACAGATGTTGCGGCAGTTGTAGCAGTCGTTTGAGGCATAGTACGAGGTGTACTAGGCCCAGGCTGAGAAACTACCGAAGGTAAAGAAGTTTGAATGTTAGACTGGATAGGTTGCTGGGGTGAACCAGAAACTAAGGGTTGTCCAATTTGAGATGACAACTGTACATTTGGCTGCAACACCTGTTGGGTTTGTGATGGTTCCCACACTATATTCATTCCGGGGTACTGACCCATAACTGGTTGAGAATACTGAGGACCATAGCCGGGTTGAGGGTAGGATTGATAATTGAAAGGTACATTTCTCGTTCCTTGAACATACGTTTGATCGGAGGGTGGTTGGAAACCTTGGTTCGAGTACTGACCTTGGGGTTGATACCCTTGAGGCACGTACTGATACTGGGGTTGACCTTGAGGTATAAATTGATACTGGGGTTGACCTTGGGGTACATATTGAGTCTGGGGTTGACCTTGAGGAACGCACTGTCCCATAGGTATGTACTGTCCTTGAGGTTGCCCCCCAGATGCAAATTGTGTACCTTGAGGTTGCCCCCCAGGCGTTAATTGAGGCTGCCTACCAGGCGGTAACTGACCACCTTGAAGTTGAGGATTGGGAATAGAACCTGACATCATAAGAATGTCTTCTACGCTCAACGGATTAGTACCATTGCTTCCAGTTAACAACCCTTGCTCAATGGGTTGAGGAGATGCTCCCGAAAAAGTACCAGAAAGGGACTGATACCCGGAGGGAACAGAAGGACCGCCGTACAAAAAGGATTCGGGCGATTGAGTAAACATGGATGACTGTCCTAACATATTTACGGGAGTATAAAAACCTCTAGGTGTTGGGTGATAAGGAGCGCGAGGTGGTGAAAAACTTAACCCTGAGTTTTCTAAGAAATTAGTCAAAGAAAGATACCAAGAACTGCTCCTAGGTGGAATGTAAAAAATTGATTCACGCTCCCTTAGATCAATAACAGGTTGATTTTCAGGGATAGGGATGCCTACTTCTTCTTTCGGAGCAAGTTCTTCAATAGCAATAAGTCCAGAAGGAAGATCTTGGGTGATTACTCTTTCTACCCTAGGTGAACCAGGACCACTAGAAGTTGGAGAAACAAACCCCGATGTTAGAGTAGCAGCAAATTCACTTTCAGGCTCGGATATTTCAGGTTCCTCACCTATATCACTAGTAGATGAAAAGCTACTAGTAACTTCGGAAACAGACACTGACTGTGGATTATAATCTGCCACTAACGGTTGATAATCAAGATGTACTATCAAAGAAGATTCTCCTTCTTCAGGTGACCCAACTCTACTGTCTCTAGGAGTTACGAGGACTTTCAAGCCTTCAAGCTAGCTCGGTACTTCTTCAGGAGGTTGGCCCCGAAGTCTACGGGACTTCCTCAATAACTCAGCCACGTTTACAAACTCAGGAGATTGGCCCCGAAGTTTACGGGACTGCCTTGGTAATTCAACCACAGTTAAAGACTTTTAACTACTTCACACGCAAACAAAGTAAAATCTCAATGAAAACCACCTAAAGTCTCTAAATAACCAAACAAATTTGAATCACACGCCTAAAGAATCTAGGAGATCAAACACACACAAACAGTAACTTTCCGTACTGAAAACACTAGTTGGTGATGAAATCCAACGTCGCAGAGTTCAATACAGAAATGGCGGTTGGAACAGTTACCCCGGCAACCTGCTTAATGAATAGACTGGAACAAGTTCCTCCACTTAACCGTCTCGAGTGAAGAGAACCCCCCAGAAAATCCAAGTGAGTCTAGCCGACGTCTGCTCCAGGTATAGTGGGATCTTCCCACCATTGTCACCTCAGGAAGAGTCCTAAAGAATATGGCCACTAAGGTTACCAACTGAGAAAAATACACCTGGGGGAACAGTCTACGATCCGATATGCACGCAAGGGCAGAGTAGCAAGCTCAATCCCCTTGAAGGCTCCTTGACATAATCCAAGGTTTACCAACAAGTGACCCCAGGCTCCTCGACAATGGTTAATCCGAGGTTTACCGTTTTTAATACGTGAATATGTAGCATTGTTCCCAATGAGGAAGGATTGATTCACACACTGGTTCAGACACGATCTCGTGCTTCTCCTTTAAGAGGAGCTTTCCCAGAGCATAAATGCAACAATTGGATTTCTTCCCTACCACAAGATACAGCTACTTGTTTGTTTTTACTGTCTTGGAGAGTTAATTACTCTCCTACTCCAAGACACTAGCCAAAGCTAAGTTGGTGGTCAGAGCCCTAGAAATAAAAATGTTACTAGATGAATTTTACTTTAAGCGTTATTTTTTATTGGTTTTTGTTTAAGTCAAAACGTGCGGAGATGAAACTCGTGGTATGATGACTCGACTCAAAATCACTAAAAATGCACCTAAGATGATTTAAACAATCTTTTTCTCTTCGATGAACTTCTAAACTAAGAAATAATTTGAGAATGCAAATACTTTGTAAATACAAATCTTTCTCAATCAAACAAATTAAAAGAAGAGCTTTTGCCTTTTCCAATGCACTCAAAATGAGACAACTAGTTATTTCACAGAAATTTCCCTTTTCGTTTCAGAGCACTCAATCACTACAAAAACAAACTTTTTGTTTTCAAAAGAGATTTTTATATTTTTTATAAAACACTCAAAACTAATGAAAATGACTAACTTTGAGATCTATAAATTATAAAAACCTATTTGAAGTCAAAGCCTACTAGATGTCTTTCTTAAGGATGTTTTACTCGGCTAGATGTAAGTTAAGGACTAATTTATGCAGAATAAAAAATCAGTCAAGAACAACCAATTTTGTTTTCTTTTTGAAAATGAAAATCCAAACTTTCAAACACAAGCTTTTCGAAGTTTTGTAAAGAGAAAACTCAAAGCGGATTCCTCAACAAGGGGAGATTTCATAAATGGTCAGACTCATAAGAAGGCTGGTAGACACTAAGGTGATCTGAAGTCCCTACAGCTTCTAAGCTCAGAGCCACTACACAACCAAAATGAAAAACAAGCCCAACAAGAAAAACTCCTAGGAATTTCACCTAAAACCCTAACACTAACGAAATCAACCTAAGGAAAGCTTCTGACAAGTTATATGTAGGTCTGGGCAGTGGATAACAATTTCTAAACAAAAAACTAAGCTGACTAACAGAGGAAATATTAGGTTTTTCAAAATTTTGACAGGGTCCGCAGGCCCACAGTTGACACAGGCGCGGTCCTGCTCTGTGCTAAAAGCCAAGCTGCGGGTAGTTACACAGTGTGTTAAATGGCTAGGGTGCAGTCCTCTCCCAAAGCTATGAAAAACAAAAAATAACCCTGGATCTACAAACTCTACCCAATTTTACACACAACAAGCCAAAAACAGAAACAAAAAATAGTTTCTCAGGTCAAAGTAAAAACAAGGAAAACAATCAATTCCCCAGTGGAGTCGCCATTTTGTCACACAGAATAAGTCGATCTTGCGGACAAGATAGACCTTCCTAGAATCTAAAGAATACCTAATGACAAGCAAACCAACCAGACACTATCTTTCTCTAAATATGCTTTAATAAACAATGGCAAACAAGTGTTTTTAGGGCCTATCTTAGGTCCAACGCAAGCTTGTGGATGCCCTCGCTCCTTCGATCCAAATGAGCTCCTTTGTCGCGAATCTCCAAACACAAACAAGGCAAACAAATTAAATAGCACCTGAAAAGCCAAAATCATAAAACATATTTAACATGAAAGTCAAGGATTCCATGAAACAAATAACATGAGATACTTGTTGAGAAAAATGAGTTTGATTGTATTAATTCAAAAGAAGAAGAACTTTACAACCTTTGCCTTGACGCTGTACAAGCTCCTCCCAGGGTCCAGCAAGAAGTCCCCTCTACTTTGACAAGTTTCACTCACTCCCCAATGAAGCCAAAAAGGTATGTGATCTCTCCTCTTAAGCTCAACTAGGAAGTCTTGATTTCACCAGCATTTACCCTCAAAAATGTTCAGCTTCTAACCTCTTCAGCAACGAGCCCAATGCCTGTATTTATAGTGCAATGGAGGGAGGTTACTAGGTCCTCCTTCAAAGGGATAAAGCCCTCCTTCAAAGGGATAGCTCCTCTCATCAAGGGATTAGCTCCTTCTCTTTTGGGATGCATGAACCACCTCAGAGCGAACAATCCACGTCAAAATTCCTTCTAGAATCCTCTAGAATTAACCCAAAGTGAGTTTTCTAAGATAAAACTTGCACCTTTTGACTTTCACAAGGGTCCGCACCTACACCGTTAAGGACAGAGCGGGCAGGTCCGCAGTTTTTGTACACAGAAGGTGCGGGACCGCAGGTGACAGTGAGAGAAAGTGCAGAACCAGAGTTACATTGATTTTTAATGTCTTTCTCTCATTTCCAAAGCTTGACCTGAAGAGCTGAGGTCTGAGACTTGCTTAGGAGGACAGTACAAGTGATGATAGACCCATACTGACTGCAAATAATCATGGTGACGATATTTTTGTGTAACACTAATCTTCTCTCCTACAACTAGCTTGAGAAGTCAAGGTGAAAAGTACTCTACTTGACTCTCCACCTCCCTTGTGACTCTTGAGCTCCCCTCATGACTCTTGGGCTTCCATGTGATTTTTTGAAACTCCTATGAGACCTTTGGACTTCTACATGAATTTTCACATTCTATAAGTAACCTTTGGGCTTCCACACATTTTACATTTCTTATTTTTTGAAAATTACATCAACAAATGATGTGGAAAATATGATGACACATATGAATCTTGATGTGACACTTGGAAAAGACATGACTTGGAACTGATGACATGGACTTCATTGTAGAGTGCTTATGCCAAGCTTCTCTTCTCATTGCCATCTCTGCATATTCATGACAATTTTTTCATGCACTTCATCTTCCTCCTCCAAAAGGCTTAATTATGTGGAGTCTTCCATGTGATCTTGGTCTTCAATTTTCTGTCGTGATCTAGTGTCCCTTCATATTCTTGCCTGATGATAATCGTTGCCTTTCTAGCTTCATAAGTGTCTTCTTGCATAGTGTCCTTGGCATCCTCCTTGAGCATCATCTTGTCATGTTAAGATACAATACTTGTAGATGAAATTCATTCATGACAAAATGACATCAATCCAAAAATCTCTTAGTCTAACTGTCTTCATGAAATTCATTGATTAGATCTGTGACTGGGTGTGGGACTAAGGAAGAGGCTCATGGAGTGTGCAATGCATAGTTCCAGGTGGCAATGATGAGGGTTTGGTAACTGTGATTGCGCAATGCATAGTAGCTAAGGGACTGAGAGATAGAACTATGTAGTTGAGGGACACAATGACATAGCAAGGCAGGCTCACTCACTATGATTGCAGATTGTATAGTTCAAGGGAGACTAGGCCACAAGATTGCATAGTTATGCAAGTGAGGGAGGCAGCGAGGACTGACTATTGACTACGATTGTGCAATGTGCAGTGGAAGGCTAGCTAAAAGAGAAAATTGTGAAGTTTCCAAGGACGTGAGGCAAAGACTAGGGATTTTGACTACACAATGCGTAGTTCCATGAGGTAAGGGTCGTTGACTAGCGCTTGAGACTACGCAGTGCAAAGTTTAGGGAGGCAAGTAGAGGAGAGGTAAATCAGTCAAGGGTCACTTCAAAATTTGACTAAGTGTGTGACTAGTGAGGCGAGAGATGAAACCAGAACATGAATTGAACATGATCACACACTCATAATGACAAGGAAACACTTATCACCCAAAATCAACATGTACCCATTGAAACGACAATTAAAAAACGCTTACCTCCAAGTGCGACAATTGATATACACTTTGCTACACAAGTGATGACACCAACAAAACAATGCATAAAAATTTGAGAATGAGTCTAGTACATGTATCTATGTTAAATAGGACCCATTAGTGCCAAATTTTCCTCTTAAAGATGCGTTATAACACTCTTACACAAAGTGCAACACTTCCTTTATGAAAATATGACACTTGGGTTTTCTTCACAAAGGGACATGGAAATTTAGAGAACAAACATGAAATTCTTTTTACTACTAGAAAAGACAACTCACATGTCTAAAGGAGGCTCCAAATTTTGAATATAGGCTAAAATTTGGAGGGTGCTATAGCAACTAAAGCACTTGGCGACACGCTAGTAGAACTCCAGCTTCTTTTTTCTGGTCTAAATTTTACGCACATAGTCTAGTATTTTAGGGAAATATTGCTTCATTGTGTGGATTACTTCGACTTCCCCACTTAATTGGATAATAGATGTAGTCTTTCCTATTCCCTTTCTCAGTTAAACACATTCACGAAGCTTATTATATCACAATTGTTTCGATCTAAGAGAAGGGTAGTATGTAGTCGCGAGTTTGAAATGATCAAAGTTTTAGTTTCATCTCTAGTGTTTCTCTGTTACTAGCAGGCATGTTCAGTACCCCAGGAGAGTCACTATAGGAACACAAGCATTGCTTCACTACCAACAAGCCTGTTAAGTACCTGGGCGATGTTACTTGGTTCACCTATCTGTGCAGGAAGCCTTTCTCTTCTTTCACCATTTGTTTGTTTTATTTCAATATGCACATTGGCATTTTATTGGTGTATATATCACTAAGGCGGAAGAGGGATCTTGACTTATTGAGAGAAGGAGAGGTTGTTCCTTCATATATTATTATATACCTTTATAATTAATATGCTCGCTATTAGTTTTCCCCTTTCCTTTCTCTACTCAATTGGATTAGCATGCAAAACACCATTTAATTATTGAGCCAAGGAAAGAAGACCCTAGAAAAGATACGAGTGTCATGGTTTTGTCCAAATCTCTCCCTTCAAAGGATCATATTTTCCATTGAGACATTATTGAACTAAAGATATCACACCAAGACAAAGAAGAAGGATTGAAAGTTAACCAAGTGTTGTTGTATGTCACAGAGCCCTTTTAAAATTTTGCCACATCTGTTGGAACTAGAAAAAACACTCTCACACAAGGTTTTATTCACAGGACACCAAAACAAAAGACGATGAAAAGGACAAAACATGACATGAAAAAAGTAAAGGACAAGGAAACAATATGTACATAGGGTAGGGAGACAACCCTAGATTGTTATGGAAAATATCGTTTGAGATCTTGGCCATTGACTGGAAGAGTGCCCATCTTCCCATATAAGTATTGAAGACGAAAAGTGTCATGGCCAAGATTGTCATGAACAACATAAGGTCTGATCCACATGGATTGGAATTTAGTGTGTTTACCTTTATCTTTGTGGGCTTTATCCCACTTCAATACTAGGTCTCCCACACTAAACTCATTATTCCTTGCACACTCATTGTCAAACCAATGCTTGATATGACTCTGATGGATGGAAAACTTTTCTTTTGCTTTCCACCTTTCTTCCTTTGACTTCAACAAGGTGTTTATCCTACTCTAAACCACAAGACATGGTTTACTGCGAGATTCTTGGGAAAGTTGAAGGGTCATAAGGTATATGTTCGGAGGAAGGATAACTTCTTTTCCATACATAAGAAAGCAAGGGAAAGTCTTTAGAGAGGGTTTGGGTGAGACATGATCAACCCACAAATCATTCACCAAAGAATTGTCCAATTGATTATCTCAAAGTAACAACTTTCTTGATGATACATATTAGATTATTGTTGGTATATTTAGCTAAATTGTTTCCTTGGGGGTAATATTTGGATGAGTGCTTTAAATTGATTTCTAATGCAAAATCGTAAAGTTTTAACTATGAAAAATAAGTTTCATTATCAAAAACAAGTGACATAGGAATGTTAAACCTGATAGTGATATTTTTCTTAAGGAAGTTGATGACTTCCTACTCATTCACTTGTTTTAGAGGAACTAATTTAACTCACCAAGTAAAATGATTTGTAGCGGTTAATATGTATCGGTGTTGCTTCAAAGAATGTGGAAAGATTTCACCAATGACATCCAATCCCCATTGTTGAAAAGGTTATTCAACGACATTGAGTCATAGTGATGCAACTAACTTTCTATCACGACTAGCACATCTTTGACAAACTAGGCACTTATGAGTGTATGCGTGTGCATCCCTAAATAATGTAGGCCAATAATAACCAACCCACATAACTTTGTGTGCAGTATTATCATCCACGTAGTGTCCACTAGCTGGCCCCTCGTGAAGTTATTTTACTACCCCTTCTAAATCTTGTGCTTCCAGACATCTTAGCAGGACACCATTATGATGCTTCCAAAAAAGCACACAATGTACAACCTGATATGACAAATCTTTCAATCGAATAACCCTCTTCTGTTTAATTAATAAATGCGAGGGAAATGTACCATGCTTTAAATACTATCGCACATCTGTGTACCAAGACATAGCTACATTAGTGGGGGTAGCTTGTTCAATATTATACATCTCAATTTCATGTTCCCATCTAGAATATTCCTCTTTTGGTGCATTAATCGCTTCTGTTGCAAGTTGACAGAGACCATGGTCTTTTTTTTTAAAACCAGAATGACTAGTTTTTTATATATATAGAACGCACATGTTCGCGTGCAAAATCAGGATTTTACATAGTGCTTTCAAGCCTGCTAAGGGTTGTTGATATATCAGTTGTTCCACTTTCTTTTATAAGAGTTTACCCCTCGATTCTTACAAAAATTTCTCATTTCTGAGATCCTATAGATATATATTTGACATAATTGAAAAAATTAAATATATGCATATAAAGTGTGCCATTCAAAAAACATTTGCAAAAACCAGAGAGAGAACAGACTAAACTTCCATTGGCGTTGGACTGGTCAGATCCAGTCTGGTGGATTATGCTTCATTACTCCTATTCAAATCTAGTCTGGTGAATTATTCTTCATTTCTCTTGTTGTTTTCCTCCATCTTAAACTTCAACTGTTCAAATTTTTGACGCAATGCATCCACCTCGTCTTCCAATTGGTGTATTCTTTCCTTCTTCTCCAATTGCTGCTCTTGCATGGCCAGATTCTCAATTTGTTGTTGGTGGATGCAACGCTGCAGAGCAGCCAAACCTTCTCGTATCTCCAAGGGATCTTGCACACATTTATTATAGGCATGTCTGTTTCTACCACCAACTAGAGAATTGCCCTCCCAAGGCCCCCCTATCCTAGGCCTGCGACGACCCCAGGAACTAGATAGGGAGCTAACCTTAACATAATTTCTATTCACAATCATGTTTGCACTGCCGCTGACTAGCCTCTCCTGGATGCCATAAAATTCTTTATCGCACACACCCAATAATAGTATATCCGCAACCCACAGCTCCAAGAGACCACTGACCTCCAACTCCAACATATCCGTGAGGTTCTGCTTCAGAACCCCCTCCCAAACAAGCAGACTAGCAACCCCCAGAATAACAACCTCACCCAAACAAGCAACCCACTATAATTCGACACTCCATTTATCTTTGTTGCAGTTAAATCCTCCAGAAACCCCCCTGAAGTTTAGCGCTATGTCCCAGACCTAGCAACTAATACTAAGAGACCCCAACTTCAGTTGCGTGACTTCACAAAGGCCGCATGAACATAGATAAACCTTAAACCATAGAAGCATATCATATCGTTATTCCTTAAATAGAATGTGCAGGAATGGGTGATGATGCAGTATTATGGAATGGTACTAATGGAGCTGTAATCCAAATGATCCTCCTTAATTTCCCAACTATCAACCATTATTTCCTAGCTCTTCTCCTAGTTTGTCACCCTCATTTGAGCCTTTCTCCCCAGAGCGACCAGAGCAATTCTGAGCAAGGGAAATAAATGCTTCTCTGAATTTGCAACAAGAACCAAGTCGAGGGGACTGGATACTCATGCTTGGTGATCTACCAAGCACAAGTGTAGAATTAAAATGATGGGCACAGACACTTTTTGGTCACAGACAGAGGAAGCCCTTGCCACGAGGCATAAGAACAGGTTAGGCCAAACATGGAATGAAGCGATAGGGGCCAAGGTGTAGGAGGTTGAAATAAACGCGAGAGGGGACCATTACGATGAGGAGAAGAGCAGGGGTGAGGCAAGAGAAAGGTAAAACAAGAAGAGAGGAAGAAGGATGGTGGAGGATAGGGAAGGGAGGGATTAAGAGAGAAAAGGGGATGGGGATGGGCCGGGGGGGGGGGGCAGAAAGAGAGGGAAAGCAAGGGGGGAATGAGAACTTATAGGCGACTAGCCTTGCATAATCCAAATTGATAGTACTTTCTAACTTCTTGGTGAGACCAAGAATGACTTCCTCAAACCAATAATTGAAGCCAATGAAAAATATTAGGGGATGCACAATGTTCCCTCGACCTTGTTCACAATACTTTTTTCTTCACTCAATTGGCAAGCTTGGTTTGCTTGCTTATCAGCTTCCTAATTATTCCCTCTTAGGATATGGAATCAACACTTTGGTTTACTAAAGCACCCATAGGCTTCACTTTGCTAGAATCCTATCCATAAGTGCTCCTTCGATCCTGAAACCTATTCAAATGAGTTTAGAATGTCCAAAAATGTCTATCTAGCCTCTGTTTTCATCCCCTTTAGTTGAAAATTGCCTTAGTTATGACTTTTGTCAGTCTTTCCACAATTTTCTCCTCCAAATCTGGCTTACTTCCAGTTAAATTCATTATCTGGAGTCAAATCTGACAGTTCCACCGAAACTGACGGTCCTGCCAACTTCCCCGCCTATCTCATGGTTAAGGCCAAGTGGTCACACTGTGGTTAAGTCCAGTGGTTAAGGCGACAGTTCCGCAGCTCTGTTGCAACTCGCAATCGGCGTAAAAACTTGGTGAATGATCTTGTGAACAAAGTGGGAAATGTGCGATTCGATATCAGCGAACCCGACTAGAGTATTAACTGCAACCTATAGTGGTATTGAACCTGGGATATCCTTTCACATTTTGCTCAGCAGAGAACCGACAATAATATAATGTGGGACTTTTCTGCGATTGTGATATGCAATAAATTGCATCGCAACCGTGACTACTTCGGGGCCGATTACCTTACTTGTAATATGAGATTGCGATTGCATCGCAACCTGTCTGCGTCGGGGGCCGATTCTGTAATGCTCATCCACCTTTGATTTGTAATATGCGATATCGCTAATCGAAAATCGACACTACTTAGGGGCCAATTCTTAACCCACGACCTTTGTTTTACTTGATATGTGATATATGGGACCCAATGGAAACCTTCCACTTGGCACTTCCCCACTCATTGGAACCTTTTCCATGTCATCCAATGTTGCCACCTGGACAAGTCAAACTTGAACTTTGACTTGCTCTAACTTTTGCATACGAGATTAGATTTGAGTGTTGTTTACACCATTGGATTTAGAATGACGAGCTCTTCAATCTGAACTTAAGCTTATCAAGATTCTAACACTTTGAAGTTTTGGCAAATTTTGAGCTCCTGATCACACATATAGAGACCATGGTATTTTATCGTACGAACTATCTTGAATTCAAGATCATACTCTTGGAGGCTTGTCATCTAGTTCGTCCTCGTCTCACCCAATTCTTATTGTAAAAAAAGTGATCAAACTACAAGGTGAGGCACAAAGATAATAACACGACTCTTCAAAAGGTAAGGCCTAAAATGCTTCACTGCCTTGTATACTGTATAGGCTTATTTATCAATGGCAGGGTAGTTTAATTTAGATCCTTGTAAGTCGTCACTCATGAATGATATCCGTCGCTTGTTTTCTTGATCATCTTTCTGAGTTAGAATGGCTGCAAGAGAAGTGTCAGAAGTAAAAGTATATAACAATAAATATTTGCCAAAATTTGGACTATACAATGCTAAGGCTTCATAAATTTCTTGCTTAATACGGGCGAGGACATATTTCTCCATTTTATCCCACTTTTAAACTACATCCTTCTAAATCATCTCTTATAATGGTTTAACCATATGTGCATAATCTCAGATGAACTTATGGAGGAGGTTAATTTTCCCCAGGAAGGATTGCATAAATTTTTTTTCACAGGAAAGGGAATCTAACCAATAGTCTTGACCCATTCTGAGTCCACTTTAATCCTACTCTTAGTTATAATATGGCCCAAGAGATTACCCTCAGACACTCTAAATATGCTCTTATTTATATTTAGAGATATGACATATTTCTGACATTGCTCGAAAATCTGCCTTCAATGGCGAAAGTGATAAAACCTTTTCTTTGAAAATACTGTAACATCATCCAAGGATACCACTACACTTTGTCCAATTAAACCATGGAACACAATGTCCATAGCCCGCTGAAAGGTAGCACCCACATTGATGAGTCCAAAAGGCATTAACTTAAATGCAAAGGTACCCCACTTCGTCCTGAATGTGGTTTTGTGTTTGTTAGGTTCCGCTACTAGAACTTGGTTACATCTAGAAAAGCCATCTAGTAACGAGAACATCTCTAACCCAGATATTGTTTGAAGTATCTGCTCCATATAAGACATGGGAAAGTTTTCATTTTTTGAATCTCAGTTCAAATTGCGGAAATCAACACAGAGGAGTATCTCTCCGGACTTCTTTCTTACACGAACCAAATTGGAAACCCATATAGAATGATGAACTTTGAATATGATCTGAGCCTCCAAAAATTTTCTTAATTATTTTTGAATGAGGGGCTCAAGTGTCAGATGAAATTTTCTTAATTTCTATTGAAAAGGATTTACCCCTTCTTTGATAGGTATTACATGTTGGATAATTTGAGTGTCATAAGTTTTCAAGTCATTGTATGCCCATGCGAACACATCTCGATATTGCTTGAAAAGACAAATAAAAGCTTGTTTCTCTTGAGGTGTACAACATGTACCGATATTTACATACTTCAGATCTTCTTTGGTACCCAGATTTACTTGTTCTAGAGACATTGTGGAACAATGAATCATTGCATTAGTTGGTCTCTTGAAACAATTTTATAGGTCATAAAACTTCTCTAAATATACCACGCCCTTGGATATGGGGTTTCCTTTGTTTTCCTAAGTTGGTTCTTACAAGAATTTCTCATGCTCATCTTCATCAATTGTTGCATCCTTGAACACATCAATATTTTCCATAAAGTCCAGTATCTGTTGGTCATCATTGAAAACATTAAAGTTAGTAATATTATCAGGCATAGATGGCTTGTAAGTAATCTCAACTATGTATTCATTTATCAAAGGTGATAAACTAGCAACAACGTTAGCTAATGTATATGCAACAACATTATGAATCTGAGGAACAAAATTAATATTAAAATCTTGGAAATATGAAATGAGTCACCATACCTCTTGTTCGTAATTTCTAATATTAGGTGAAACACAATGAATTGCATTTAATACCTGTCATGTAACAATTTATGAGTCACCTATTGCCTTGAATACTTCCACTTTGAGGTTGATGTATTTCTTTAAACCCAAAATGAGTACTTCATATTTAGTAACGTTGTTTATGCACTCAAACTGCAAGCGGTACGAGATCATATGTTTTTTCTTTTGCAAGTATATCAAAATAAAACCAACTCCAGAACCCTCTTATTTCTTCAAACCATCAAAATACAAAGTCCAAATGTTAGCAGTAATAGGGTTAGTTCCTACTCCAATACTATTTACATTTATATTAAAGAAATCATAAGCAACAGTTAGATTACAAGGAAGGAGTTGCAACTGTGTATCTAGTGGTACAGGGGAAGGATGCGCAAGATAACGTTTGTGATCAACCTCTAGAAAACATTGAAAAATCAATTATCTCAACCACTCAAGAACTATAACCACTAGATCATAGTTCGACAAGAAGAAAGAACCCAATGGGCTGGGAACATATGGAACAGGTAAAGAATTTTCGAGTTGCTAGCAAACTAAGGCAGTTGAAAATCAAGACAAACCATGATTCAATGGCAAATAAATGTAAAGTTATCATGAAGACTAAAAAAAATTGCACTTAGCAACAAGTGAAACCCCAATCTATAATAAAAGCAATCAACACAAAGGGGAGGAACAACAACAACTAGAAAACCCTAACTGCTCACTCCCATGTCTTCAATTTCATTACTTCCCTAAGATAGTTGACAAACTTAATTATAATAGAACAAATATGCTTAAATTTTATGTGAATATGTGTGTGTGTGTGACGTTAAACATCTTTATATTACAAAAAATGTACATATATTACATTATTTGAGGGATTAAGCTATGTAGATACAAGATTGCACCATAATCAAAAGACGTTGGTTGTCACAAAATTGCGGCAGGTGGGACCATCTACCCTTGTGAGGGAAATCAAATGACTACTTGAATAGTTTATATAATAAATAAATAAAAAAATAACAGAAGGGAAAAGCCTCAAAATAACTTGAGTCACAATGGAAGCCTGAGTTATGCCAAGTGATGCTTGTTGGGGTTCTCCTCGCCATACTTGAGCTTAGGAGAATCTTCCCATTCCACTCGCATTGGTTTGTAGTAGTTGTAACACACCCCCTATCACCTTCATAAGGTGAGGTGGTTACTCTGAAGAGTCGATTCCCAATGTACTATCTTAGGAATGGAATCTAAGTTTCCCATTTTTTTTTTTTTACAACCATTAGTAATGGCAAAATGAGTTGCCTTTCTAACATGCTATCTATTACAAAAATACCATCAGTAGCCACTCATAGGCAGTGGTTTCGTTGTAATTAAGGTAGACAACAATGACAATACTCGAATGAAACAAAATCTGGGAGTAAAACATGAAATATGGGTTGAATATTAAATCTTGGTAAAATGTTAAATATGGGTAGTTATCCATCTGTAGGTTCAACACTAAGGAACCCTAACCAAATTACAAGCAGGCCATGTTTTAACATCACATCAAACATATGAAATACTTGATCTCACCTTTAGTGACATAGTTTGCAAGTTTGGTCTTGATCTATGGACATTAAGCATGCCCATAATTCATCTACGCATATAAAACTTCTTGACACCTTCTCTTATAAATCCTTCATGCTCATACACATACGATCATCCTCAACACATGGGTTGTGTAGATAGATGATGATGTTTGTGTAATTAATGAGTGTATCTATAATTCACCAAATAAACCCTTGCTCAACTACCTAACCAACAATGACTCTTCAATTTCCCATGACAACACATACAGATATTTATCGCTTTCTATAATAGTATAGTCAAATTGTACAATCAAAATCATGGGTGAGGAAACTAGTGAGGGTGGATTTTGCATACAACACCACTCACAATCAATTATTTTGCGATAGCTTACTAAGTCCATTTTTATGGTTACTCCTAAAATTATACTCTGCCTAAGGCTAAGCACCATTGCTCACATAACAACATATCCAATGTAAAAGTAAGATGACAATGTATTATTTTTACATGCCATCAACAATAATTTATAAAATAGTTACCCAAAATATCATGGTGGATAACCTGTAACTCTGATTTGGTTATACATACTACCTGCAGTAAAGTATTTACCCCAAAACATCATGGTGGACAACACATAACTCTAATTCTATTAATTCCTACATGGTTTATGTCAATATTTTGTGACTGTACAAGATGGCAGTGCAATTTATAGCTACAAAACTTACACACAGTCTTTGAGTTTTTCTTGCTATCCATGTAAAAAGGTTATAAGCTTTTCTACCCTCCAGAAGATGCACACTCCTTAAGAGGATCACATCCTTAGGGAAGAAAAATGAATACTAGTGACAATGAAGGCAATTAACCATTTCACACCTTTAATGAGATTCTGCATAATAACATGAAAATGAAAGGGATTTCTAGTGTACAGTAAGTCAAAGTTGGCTAAATATTTTCACTATGTGCATGTGAGAAAAAGTAACAACCCTCGATATGTTTGGTGATTAACTTATGCAATTATAAGGGGAAAAGCACAAAACCTTCCTAAAAATGCAGCGAGATTGTTTCCAAAATTAAACTCATAATTTGGCATCAAAATGTGTTAACTTATTGAAACCTGCTATCTATGGTTTTAAAGGAGAAATCTAAAGGTTATTGTGCAAATGAGTGAAAGAGCAGACCTACAGATTTCATCAATTTATATTCAATGATATCAAGGAAATTGACAATAGTCTTGAACATTTGAAAGACCCTTTTTACACAGTGCATCAACAAAGAACTATTTTAGGTACAATGTTCAGATTTCATTGTTGTATCTAGCCATTTAAATGTTTTTTTCCCAAGAGAAAAATATCATTGTTGTAAGGCTGAAACTTAAAATTGTATAACATTATTTAACAAAGTGATGGGATCACTATGACATTCCATGAACAAAATAATACTTAGAACTAGTTACCATATCCAACAAAGAACTTTCATCATGAAACTAATCCATTAGAATGTTATGCTAGACTTTTTTTTTTTTATCGGTAAAGACTATCTAGACTATTATATTATATTTACATGTAAACTTTACAAACAGTGAGACAGGCTTTCCAGGGCCAGCAGTTGCACCTTGGATAGCTTAGCTTTGAAACAAAAAGCTCCCACGCAGGGGCAGCACCTACAGAACTTCCAAAATCACCTTCAAGACTGACAGAGTCCCTCCAAAATCTAATCGCTGCTGGAGGCCCAAAAGACATGAGTAGCAGCGTGCTAAGGGGCCTCATTGCGCTTAACAGACCCATGACTGCCCACGCAGGGGCTTTCGACATAAACTGACTGAACCCAACAGTATTGAAAATTGACAATAGACCCGACAAACATAAACCAGACAGACATACGCATAAACTGCCAGCCAACAAACATAGTGTTATCCGGAACCGACATACCCGCAGAAGCTTTAATCCTGGATTCGGGCTGAGAGAGGAGGGCGTGTGTTGAGTCGGGCTTCAGAGTCCTGGTCCTCGCAGAGACTTTTGTCTTCCACAATGTAGCACCACCCCCGCCCCTCAGGGACTCCTTCCCACATCGCCTTCCATTTGTCCTCAGCAATGCCCTGAGGTGCCGGCCCCATTGGATTTGAGGTGCCTTGCATAATCTCCTTCCCCGAATTGCCTGCCTCAATCGGGGGCAACACAGCAGGGCTGTCCTCACCAGAACCTCCTGGAGGCTTCTCCAACGTGTCCTCACCAGAGCCTCCTGGAGGCTTCTCTAACGTACCCAGAGGATTTTCAGCTCCATTTCCTTCAGGGATTTTGGTAAAAAGAACAGAAATGTGGGCCTTGACTCTTGCATTGTCCTCTGAGCTGCCTAGAGTGAACACCACGGAGCCGAATGCCGGAAGCACTGGCCCTCCCTCGCTAGAGCTACCGACCTCCAAGAATTGCCCGGCTGGGAGTTGTGTGGCTCTTGCCCGCCTATGACAGTAGCAGCAACAACAATGGTGGTGTTCATCTGCTGCAGGGGGTCGAGAGGAAGATCCTCTCCATGGTCCCCGTCTGCTAGGCTGTCGCTCCCGTAATTTGGCCATGTCTTCTTCGCTGCCACCCTCGAATACCTGAGAGAATAGGTGAGAATAGGCACTGTGCAGATTTCGCCCCAATCCCCACACTGGTGAGACGATTTCTGAGCGCCTTCCTCCTGCGCGAGAGTTAACACTTCTCGCTTCCAATTGTTCCAGAAATCTCTCGAATTGCCCCCCCTTCCTACAGCCGCAGCTTGAATTGCAGCAGCAAGAGGCTTCAACATCCACCGGCTCGCAGCTTCTCTGCTCTCGCACCCTTCGAACCTCGACATGCCAATGAACCCACGTCGTCGCTCCGGTTCGTTGATATTGTATTCCATTCCTTCGTTGCAGGCAAGCATTAACTTCATTCTGCGCCACCATCGATAACCTCTGTCTAACATTGAATGCCCATCGCTTCGATGCTGGGCCATTAAACCTTGACGGCGATTTATCCTGGAGTATTAAGGTTAACACGGGGCAGCACATGCTGGGCATGTGGCACGCCCCCCCTTGACATATCATCACCCGCAGCCGGGGATTCAGCATCTCTGTGGAGGAGACTCTCACAATCCTGTTTCTGTTGGTTGCTTAGGATGATGTCCAGGCTGCCTTCTAGGAAGGGCTGGTCACAATCTACCCCAATATTTGCCAGGAGATCAGCAATCTTATTACCCTCTCTTTTGGTGTGATGGAAGGAAAGGGCATTGTGATTGCGTAGTTCGTAAGCAATGTTGCTTAGCCTGGCCTCTAGTCTCCAGCTGTCAGCTACCTTCCTGGCTTGAGAGCCATTCTGAATGCGTGTTGCCATGTTTATGAGGATTTGAGAATCGCCTTCCACAATCAGCGGTTGAAGATTGAGGCGTCTTGCTACCAGGATCCCTTGCCACATCCCTTCCAACTCCGCTGAATTGTTGGTATCCCATCCTATATTGCCGAAGTAGATCTGCAGGAGGGAGCCTTTGTGATTCCTTATGATGCCTCCAAATCCTGCTGGCCCAGGGTTGCCTTTCGAGGCTCCATCGAAATTGAGTTTGTATGAGTTGATGGGTGGGGCAGCCCATCCACTAACCTCCTTGCCTTTGCGATTCGTTATCTGATGCATGGTGGGCTCTTGTAGCAGCTGCAGCTTCCAGTTGTCTAGGATGTTTTTCTCGTTGTCTGCAGTGGGGAGATCCTCTTTAGTCCATGTTCTCAGAAGCATGGTTTCTTGGAGGTTGCTGTGCATTCTGTTCCAGATATTCTCAATGGTTGTACTTTGATTTTTGAATATGCGCCTATTCCTTTCCTTCCAGATGTTCCATAGTAGAGTACCCGGGATAATATTCCACAAGTGGTTGAGAATCTCACAGTTATAAGGTCTCTTCGGCCATTGACGGATGGTGTCTATGATGCCATCAGCTTCTCTGCATCGCCTTTGACATCTGAATCCTACCTTTTCCCATAATTGATTGGCGATTGAGCAAGTATCCAGAAGATGCTGCAAGGTTTCCTCGTTTTGAAAGCAGTTGTGGCATATGGAAGGTCCTTGAAAATTACGTTTCCTTAGCTTATCCCAGGTGAGAATCTTCTTGTGCCCAACCAACCAGAGGAAATGAGATATTTTGGGCCAGGCTTTGAAGCTCCATATTCTTTCCCATAGAGGATCCGGCCTGGTGGGGAAGTCGCCTAACAGATTGTAGGCTTCGGAGGTGGAGTATGTGCCTTTAGGTAGGTAGCCCCATCTGAGTATGTCCTCATTGTTTTCATACCTGATTCTTCTTTTCTTTAACTCGTTTTCCAGTGCTGCTACCTCCTGGAGGCTAGTGATATTGGTTATTTGATTGCTCGGTTGCCATTTTCTAAATCCATTCACCACTTCCTGTGCCCAGAATTGATGCACAGTGGTTTGCTGCTGCTCCTGGCTGCTTGGAATGATCATTGCAGGAAGAACACTTGAGAGTTTAGGCATCTGGTTCCAGGCATCATTCCAAAACCTAGCACTGTGACCATTCCGTATTTCCCAAAAGCTGTGTTTCTGAACGAGCTGATGATGCTGTTTGGCGGCGTTCCAAATAAGTGACCCATTGGTAGTGGGCTTGAATCTTATGAGCTCTGCTTGAGGCATGTTGTTGGTGTATTTGGCGGTCCATATTTTGGCCCATAACTTGTCTGGACTAGTCACCCATTGCCACCATATTTTGGCCGTCATGATGGTGTTGCTGTACTCAGGATCCCGAAGACCAATGCCGCCTTTGTTTTTGGGCTTACAGACAGTGTCCCATTTAACCAGTGCCCACTTGCGATTGGTAGCTGAACTTCCCCAGAGAAAGTCACGCTGCAGATTTCTCAATCTCTTTAAGACCCATTTTGGTGCAGCAAGGATGGAGAAAAGATAGAGAGGCATGGCTTGAAGAATGGACTTGATAAGCACAACCCGGATGGCAAGATTTAGGGAACGATTGGTCCATAAGTTGAGCTTGGACTCGAGCTTCTCCAGGAGAGCTCGCCATGCTGGCTGCTTTATGGCCGAGTCAGTGAGGGGAGCACCCAGGTACGTGGATGGGAGAGAAGCGGATTGGAAACCAAGGATACGGGAGACGGCGAGTTTAACAGCTGGAGGGGTATGGAAGAAGAATATTTGAGATTTGGAGCTGTTGACATGAGTACCTGAGGCTTTTGAGAAATCGTTGAGCAGGGATTTCAAACGAGAGGCTTCCTGAGCTGAAGGATAGCCATAGAGCATGGTGTCATCAACAAATTGCTGATGAGAGGAAGCCGGGGTGTTGTGAATGGAGATTCCTCTAAGCTGATTAGAGTGGAGGGCTTGCTTGATGTGCCTGCCAAGTCCTTCCGCCATAATCACAAATAGGAAAGGGGATAGGGGGTCCCCTTGTCTGATGCCCCTGGAGGGTTTGAAAGGACGGGAGGGCAAACCGTTGACGAGGATGGAGAAATGGGAGGATGAAATAAGGCTCATGATCCATCTTACCCAAGTATCACAAAATCCAAAAGCTTTCAACATATGTTGAATGTAAGACCAGCTGAGCTTGTCGAAAGCCTTGGAGAGGTCGATTTTAAGTAACATACCAGCTTGGTTGGATTGCTTGAGCGAATGAATGATTTCATGAGTGAGGATAATACCGTCCATAATCTGTCTGCCCTCAACATATCCTGACTGCTCCGGAGAGATGAGCATAGGTAGAAGAGGTTTAAGCCTGTTTGCTATGACTTTGGATATGACTTTGTAAAGGACATTACAGAGAGCAATGGGCCTGAATTTATCAGGGGTGATGGAGTTTTCCTCTTTGGGGATGAGAGTAATAAAAGTGGAGTTAAGGGAGGGGAGCAGCCAGCGAAGGGCCCTAGATTCTTCAACTATTTGCCAAACCTCCACTTTAATCAGGTCCCAGAAAGCATGAAAGAACGTAGTTGTGAAACCATCAGGGCCGGGGGCTTTACCTTCTTTGAGCTGCGCCATTGCTTCGTCTACCTCGTGGATGAGAATTGGGCTCATGAGCAACTCGTTGTGTTCCTCTGTAACCAGCCTAGGAATGTTGCTGGTAATTTTCTCAATCGCCCGCTTCCGATCCACCGTCTGCTCCTGGTGTACCTGCTGGAAGTGATTGATGAGGATTTCCTCTATCTTCTCATGCTCTTCTTCTTTGGTCCCCTCTGGGCTTTGGATGAAAGGAATTTTGTTGTGCATTCTTCTTTGCACTGTAGTATTGTGAAAGAACTTAGTGTTGTGTTCCCCTTCTTTTAGACTTAAACAAGTATGTGTTGGAATAATGACAAGAAGATTTGTACTAGGCGCGTGACTCATGGAATGTACTTGTTTAACCTCATTGTCTAATGTTCAATACTCTATTTTGAATACTCGCGCATGTTTTTAGAATCATGCTCACTATTCCTCACACTACATATTTAATAACTATACACAACACTTAAACAACTCAAGCATGTGGCATACAGGGAGAACATACCTGGTGTTTCAATATGGTAACCATGTACAATCAAGTGAATGGTCCAGTCATGTATGGGATATCAAGGTAATGGGTCTGCTATATGGTTACTGGTATAAGGCTAGTAGTTATTCTACCAACCATTAACATATTGCCACAACTACAACTATCTAGCATATGAGTCTATTGCATTGACTAGGGCAGGGATTCTAAAAATTTGTCTCCACCCTTTGTTGCTTAAGGGATTCCAGAGATTAATCCCTATCCTACGATTATTTAGCAACTCCACCCAATGTTAGGAATCCAGAGTGTGTTAAATTTTAACATTCAATAAGTAAATTGGTCTAGGAAGACTTTCATGGTTCATATGTCAGGAAAATTATGTGTTGTCAGAGTGAGACATCAATATAACAAGCAAGCCACTTCTTCTTCTTAGCCATGCTGTCTTGTAAGTTATTATGGATATGTAATTTGGAACCATTTAGATGTGTTGAGCAACCTCGGTGATTAATACACTCAACAGTGTGTGACATGGAATGGGCATGGGGCCAGACTCATAACTCTCCTCCCAACCACTAATAGTCTGCCAATAATGTAGTTGTCACCCCTAGCATATGAAACCTCTCCCCGTGTCCAGACCTCTGAGGATTTCAAAGGCCTAATTTTACCTACCCACTTCTGGAAAAAGGTACTCCATTGTAGGCTGGTCCAGCGACTCTAGATGCATCCAACTTCACCCACAAGTCTGTGAGGTATTCCGCAGATGAGAATCTCCACCCTCACTCAGTTCTGGGACTTCAAAAGTAATCCACCTCCACCCACTAGCCAATGAGGGGTTCCAGAACCTCCACCCTCACCTAGTTATGTGATTACAGAGGCTTACCTCCACCCTCACTCAGTTATGTGATTCCAAAGGCTTACCTCCACTGTATGGTTACTGCTTCAGTAGCTCCACCCAATCTAGGGAATCCAAAGTCTACTGTAGTTTGAGTACCCATCAAGGAGACTAGTCTAGGGTAACCATAGGTTTGCACTCTCCACCCACTAGTCATTAAGAGATCTCAACAGCAAAATCCTCCACCCACTAGTCATTAAGAGATCTCAACAGCAAAATCCTCCACCCACTTCTGCAACAATTACCAACAATTTTTTTGGGAATGCACTTTAAGTAATGCTCTTACAATGATGCATCCATCCTATTATGTTTGAAGATCAACTTTTCCATGGGGTTTAAATCTCATCCCTGGTTTGAAGTCTCTTGCAACTTTCACAATCGTTCCATAATATTGTCAAAGCTTTAGCCATTTTATATGTTCGTAATAAGTAAACATAACATTGTAACAATTATGGCATAAGCATTCTATATGGTTCTAATAAATCCAGATATTGACAAGTTTAGTTGTTATAGTTCTACCAACTATCATTTCAATAAATCCTTATCTTTTTAGTAGGAGGAACTGAACATTCCACAGGAATCGTGAAAAACAACAAGCTAAGAGAAACAAATCATACCCTTTTCAGTATTTCAATAAGAGGACATATGATTAGTACGATGGAGCTAGGAAACCATAATCTAGGAATTGAGAGCATACCATGGTTGCACTAAGGATGGAGTGTCATCTAGAGTACAATCATGATCACAACTATTGAGAAAAATGTAGAAATTACGACGTAGATTTGCAGTTTCTCATGAAAATTTAATCAAAACCACAAGACACAAACCTACTGTACTACTCTAAGGAAAGTAATTCACAATCTAGAAGAAAAATTTCATGCATGCAATAAGAAATAACACACATGAAACAAGTATTTTTACTGGGGAAAGAAAATTGTTGAAAACCCCAATACATGCTTGCATTAATCTGAATAGAGATGTATTACAATTGCTTTGCTCAATTGAGCAAAACCTGCAAGTGCATAACCAATCTTTTTGCTCACTTGAAGGCTCTAACCTAGACTTAGTCAACTTATGCCTCTGCTTGAGCTCCTATTTCCTTGTGTTGTTCCTTGAGAAAGTAGGCCCCTATTATTTAGGAATTTCTCCAAAATGGATTGCGCAATTCCTTAGGTTGATAATCTGATTGCATGCAACACTTGTACACTCAAGGTTAGTCTAAAACTTATGTTACACTACCTTGGAATATCCGCCAAGCCTTGGGAACTCAAACTCTTTACATGCACTAGCTATTTCGGGTTGATTGATCAGTTAATTGGATGATCACTAAGTTTGACTAAAGTCCCACTACTTAATTGACCTTCCACAAGGTCTTCCAAAAATTGGAAATAGTTTAACTGAAAACAACCTGAGCTAGCTGACCATGATTGCTACAAATTAGCAATCACACATGTTGAATTTAACTTTAACTCCTCCAAATCGAATTTATAGAGTAAACTGGGTGACACAAGCCATGTCACACAAGTTAACTACATCCAAGTTGTCTGTTGATGTGGAAATTCAAATTATCTTAATTTATCAAGGTAGAATCAAATTGAGAATTTCTTGCTACATTTTTGAACACTCCCTCTCAACAAGAAAGGGATTATCAACCACCCCTATCCTGCACATGTCAAACTTGAACTTCCCCCTTGACAATTCCTTTGTCAAAATGTCAGCATCTTGTTCCTCTGTTGAATGTATTGCAGCAACCATATCTTCCTCAACACACAGTCCCGTAAATGGTGATACTAGATACCTATATGCTTGGATCAATCGCAAAAAATAGGATTCTCATAAAGATTAATGCAACTCTGATTATCAGAATAGATCATAGTTGGATCCATCATCTAACCAAACAATCCAACAAGTGTCTTTTTCATTCAGATTGCCTCACATGCAGCTTGACTTGCAGCCATGTATTCTGCTTCTATTGAGCTGAGCACCATAGATATTTTCTTCCTGCTATACTTGGAAAATGCTGCAGACCCAACACTGGAAATTCCACCTGATGTACTCTTTTAGTCTACTAGACACCTCACCCAATTAGCATTTGCGAAGGCACACAACTTCACTCCCATGTCCGTCTGTACCATAGTCCAAACTGGGTAGTGCCTCTGAGGTACCGTAAAACATGTTTAACTTCCCTCCAAAATAATTTGGTTGGCCTAACCATAGCTTAGCTCAGTTGGTTGACTGCATAACACATCTCTAGTTGTGTATTCACATGGTACATAAATGAACCCACTAGTTGTTGATAAATGGTAGCATCCACTTCCTCACCTGAAGTGGCATCTTCCTTCCTCCAGTTGATTGATAGAGGTGTCTTCATGGGTTTCCAATTCTCCATGCAGGATCTTTACAGTATCTAATTTGCATACTTTCCTTAAGAGACAAACAGTTCCCCATCGCCTTGCCATAATTCCAATCTGAGGAAGTAGTGCATGATACCCATGTCCTTCATTTCAAATTCTCTTGCAAGGTCCTCCTTGCAAGATCTAATAAGATGTTCATCACCAGTTAAAATAAATTCATCAACATATAAGATAATAATCAATAACTTACCTTAATCCAAAATATGATATAGGTTTGCATCCACTTCACTTTTGGTGAAGCCCAAACCAGTGAGATAGCTATCCTTCCTTGTGTACCAAGCTCAGGGTGCTTGCTTGAGACCGTACAATGCTCGCTTGATTCTACACACATGAGACTCCTGATCAAAAGTCTCAAATCCTTCTAGTTTCTTGATGTGCACCTCCTCCTCAATAACCCCATTGAGAAAATATATTTTTACATCCATTTGGTGGATCTTCCATCCCATCAACGCAACAAGAGCAAGAATTGATCTAATGGATGAGCACCTTGCTACAGGAGAAAAGGTATCCCCACAGTCAATTCCTTTAACTTGAGAGTACACATTGGCCACAAATCTAGCCTTATACTTTTCTACGCTTCCATATGTTGCCTGCTTTACCTTAAAGATCCATCACGGACTCAAATTGATTTATCTGCTGGTCTTGGGACCACTTCCCAAAAATGGTTCTTACAATGGATTTGTATTCCTCCACCATTACGTCAACCCATACAGGTTTCTCTAATGCTTCCTCGAAAGAGGATGGTTTAGTCTCCACAAGCATAGTCATTAGATCCATCTATCCAGTGTACCAATCTGGTGATCTTCTCTACCTGCACAAATTTGAAGGATCACCCACATTCTCCCTTGCATCCTACACAAGTCTCTCAGCTTCCCTGGTTCTTTTTCTGCCTTCTCTGGATGGTTTTTCTTGAGTGGTTGTCTCCACTCTTTGCTCCTCAATTTTTGGTTGCTCCACAACTTCTTGAGGTTCCTCCTTTGGAGCTAAAAGCTCCTCTTCTGGTGGGATCTGAAGCTCCCTCTCAAGAGAGCATTGCATTGCTTTCTCCTCATAAAATTTTACATCCCTTCACACAATTATCATTTTGTGGGATGGAAAGTACACACGGTAGTTTTGGGGAGTTTCTATGTAACCCACAAATACCCCCAATTATGTTGTCAACTCAAGCTTCTTCCTTTATTATTTGGAGACATGGCAATAAACAGAGGCTCCAAAAAACTTGAAGTGTGACACATCGAACATTCTCCCCAAGAAAGCCTCCTCTCGTGTAATCATGCACATAATCCGATGAGGAATTTGGTTCTGTAAATAGATTGGTGTGTTTCATGACACTGCCTGCAAGTGCATGGGTAAGCCTTGGTCATGCAACATCACCCTTGTTACTCCTACAATGCTACGATTCTTTCTCTTAGCCACCCCATTCTTTTGTGGGTTATGGGGTGTTGTCAACTCTCGTCAAATGCCTTATTTTGCACAATTTTTTTTAAATCCATTCAACACGTACTCACTTCCATTATCACTCCTGAGAGCCTTCACCTTCTTATCGGTTTCTTTCTCAACCAGTGCCTTGAATTCTACGAACTTGGAGAATGTCTCATATTTCTTCCGCGTGAAGAATATCCAACACTTCTGTGAGAATTCATCAATAAAAATGACAAATATTTGTGCCTAGCAATGGAGGCTATCGAGAAAGGTCAAAAAACATCATAGTGGATCCTTTCTAGGACTACATGTGCTTTGTTGTCTCGATCATGGAATGTGGATTTTGTGTACTTCTCCAAAGTACATCCTTTGCATACATCATGTATCTTAAGTGCTCCTTTAGGGAGATATGTGGTTATCTTGTTATAGACATATTTGGGCACTGCAACCCCAATCACATATGTCCATAAACCAAGGGCTTCTAAGTCCTTAAAAGTGTTGTTTTATACCCTAAAGGAGCAAGGTCAGCTGATTACATCATCTCCCAAAAGTTCTCCATGAAAAACTATTCAGAACTGGTCAAAACTGGACCATACAGACTGCTCAGTGCTAAGGGTGTGATGCATCTCACCTGCCACATGCAAAAAGTACGATGCATACTAGAAAGCCCTTCTGTAGGGTGTGATGAGTGAGAGTAGACAAATGGCAGAGACAGTTTGCAAGGTGGATGATCATGGAATCTTCCAGAAACTTCTCCTGTGACACTTGCCTCTTTGAATTCGCCCAAGGATGAGTAAGAGATCATGAAATCTCCAAGTGGAATTGAGAACTATCAGAGAAATGACACTAATAAAAAACCTAGAAGCTGACTCACCCACCTGCAAACATCTATATATGGATCCCTCATCCCAGAGATCCAGAGGTTGGAATCTTGTATTTTGTAAGGAAGTGTTGTTGGTTTCTTTGTGGAACATCATAGTGTTGGGTGATCTAAGCTTTTCATGAGGTGAAGAAGGGCTTTCATGCTTGGAGGATGACGCTGGGTTAGATCAATGGGTTGTAATCCTCTCTTCTACTCTTTCTATCAATAAAGCTATTTGATTTTTCCTCCACATTCTTGTATGTCTGAGTTGATATATGCATTTTTGTGGTCAATATATATCTGGTCCTATATTGTTTATGATTGTAGATCTCTGTGCTTTGATGGTGTTATGCTACTTTGACTCTATAGGTGTTCTTTGAAGCGGGACAAGCAAGGAAGGAGCGACAAAGATCTTTCAGAGGGGAGAGGAAACAAGCAAGGAGCCGGGTGAAAGACTGAGGTTGGTACTCTCTGCTTCTCTCTCATCTACTTCTCATAAAGGAAAATGCAAGTAACTTTAGTTTGTTTGTTTCTAAGATAGCTACCCGTCTTAGTGGGACTAGAAGCTTTGAATGGACACTAGATTTCTCGATAACAAAATGGCGACTCCACTGGGGAGTGAATAGCTTGTTTGCTTGTTTATATTTGTTTGCTTTATAAACTACAGATGAGCCTGAAGTTAAGCCAGATAGCCTTCGAACTGCATTTTCTAGGCAAGTGCAAAGTAGATCAATGCTGCTTCAGTCCATCCCCAGGTTTTGTTTATAAACTAAATAATTGATTTGCAAACATCCTAATTTCCCTGGTGGTGGCTCAAGTAACCTCATTAGATCAGCCCCTATGATTTGTATTTACTGACTATCATTAGCTTAGCCTAAATCCCTGAACTAAGCTGCAAACTGTGACCAAAAACCAAGTTAAAGTCTCGTCCATGGACCATCGCATTGTCTCCTCTTGATAGTCTGGATGCATCACACCTCCCATGTGCTGTAGGTGAGATGCATCCATGTTTCCCTGTGTTACAGGTGCAATGATCAGATAAGACTGTTTCTGCCTCCAGATTTTGGTTTTTCTTCACTCTCTTCAACTTTATTCAGGAGTTTTGCTGTCTGTGATCAGTATACCACTGTAGAAAACTCCCTTCCTTTGCATCATTAAGCCTCCATTGTACAAAGAATTGTGATTTTTTTTTGTGTATTTTTCGCCATTTACAGTTCTCCTTTACAAAAAGTAGCTTAATCGAATTTTTGTCTTTTGATTTGGAAGTGTCGCGAGTGTCATTTTCAGTCAAAGAAAAGAATCCTACTCTTTTTGATAGTCGATTACACTGTTACTCTTGTATTTGATTTGAATTAATAGTATTTCAAGTGTCGAAAGCAGTTTTCAAATTGAAGTTGAAAGTGTCGCTCTTAGCCTTCCTTTTGTTTTTTAAATTCAAAATCACAAAGTGTCGTCTTAGCCTTCCTTTCGTTTTTTGAATTCGAAATCGCAAAGTAGTCTTCCTTTCGTTTTTTGAATTCGAAATTGCAAAGTATCGTCTTAGTCTTCCTTTTGTTTTTTGAATTTGAAATCGCAAAGTGTCATCTTCGTCTTCCTTTCGTCTTTTGAAGAGAAAATTGTTAGTACTGTCGCTTTGAGAGAAAAGATAGTTCAGATTTGTACTTAGCATTCTTTTTGTCATTCACACATTAAGAAAGCAGAAAACAAATACATGCATGTGCATTTGCATTTAGACTGCTTGTTGATTTTGATTTAGGACAGTGCATCTAGTGTGTGCTCTCTGCTATATGTTGAAAGAGTTTCGCTTCTCTTTCCTTAGTAGCTAGGATTTTCATTGCAAAAAGAATAGTAAAGAACTATTTATCATCTTAGATTGCACATTTATGAATTGTATATCTACATCACGCGGTGAACCTTAAAGGAAAACTTCTTAAGAAAGATCAACTATAAAATAAATTCAATGAACATAAAAATGCTTTGGAACCTAACGCACAACATTTATAAGTCTAGGCTAGAGACGTATTCCGGTGTCGTAAACCCTGGTAACAATCGCTTTCATTTTAGGTTGGGTGATTCCTCCTCTTTGAGACAACAAGTGCCAGTACGGACTTGTGCTCCCACGTACCGTCGAGTATATATTGGGAGACCACAATAGGCTATATACTTTATCCTTAGGAAGTCATGTCTACCGCCCTATCAATTGCAATGCACTGAACACAACATTCGGGAAGATTGACTGTCGTACTGTAAAAAGTATTCTACAGTTTTGCGATTGGTTTGGTAATCCCTTTGTCTAGATTTCCAGAGTAGTCACTTTCATTCCTTTTCAGACTCCTTAAAAGAAAAGGTCCATCTCAGCACTTGTCACTTCAAGCTCATTAAAAATTGAAGGTGACTAGAGTCATCTTTAGCTTTTTCTCGACTCTTAAAAATTGAAAAAACAAGTTGTGTCAAAGTGTCATAAAATTTATTTTAATCGGAATAACGTCATTGTCCCCTCGTTGATCTTAGGTTGAGAAAATGGAGTCCACAACCAAGGATTTCCCCTTGGGGGAAATCCTATTCCTTTCTCCTCTTGGGGAGATGTTGGTGCACCTCATATGGCCACATTGTCCCTTCCAGGAATGACAATTGGCCTACCAATATGGCTCTTCTTGACCTCTGTCATTCAAAGCACCATGATTCCTGAGCAATCAAATCAGCAACTAGATGATGCTAGAGTTACCCCCCAACCTTCTACTTTGTTTGTTTCTCCCTCTCCTTCTTCCTCTTCGCTTGGTGAAGCTAGTAAAACTAAAAACCAAGTAACTGAGAAGAAGAAGAAAGGGAAGGAGAAGAAGAAGAAGGAGCCAATGGAAAAAAGGGGCAACCATACATCGTCTAGTGAAAATCCACACACTACACCATCCAAACCTAAATCTCCATGTGTCATTTGCAAAGGAGACCACTATCATCGAGATTGTCCTTACATCCCACGGATATTAAGGGACTAGTCTCCTCATTTGCACAATCCGGTGTCGTCAACCTCTGACGATCATGTTGAGAGTACACCATCAACTAGTGAAAATGAAGTCAATGGACAGAAAGGAAAATATAAATTTCCTTGTAGACTGTGTGAAGGCAATCATGCCATCCATCGTTGTCCCTTCCTAGACGAAGCTAAAAGATTCTTGGATAACCGTCCTACTTCACCGCTACGACTTCCTCCTGGATACAAGAAACTCTTGCCAAGTCCATCGCTAGTTGAAAATCCGACTGACACACCTCTGTGGTCGGTCGAAGCATATATCATTGAAGGTGAACCCTCTGAGTCCACACTGGACCAACTTCAACAGGTCGAGATGGCAGTCGACCCAGTCTTGTCTTCGGAAGATCCATCTTTAGATGATATAGTCAGCAAAGAGAATGAGAATGACATCGTTCAAATTCTCTTCGTAAACACAGACTCCGATGAACATGGGGGCAATCTACCTGCTCCTTTACCACAGGAAGGAAATTCGTTGGAGTCGTATCCACCCATTTATTCGGTCCCACCTCCAAGCAACCTAGTCATTTCCTTCGACTGGAATCTACCAGGAAAACCCCGTCTACCATCTAATGTACCATTCTGAATCATTGTACAAGCTTACAGAATGGTCATGGTCGGTACCATCATAGATGAAGGGGCTTCTGTGAGTATCCTTTCCTCAACTACTTGGAAAGCGCTTGGTTCGCCATCGCTTCTGCCTAAGATGCAAAATCTGACAAACTTCGACAAAGGAACCAGTCGACTGTTAGGGATCCTTCCAAGTTTGCCTATAACTTTGAGAAGGAAAACTGTCTACCTGAACGTAATGGTAGTCCAAGGACCTTTAGATTACAATCTACTCCTTGGGCGTGACTACATTTATAGCATGGGAGCCATTGTCTCCTCACTCTTTCGAGTGATGTGTTTTCTGCATGAAGGCAGAGTGGTCCAGCTCATAGACTAGCTTTCATTCCCTGGCTCACACATAGCTAATAGTCAAATGCCATCCCTAACTGGTCTTTTTGCGCAAGGAATGTCTCATCAATCTCCAATCCGTCCACCTGATGAGGGTGAGTGGTTTGGTGATTCTGACTGAAACCCAGGGGGCATGCACCCTGGTCTGCTTCAGTAGGAAAACCCCAAGTATAAGTTGGTTTTCCACATAGGAATATGACTAGTCTGACACACTCGTCCATTTAGGAAAATAAGATTAGACTGGAATAAGATACCTTCGTCAGAAGGTAGGTCTTTCCCGACAGAGCAAATGTTTTTTTCTACAAATTGAATGGTAACCTGGAAACCCTACTTCGTTATACTTAGGGGCATGCAAACCTTTTTGTGCTCAAGTGAAAAGCGACCAACGTAATGCTAACCCCATAGTTCTTAGTGACTTCAACTGCTTAAGTTAGGTGATTGGTCTGATCGACCATTCACCTTTGCAAGGGTTAAATGGCACCGGCAAAGTAAAGGAAAAGTTTTCCTACCTAGCCCCAGTAGTTAATTAACCCCTAGGATAGTAGTTGGTCATTCCTAGCTTGCATGCAAAAGGTTGTGGAGAAAAGTTTCGAATGGTGCAAGCTCTCTAAAAAATGAACCTATCAATGAGACATCCTTATTATATCACTGGCATGAGCAGTTTTACGCGAAGTTCAAGCTCTTTAAAAAAAAAAAACCTAGCAATGAGCATATGTTCCACCAGAGTTTAAGCTCATTAAAAAATGAACCCACCTTCGGTAAATAACCATTGCGATCGCATTATCATCAGCTTTTGAGCCTTGGTCATGTTCTTACCATCACCTCCACTCTGTTTTAGCCGATCATACACCTCCATTTGATTGTTTACCCCTTTTGAGGAACAACTGTGACGAGTGATTCTGTTAGCCATCTTCTTTACACTACCGTGATTGGAAAGTTCCAAAACTTACCTGGAACTAGCTGCTACCCAAAAATATCACTCATTCCTCAAAAAACGAGTCTGCTTTAAGCTCTTTTCATTTGACTCGTAAAATATGAAAAGATTTCCAAGCAATTGGCCTCTCCAGATCGTTAAAATGATCGGAAGTGTTATCCCTCCTCTAGATTTTAATCTTTTTAGACCTGAGGGATTATTACACAAAAATATCGAGCGCTTATCTTGTTCGGATCGCTAAAACTATCGACAAGTCATCCCTTTAATATTATTTTACACTTTTTCGAACTTAAGGGATTACATGACGAAAAAGGAATACTGGAGTTTCCTTTCCTTCCTTTTTCAGTCTCTCTAAAAATGAAAAGGACCAAGTTATCTTTGTTGTTAAACTCATTAAAACAATAGCGACAAACTTGTCCATGTAGACAAGAGTGAGTTTCACTGTTGCTAGGCTCGTTAAAACATAGCGACGGGTTTTCCCGAAGGGAAAATTATAGAACAAGCATATGTTATCCTCCTCAAGCTTGAAAAAAATAAAGAGGTACTGGTCAGAAATGACTGGGGAAAAATTGGGAAGAAAACTTAAAGAAACTTTATTGGTAGCAAGTCGCTCTTGAACATGACACTTTCACTCCATCACCATGATTGAGTCAGGTTGGGTTATTCTATTCACCGGTCATATTACCATTGGTCCACCGTATGATCCATTTTTGGGGTTAATGCTACCAATCCATTTCAGTGTCACTGATATGTTCAAGAGAAGTCGCTTAGAGAATTCACCAACCCAGCTTGTGTCTCATCTGCTGCAATACCTTCACGCTTCATTCTTTCATGACCACCACCCTGAACCTTGTATCATCAGATCGTTTTCACCTCCACAAAATCATTTGCTTCGTTCTGTGTCGTAGATGTGGGATTCATTAATGCCCTCCTACGACGGGTCACTTCTTGTCGACATCAGCTCATTATCCAAGAAGTCGACCTAGGAACAACCCTTTCAGTACTTTGAAGCTTGCATGCCTCAATGGCAAGTTTCTCACTTCTGGCAACAGGTTACATCAACGGCCTTCGACCGAAAGATTTCACATGGTGTTCGACGCTAAGTCCCATTTTCACACCATGTGAATTGTACTGTCATACCTTGAGGGTCATCATCATTATCGGTGATTCCTCTCGTTCCTGTTAACAACTTACATCATTGGCTGGTAATCAAGCGATGTATTTCCATGTTCGACTCCAGAACATCTCTTCACATGGATCGACTTGTACTTCGGGCGAAGATTGAACGAGTTTTGAAGACCCCAGATCTAGTTTCATCCATCCGGGCTATGATATATTCAGGAAAGTAAATACATCAAATGTACATCATTGCTACACAGATAATCATCCAAGCCAAAGGATGATGTCTCTACCAGAATCATCAGTCTACCACACAGACGGTTCTCTATCCTATGTACGTGAGAATGAATTTATAAAGTTGATCATGGGAATTCCTGCCTCAGCTAGATCATGAAAATATTATGAAGATAATGTATTGTATTGTATCTTATTACAAGTTTCCTTCTATTTCGAAAAAACCTCGGATCCTCATGATAAAGCATTTCACCCGACATCAAAAAGATTTACGACCTCATGCTTTAGGGGGCAACATTTATAGACATATTTGGGCACTGCAACCCCAATCACATATGTCCATAAAACAAGGGCTTCTAAGTCCCTTAAAGTGTTGTTTCATACCCTAAAGGAGCAAGGTCAGTTGATTACATCATCTCCTAGAAGTTCTCCATGAAAAACTGCTCAGAACTGGTCAAAACTAGACCATACAGACTACTCAGTGCTAAGGGTGCGATGCATCTCACCTGCCACATGCAAAAAGTGCGATGCATACTGGAAAGCCCTTCTATAGGGTGTGATGAGCGAGAGTAGACAAATGGCAGAGACAGTTTGCAAGGTGGATGATCATGGAATCTTCCAGAAACTTCTCCTGTGACACTTGCCTCTCTGAATTTGCCCAGGGATGAGTAAGAGATCATGAAATATCCAAGTGGAATTGAGAACTATCAGAGAAATGACACTAATCAAAAACCCAGAAGCTGACTCACCCACCTGCAAACATCTATATATGGATCCCTAATCCCAAAGATCTAGAGGCTGGAATCTTATATTTTGTAAGGAAGTGCCGTTGGTTTCTTTGTGGAACATCATAGTGTTGGGTGATCTAAGCTTTTCATGAGGTGAAGAAGGGCTTTCATGCTGGGAGGATGACGCTGGGTTAGATCAATGGGTTGCAATCCTCTCTTCTACTCTTTCTATTAATAAATCTATTTGATTTTTCCTCCACATTCTTGTATGTCTGAGTTGATATATGCATTTGTGTGGTCAATATATATTTGGTCCTATATTGTTTATGATTGTAGATCTCTGTGCTTTGATGGTGTTATGCTGCTTTGACTCTACAGGTGTTCTTTAAAGTGGGACAAGCAAGGAAGGAGTGGCAAGGATCTATCAGAGGGGAGAGGAAACAAGCAAGGAGCCATGTGAAAGACTGAGGTTGGTACTCTTTGCTTCTCTCTCATCTACTTCTCATAAAGGAAAACACAAGTAACTTTAGTTAGTTTGTTTCTAAGACAACTACTGGTCTTAGTGGGACGGACACTAGATTTCCCGATAACATATCTGCTGCAAAATCTTTAGGGCGCCATGATGCAAATGTCTAAGTCTTATATGCCAAAGTTCACCGACATCATGGATCTACACCTTCTCCACCTTAGTGCTTAATGTAGAACAATCCTCCACATCTAGTTTATACAGGTTCTTCACATGAACCTCGATCTTCTTCACCTATCCCATGGCTATGTGTCTCAGGAATGCTTTTCCTTTGCTTAAGATCACATCATAACCACAACCTTCCAAAATTGCAACATAGACGAGATTTTTCTTTAGGCCCAAAACGAACATGACATCCTTGAGCCTAAGGGGAAAGTTTGAATCCCTATGAAAGGTGAGTGTACCAATCCCAGTCACGTTATACCTTTCATTGTCCCCCATCTCGATGTGCATCTACAAGTATTTTTCATTTAGGCCACTGAAAAAATATATACACCTTGTCATATGGAACGATGCACCTATACCACACACTCCCCATCACTGTGTTGGCCATGCATGCAGTGAGTGTAAATTCAAGATGAAATTGTGAAGCCAAGGCTTGACTTGCTACTCATGCCAAGGTCTTCTTGCTTTCCTTATTGTGTGGACACTTTGTGGCAAAGTGTCAGAATTCATGACAATGGAAGCATTTGATTTTGGACAAATATTTCTTCTTGCCCCCTTAATTGGATTCCAGTTTGGATTGAGATTTATTCCCTTTTCCCTTCTTTTCATTTCCAGCCAATGCAAGGTTTTCTTCATCTTTTCCCTTGGATAAAGTCTCATTTTTGGTATTCTGCCTTATTTCCTCCTATACCAAATCAGACTATAAGCGCTCCTAGTTCAATAGTTTCTCCCTCCCATTCACTAAATCTTGATAGTTATCCTAGCTGTTGCAAAGGCCCATAAGGGTTAGGCTTACCAAGTCTTCTTTAAGGATATTAACACCGACCCTGTTAATTTCATCACAACATTGTGTGAAATTGCTCAGGTACTACAAAATTGTGTCATTCTTCTGCATCTTGGTACTTCAAAGTTTATCCTTCAGCACCAGATTCCTATGGTCACTATTATTCTCGATCAATTCTATCAGTGCTTTCCACATTGCAAACGAAGCTCATTTTCCATGGAGATTTGAGGCAATGTGATCTCGTACTCCCTCCAAGATTATTCTCCTTGCCTTGGCTACATCTTTCTTCCACTAAGCAAGGTTTTGGGCATCAAATTTTGGTGGTTTTGCAACATTTGTCTTGATGTATTCTAGCAATCAATTGTCATCCATTATAAGCCTCCATGTGATCCTTCCATGCAACAAAAATAGAGGTACCTTACAAAGCATACTCTAGCCTTAGTCCATTAAAGACCATATTCTCAGCTCTGAAGAAATCCTGCTGCACTGAGCTCCAAAATCGAACCTCCTAAGAAACAATTTTGAATTCATGCTCTAATGTGAATTATACTCTGATACCATGTAGAAATTATGATGTAGATTTACAATTGCTCATGAAATTTTAATCAAAATCATAAGACACAAACCTACTTTGCTACTCTACGGAAAATAATTCACAATCTATAACAAAAATTTCGGACATACAATAAGAAATAACACACATGCAACAAGTATTTTTCCTAGGGAAAGAAAACTGTTGAAAACCCCAATGCCTGCTTGCATTAATATAATGAATAGAGATGTATTACAATAGCTTTTCTCAATTGAGCACAACCTTCAAGTGCATAACTTATCTCTTTGCACACTGAAAGGCTTTGACCTAGACTTAGTAAAATTTTACCTCCGCTTGAGCTCCTATTTCCTTGCATTGTTCCTTGAGAAATTAGGCCCCTATTATTTATGAATTTCTCCAAAATGTATTGCACAATTCCTTAAGCTAATCATCTAGTTGCATGCAACACTTGTACACTCAAGACTAGTCTAAAACGGATGTTACACTACCTTGGAATCTCCACTAAGCCTTGGGAACTTGAATTCTCTTCATGCACTAGCTATTTTGGGTTGATTGATCAGTTAACTAGATTATCATTATGTTTGACTAAAGTCCCACTACTTAACTGTCCTTCCACTAGTTCCTCCAAAATTTGGAACTAGTTTAACAAAAAACAATCAGAGATAATTGACCTTGATTGCTACAACTTAGAAATCACATATGTCGAACTAAAATCTAACTCCGCCAGCTAGAATTTACTAAGTAAACTAGGTGACACAATCCATGTCACACAAGTTAACTGCATCCAAGTTGTCTGCTGATGTGGAAATTTGAATTTTCTCAATTTAATCAAGGAAAAATAAAATTGAGAATTTCTTGTTGCATTATTCAACACAGAAGGGTGAAATGAGTGTGTGTAACCTTTTGTTGTAACTGTACACTCCATCACATGCCTTCTGGTGTAACACATTTCCCCCCTACTACGAGTCCCTTCCCTTTCTTCGCTACTGCCTTTTATCTCTCTCACTGCCCACCTTTACTTCTGGCTCTTCGTGCCCCCCTCTCTTCTCCTGACTCCCTCCTTTTCTACTATTCAACTCCTACTCATGGTAGTTAGCACCCAACCTTGCTCCACTAGATAGAGGTGTCCCCCTGTCCCTGCTTAGCCTTGTCACTGTGGATGGGTTTGTAGGCTAGTAAATTTTTCTACCATTTGGCCCTTTCTTCCAGGCTCATTCTCAGCTTGAAAAAATGCGTCAGCAAATATCCTACACCATGTGCTAAGAATCCTATAATATCTGTCGGTGGTTGGAGATTCCTTCGCCATATCGTGAACCTCGTGCTTGTGAACCTATCCCCATTTATTCACTCTCGCTTGTTGAATTATATCCACTAGATTATGTTTATGTTGAATCATATGTACTCTATCCAATCCTAATAATAAAATTAGGCTTATAACATTAATGCGCACCTCATACAACTTAGGGTTAGGTAAAAGTGTTTTAATGACACATTTCCTTAGGCTTATCAAACCTTATAATGAATACAACACCCCCCTCTGCATGATTTATGACTTGCAAAAAGATAGGTTTGCATCATTGACTTGAAATGAAGGTGTAAACATGATGCTAACAATTGGCTCCAACGGGGATAATGTCTCCCAAGAGGCAGTAAGAACACGTAGACCTTGTGCCTGATCCATTGGGTAAACTTTTGAAATCTGCAAATGTAACTCTGCTTTATTTTGAAAGTAAAATTTAGAAACTTCTTAACTAAACTATGCAACTGAAATTTCAATAAAGTGTGACAACCCCTCATCAGGATCCTATGTCCTTCACCTCAGGCTTCAAATCCCTCAAAATGGTTGTCCAATCCTACAAACTGCTCTGAACATGAATATGTAATTGTGATAATTGACATTCTCAAACTAGTAAATGTTTAAGGAAGCATCCATTGACTAGGCCTCCACTCAACAACACTCCATTTAAGTCCTCCAAAAGAAAAACATTCTTACCTCTGAAAGCATAAATTCTATAAGGCCCTTTCCATAAATGATCAAATTTTCCATGTTTCCTTCTTTCCTTAAATTTGGCATCCCATTTTAGGACTAAACCTTGACCTTCTTATCATGAATATGTTTTATTTTATCCTAAGACATCTGATATTGTTTATATGCTTTCTCTCTTAATTCCTTTACTTCAATAAGTTGATTAGTCCTTCTTTGAAAACCATGAGGTTCTGCCTCATGTTCCTGCAATAATATCATCACTGGTAGACTTAATGATACTGGAAAAATTGCCTCCATGCCATAGACTAATTGAAATGATGGACTTTTTGATGCTGATCATATCTGCCCACAGTGCAAAATTCAATTTGGTGTGCCAAGCCTTCTTGTTCTCTTCTAATAATTTTTTGATAATTCTGACTAAACTTTTGTTGGATGATTCAACAAGTCCATTACCCTGAGGGTAATAGGATGTAGAATGACTCAAAGTAACATGATAGTTCTCACAGAATTTGACCATTTTATGAGATTTGAAAGACTAAGCATTATCTATTATAATTTTTTTAGGGCAGCCAAACCTTGAAAATATACTCTCTAAGAACTGAATTACTACACTATCTGTAGCCTGCCTTGTAGGAATAGCTTCAATCCATTTGGTAAAATAGTCTGTGGTAGTTAATATCCATCTATGTTGTCTTGAAGAATGTGGGTGAATTTCTCCAATAAAGTCCAATCCCCACTGTTGAAATTGGGTTTCAACTAAGATTGGTTTCAAAGGTAAGGATAGTAACTTGGTTTTTCCTTAAAAAATTTGGCACTTAAAACATGTTGCAACTTCTCTGTGTACATCTACAAAAAGGGTTGGCCAATAGTAGCCTGCCCTGAGGATTTTATTGGTAGTGGATCTCCAGTAGTGATGCCCTCCACAAACTTCTTTATGATATTCTTTAACCACCTATTTTGTTTAAGCTTCAACAAGACAATTCAAAAGGATGCTTGTTGGATCTTTCCAAAACAAGTAACCATTAATACAACAAAACTTGGCATCATTTAGCTTTAAAGACTGCACTTTTCTTTTATCCATCCTTGGTGGGGCTTCCAAATTTTGTAAAACATAAATTATGTCACTATACCATGGAGAATTTTTGAGTTCGTCAGCTACTTGAAAAATCAGTCTTTCTTTTGAATCATTGGAAAAATTTGAGAAAAAAATTATGCCCAAAGTGTCACAATTTGTTTCAGTCATCATTCTATCTAGACCTTGACCTTTGATTAATTTTGTTGGTTTAATCTCTAGGTCATACTCTAATAGTTTTGCAATCCACTTACCTCTTCGACCATCATTGTCAGGATGATTCAAGATGTCCTTTACAAAAACATTAGGAACAAATGTAGTTACATGAGAATGAAGAACATAAAATCTGAAATATTTTAGTGCTTTCACCAAGGCAAAGGCCTGCTTTTCCATAATACTGTATTTTAGCTTAACATCTCTTAAATTTCCACTAAAAAATGATATAGGTTGTTCCTGGTTTCTTGATTTTTTTGCAATAAAACTCCTGAGATAGTATGTTCTAAAGCAAATGAAAACACCAAGAAATCCTTTGAAAAGTTTGGGCTGATAAGAATAGGAGCTTTAGTTATTGCTGACTTGATTTATTCAAAATACCGCTTGGTTGTAGGGGTCCACTTGACTTCACTATCCTTCTTCAACATGTTGTTAATTTCTCTCAAGATTTCAACAACGTCTGGAATAAACCTCCACAAAAAATTTACCCTACCCATGAATGACTGGATTTCCTTCTTGATTTTGGGTAACTCAAGTTTTTGTATTGCTTCAATTATTTTTAGATAAATTTGAATCCCATCCTTAGATATAATGTGTCCCAACAACTTGCCCTCCTTCATAGCAAAATATGATTTTTTAGGGTTCAATGAAATACCAAATTTTTTGCATTTCACAAAAACTTGCCTGAGATGTTTTAAATGCTTTGAATCAGAGGTTGAATATACTGTAATTCCATCTAAATACATCACCACAAATTTGTCCTTTTGTCCTACAAAATATATGCCCATGGCCCTCTAAAATGTAGCTCTTGCATTCATCAATCCAAAAGGTATTTTGGAACACATTAATGTTCCCTAAGGTGTAGTAAAAAATTTTTTGCTTGGCCTTCAGGATTCACCAAATATCTCATTGTACCCTAAGAAATCATCAAGCATTGAAATCATATCATATCCAACAACACTTTGCAAAATGTGCTCCATCTTTGGCAGAGGTTAATTTTCCTTCAATGATACTTTGTTTAAGTTTCTGAAAACTACACACAATCGAATCTCCCCATTCTTCTTCCTTGTCAATACTAAATTAGCCACCCACTTTGAAAATCTTAGAGAAATTGTAATCTTTACATCTAGCAACTTTTCTCACCTCTTTCATTCTCTTTCAAGGGTATGGTATGTTCAATTATGCCTCTGTCATAAACCCTTAAATCTTCATACTTCCATGCAAAGACATCAGAAAAATCCTTCAACAAAGCAACATATTTTTCCTTTTGTTCCTCTTTTAAAGAATTCAAAATTTCAACAATCTTTGGCTCCTTTTCTGTACCCAAATTGCAACCTTGCAATTCTTTACTATCAGGCTTCATTTTTGGTTTGGCAGCTACATTATTGCTATCAAACAACTTCTCCAAATGCACTAATCCAATCGCAAAAAAATTATTACTTAGTTGGATTTATGATCTTTGTAACATTTACAAAATCATTTGTTTCAACCTGATTTTCTGAATCTCTTTCTTCATCAATAAGACTATTAGAAAACTCACCAGCTACTTCCAAAAATCTCTTTATTTGTTGATCATCTTCGAAGACCTACCAATTCTTTATGTTGTTTGGAATTGAAGGTTTGTATTTCACCTCTACTTGATATTGTTGAATGGGGTAAATATGAACTTTGAACATACTTGTTGTGCTAGCCAGTGAATTAGCAATGCAATTTTCCTGTCTAGAAACCATTGAAATTTTGGGCTCAATAAAGAAATTGTCAAATAAAGCCCTAACCTCATTTCTGTAATCTCTCATCCCTAGATGCTTTGTTTGATATAACCATTTAATCTGATTTATAATGAGTTATAAATCACCAAAAAAGTGAAGTCTTCTAGCTCTTTGTTTTATGAGTATATCCAAACCAATGACTAAAGCCTCATACTTAGCTACATTGTTAGAAAACTCAAAGTCTAGTTTAAAAGAATATATTTGGTTGTCTCCCTTTGGTGGCATGATCCATATACCAACTCTTGCTCCTTCTTTGCAACTAGAACAGTCACATCTCAAACTCCATGCCATATCTGTGTCAACCTGTTCACTTTATGTTTGAATTTGTTCTTCCACTTGTTGTTGATTTTCTTCTTCCAAATTCAAATCATTAAAAAAAATTGTTGATACCAAATCAATGTCTACAGCATAAATTAGATGATATTTTGGTTCTTCTTTATTGCTTACCACATATTTCATTTGAATCTCCTTGTACAGTCTCCTTGTTTCTCCAAAAACAAGGATGGAGGCATATGACATGTCCATCTACAAAGTACCACCTACTTTAGCTGCCCAAGCATGAGAAAGTAGCATACCAAATCTCGGTGGTATGTCTGCTACTACAACATCCATTACTATGTTCTTTTCTGGAATTTGGCTTAAATTCACAACCAAGTCTTTGATCAACCCAAGACACTGTACTTTTCTAGAATCAAATGAAAACAAATCCTTGTACGGTCTAGTGATGTCCAGTCCTAGATTATCCATAACAATTTCGGGCATCAAATTATGTGAAGTCCCTTAATCAAGAATTGCACTATGGAGAACCATATCATGGATATTAGATATTACTTAAAAGGGTGGCACATTTTCATTTACTTCAGTAGCATGTGGATAAAATAAGAGGTCATGTGAATAATCTTGGATATTAAGATAATCTTGACTATAGATGTTCAAGTTTGGTCAATTGGTGAGCTTTTTATCATTTTGAGAATTTGTTCTTTGTACTGCAGGTTCTTCAACACTTTAACAAAAGGGATGGATATTTTAATTTTATCTATTTCATTTTCCATATTGAAAGAAGACTGGACCTTTTCTTCATCTTTGACATTTCCTTCCTTTATGATTTCCTCACCCTTCTTAGAAACATCCTTACTTACTTCCACTGTCTTCTTAAGCTCTTTTGTTTTCTTAGGCTCAGTTTGTTTCTGCTCCATAGTGACTTTTCTTGAAGGAGGTTTAGCAACAATCACATTTCTTCCACGTAGATTATACTGCCTCTGAAAGTTAGCAACAACATTACTATACCCTTGCTGATATATTTATGAATCAAACATTAGTTTCTCACCATCTTTTTCTCCTAAAAATTCAGCATACCTGTCATGTTCTTCCTTTATTAAAAATACTTGTGTCTCTTCATCATCAAAAACGTTCACATGTTGTTTTTCAACTTCTTCATTATCTCCCTCATCAACAAATATTTGAGGAAATGGAGCTCTGACAATTTGTTGCTCATCTGGATTCTTCTGGCAAGGCTGAGGTGCAGGTGGTCTTCTAAAACCATGATTCCTTACTTGAGGTTGGGACTCGCTTCTAGGAGGAGTCAACTTATCAACTAATTTCTCCATGGTTTTTCACATCACATAAAATTTTGGGTCTAATGCAAAAGCAACTTGTTCTTCTGTAAATCCTACTCTTCTTTAAGCCATCATCTTAGCTTTCTTGGCCAACATGTTTGCCTCCACCCCAATAACATTGATTCTAATGTAGCAAGATTTATTTCTCTAAGATGATAGGCTAACTTAGTATCAAAGCCATCAGGGTAATGCAACAGGGCTAAACCGGGAGGTGGCTTGATATTAGCAGGGATAGAATTATAGATTTTGCTAAACATAAATTGTAAACTCTTGAACTGATTCCCATGGATTTCTCTTTAGATTCTCATACTCTTCCAGTATTTGTAGAGGATTATTCTTTACTTCCCACTTAGCCAAGAAGAGTTATTCAAACTGTTGAAAATTAGTGATACTTGCTGCTGGTAAAGCTCTGAACCATTTCTTAACCTCCCCTGATAGACTTTGTGCAAAAAGTCTAAGCTTAACATCCTCGTGATCTACCTCTAGATCAATGAGATCATTTAGCTTGTCTACATGTTGCTGAGATGTGAGGGGTCCTGTACCATGAAAATGATCACAATTCAAAGGCAGATCATGTAGGGGGGTTGGAATATTGAGAGGGGCATGTCTAGCAGCCATGGTTGTATGAGGTGGGGTTGAACCAATAATAGGGATCTGGAATGAAAATGCAGAGGAAGTGAAACTATTGTTATAATAGTTGATGATGTGATATAGTAGATCCAATAGGAGTAGTTGAAACAGAACTGTGTGGGATGAATAATGGAAGTGAAACAACTGGAGTAGAAAATGATGGAACAAGATACTTGAAGGTGGGAGATTTAGAAACAGTTGTTTGAAGTTGATGAACCAGATGTTCTAATTTGTAAAACTACAACCAAATGTCTTTATCTTCTTCTAAATCACTTATTCTTTCAACAATACTGAAAGTAAAAGGTTTTACCTTTGTTTCATCAAAGATTGTGTGTGACAAATTAGATTCTAAATTTGATCTAAAAACACTGTGCTCAAATTTTAAATCTAACTAAATGTCTTCAACAAATTTTATCTCTTTGGGAAGAGAAAAATATTTTTTCTAATAGAAAAGTACATGTTTCTTTTGCTTTTCATGATTTGTTTTTTATGGCTGGTCAAAACCTTTGGTGGATTTGGATCTAGATGGGTCCTTATATAAATCCTTCTATACGCCATAATTTCCAATGAAATAGCCTCAAACTATACATTGTGGAGTCACCAGAGAAAAAATGTTAGCCACTTCTGTCATCTAACCTTTTGTTTTCCCTTAGAAAGTAGACCTGACCATTAAAACAGTTCTAGGAAAGATGTGACTTTCGAAATCCCTAGTATGGTCGCGAAGATGTTAGCACTTAAAAATTTTTATCTTGGCTGTAGGAGATAAGTTCCCAAGGTAACATTTTCACTTCAACTTGTAGATTAAAGGCTAGCCCCTTCAATCTTGTTATAGGTCTATTTGGGAACATCACTCCTAATGATCAGATCAATACAATTAGGGCTCATCAAACCCTAATTCAGTTGCTACATGCCCTAGACAAGTCATCAAATTGAATGCTTTCATCCATGAAAGTTTCCTAGCTTGAAACCTTGTTGAAATGCCTCCTTGGGACACAAGTGCAGCCTTGGTCAAGGGCAACTACGCTACATAGCATACATGCCCATTCAGATTTGCATTGTAGTGCACTTAGGCCCACTTATACCTATGTTGGGTGAGAATGAGTGAAATTGGCATAGGACTCTGGGAATATTCCTTGATTCTAGAGCATTCTAGAAGGATGCCTAGCTCTTATCTCATCCTATGAGCTTGACTTTGGATAGGCTATGGATCAATTAGCCCTCTATCCTCTCATCCCTTTCTCCATGGAAACTAACTCCAATTTTGGAAAACCATTCAATGCCCAATTTATGACAAAACCACTTGCATTTCATTATAAATTGACCACTCATCATAGTGATCATGGGTCTGGAATTTGAAGATTGTAGTGAAACACTGTTGGTTTGAGACTTGAAATCATTGTCAAGTAATGTTATGCTGCTGGATTGATGTGCTATTGGTGTGATGAGGGTTTGGACTAAGTTGGATGAGTGACACAGGATCGAACCACATTGGGTGTAACTTCTCCTTCTATCAATCAATAAAGTTGTTTGTTCCTTTTCCCATATTCTTGTCTATATCTATGATGAATGTATGTTCAAATGTTGTCGATTCCATTTGTTTATAGTAGATAGATCATATTCTTTGATTGTTGTCATCTTCTGTTTATGTTGGCAGGTACCAATTGAGCGAATTCAGTTTGAGCGAGAGCGACAGGAGCAATTCAAAGGAGATATTAGGAAGCAAAGGATCACAAGTAGGTTCCTTTATCTTATCTATCTATTGTAGGGAAATGTTAAACATCTTTACTTCTGTTGTTCTAAGTGTAATTACCCACTTAAGGAAAATGTACTTATCGTCTTTAGGCATTGAGATATTTTACTATGGCTAATGGAAGGAAAGGATGCGAGGATGTTTTGGGCTCTGACTTGGCCGCAGGTGGGTAGGTGGCGCACATGCATCTCCGCACTTGCAAAGTGATTAGTTAAAACAATTTTAATGCAGTAAACAACGAAATTTCGTTGTAGCTGTTGCAAACCCTCCTCACCTGTTGACATCTTGCCCTAGCGCCCGTAGTCAACTGCCTCTCTGGCGGTCTTGGTGGCGGTTTCCGACTATGGATTGTATGGATATCGAGGAAGCGATAGATTATTCTCCAAATCCATATGAGGGACAGACTATCTTGTGCAGTCGTAGCCCTAACCCTAACCTAGATGGCTCCAAACAGTTTCGGCTCTCAAATCCAGTTTCCATGCCAATTGTCTCGCTGCCTGGATATTCCTCATCACCATTTCGATTGGGATCACTCTCCCTGGAATCATCGGGCCTTGATTTCCCTCCTCTATCCCCTAGGACCCTCAATTTTCTCACTGTTGTCTCGCCTCCATCACCTGCTTTCAATCTGCTCCCTTTGGTCATCCCTCCACCCCCTCCTTGTTCAATCCCCCATTCACCACCTAACTCTAGTTCCCTTCCCTCTAGATGTTTCGACTCTCCAGTCATTAAGGTCAAAGCATCGATCCCACAAGTGGTTGAGGGGTCAGATCCACTGGAAAAGCACCCATCATTGCCATGAACTGGCAAAAGAAAAGTTAAGTGTGTGAAATCCACTGCGAAGGACCTCACTATTACTTTTGGCAAAGACATTCCAATGGGAGAGGTAGTAGACAAGGCCAATATGGTTCTCGTAGGGCATGTAAGAGGAAGGGCATACTCTATCGCTAGGTTAACTAGCTGGGTAAAAGAAATTTGGGGTGGCACTCTACAAGAGCTACCAAAAATCTAGAGTCTAGCAAGGGGATGGTTCGCGATGCACTTCTCAAAGGCGGATTACACAGAATTAGTACTCATGAAATATTGGCATATTGAGATGGAACCGGTCCTTTTTAAGTGCTGGACTCCATTATTTGATCCAGAGTGGGAGAAAATAGGTGTCGGTCCCATATGGGTGTGATTACCAAGACTACCTCCTGGTCTGAAGCAGTGTTTATAAGGATCAGGAATGCCCTTGGTACTTATCTAGATTACGACAAGACCTATGTGCACTCAAAGAATTGAGCGATGTCAAGAATCCTAGAACATTTGCACACAAGGGAGGGTCTGGAAGAGAAGATTACTCTCAAATGGAGGCATTATACTAGAGTCCAGATTTTGGACTACAAGGGGGTTCCTTTTCGATGTAGGACATGCCATAAGGTAGGGCATGTATTCAAGGAATGCCCTATGCTCATGAAACTAGCGAAACCCCACGGCTCACCACTACTCCAAAAAGGGAAAGCAACTGCAAAACATATCATCTCCCCGATATCGGTCCTCAAAGATCATAATCATGGCGAATCCTCAAAGGATGTAGAGGAGCATTACAGACCGCTCTCACCCCCACTGACTTGGGTTGGAACCGCGGCCGCTGCGGAGGTCGCAAGAAAAGTGGGTACAACTCTCTCTTCTCCCCCTACCTCTCTTTTTACTCCTAACTCATATGATGTTTGTGCATCTTTAGACTCATCTTCAACATTGAATTTACCACCTGCCATTACATGTGAGATCTCCTTACCTCCACCCCTCATCGCCACCACCGCACGTACTCTACCGTCCCCCCCATCCTCACCCTTGCCCTCGGCCTTAAACCATCTTGTTTTACCCCACTCATACAACCTTCGTTCTCAGTTCATCCCATATCCTGGCACTCAATTTGGTCTTGGTCTCACCTTCCTTGGATCGACCACCCATACATCCTGGGGCCACAAATCAAATCTATCCAAAGTTATCCTGAAGGTCGGGGCTGAAGTAGTCTATGGTAAACAGTCCACCATGGAAGGGGTTCTTAGAGAAATGAACACCTCGGAGAGGGTTCCACCATGAAATGCCTCTCCTTTAATTGCAGAGGTATGGCTAGTGCCTCCAAAAAACTAGCCCTGAGGAGGTTATTTGAAAATGAGCCAGTCGATATCATTATGCTACAGGAAACCTTGGGCAATGCTGAATCCATCAATCAAACCCTATCTGCCATTAACCATGGTTGGCATTTCTAGTCCCTGGACGCTATGGGTAGATCAGGGGGTATAACCATAGGATATAATCCTCACTCCATAAATGTATCAACCACTTGGGGAGGAGTGGGATTCATTGGACTGGATCTATTCTCGGCCAAGCTCGGTATGTCCATCAGAATCATCAATGTATACGGTCCCTGTCACCAGAGAGAGGAATTTTGGCAGCACTTCTTTCATACTAATATCACATCAGTGGATTAGGTGATTATTGGGGACGACCTAAACTTTTCCTTGGGTTATGGGGAATCCTAGGGATCACAAGCCCAAGTTGATCCCTTGTCTAATTTCTTCAAGGATATTCTGGACCAACACAATCTTACGGATGTCCCCATGATCAAGCCTCTGCCCACTTGGAGAAATCGAAGAGTTGGGGATGCAACTTTAGCTAGAAGGCTTGATCGTTTCCTGATCAAAGTTCCTTTCCTACAGTAGTTATATAGGTATAGACAATGGGTTGGGTCTGGGGGAATATCAGGCCACTCACCTATCTATTTGGAGATTCTTGGACCCGATGCCAAGCCAAAGGCTCCTTTCAGATTTAACCATGTTTGACTCCAAGATCTGGGATATACTAAGTTGGTCAAGGATTATTGGACATCCCACCCCATCTCCGGTCACAGAACTGCGGCTGAAGGTTTCTACCACAACCTATCGCAACTAAAAATTTTATCCATTGCTTGGGAAAAGGAGAAAAAAGAAAAGGATGATCAGACCATCATAGCTTTTGAAGATGAGCTGAACAATCTTTTGGATGAAAAAAACAAAGGCTTTGCTACTGCAGAAGAGAAAGAAAATCTGGTTGAGCTTGAGAAATAGAGAGACAAGATACTAAAGGAAAGAGAAGAAACATGGAGACTGAAGAGTAAAGCTATATGGTTATAGGTAGGAGATGAAAACACAAAGTTCTATCAGAATTATGCAAAAGGAAGGAAGATAGCTAATACAATTTGGAAAATGCCTCTTCCAGATGGAGGGATGGCTGACACCTCCAAAAAACTATCTATGTTGGGTACGACTCACTTTCAGAATCTGTTCAGATCCCCTCAAGAAGCCAATCTGGCTGATATCATTCAAGTGGCAGGCCATTTTTCTAGATATGCGGGAGAAGAGGAAGCAATTGAACTCAATTCACCGTCACTATGGAGGAACTTGAAGGGACCTTAAAGTGGTTCAAAAAAGATAAAAGCTCAGGACCAGATGGGTGGACGATCGAGTTATACCTGGCTTTCTATGATCTTCTGGCATAGGACCTTCTCCAGGTAGTGGAGGAATACTGATCTTCTGGCAAATTGTACAATGCCATCAATTCTACTTTTATCGCCCTCATCCCCAAATCTGATTCCCCCACATCCTTCAATGATTTCTGTCCTATCTCTATCTGTAATTGCCTCTACAAGATTATTTCAAAAATCATTGCAAACCGTATTGGACCTATCCTTTCTCAGCACATCCTCCCTGGACAGTTTTCCTTTCTGGAAGACAGACAGATCCACGAAGCCATTGGTATTTCTCAAGAAGCCATTCACTCTATTCATTCCAAAAGACTCGAAGGGATCATCCTCAAAATCGATCTGGCTAAAGCTTTTGACCGGGTAAGCTGCCTTTACAAAAAAATGTTTTTTATCCACCTCATCTTCCTGCCCCTATTTACCACTTGGATCATGACCTGCATATATACACCTTCCTTTAGTCTCCTCATCAATGGCTCTACCTCTACTTTTTTCCATGCCGAAAGAGGACTCAGGCAAGGATGCCCACTTTCCCCTCTCCTCTTCCTGATTATCATGGAATGTATGAGTAGGCTAATCTATCATGAAAAGCTAAGTGGCAGATTATTTGGGCTGAATATCAGTGACCTGTGCTACCTTACTCATCTCCTTTTTGTGGATGATGTCCTTATTTTTCTGGATGGAAGCATTCATGACTTGATTTCCCTTGATAAGATCCTTGCCACCTTCTCTAAGGCTACGGGTCTATTGGCAAATCATGCAAAATCCATGATCACACTGGCCCATACATCTTCTCAGGAATCCACCTTTGCCTCGCAGCACTTTCCTTATAGCCCTCGCCCTCTGGAACAGGGTTTCAAATACTTAGGTTTCTGGATCAAGCCCATGAGTCAAAAGATTGCAAATTGGAACTAGTTGGTCATAAAATTAGAGAAAAGAATTTCACACTGGTGCCATCGCTTCTTGTCCGAAGCTAGTAGGCTGGTGCTAATAAAATTTGTTCTGGAAGCCATTCCGTTTTCTGGATGGCATTAGCATGGATACCTAGATGCATCCTGGCCCGTCTCAAATAGATTTGTTGCAGATATCTATGGAATGGATGCCAGGACAAAAGAGTCTTTGCTTGGATAAGCTGGAACATGATTACTTTGCCCAAAAAATGGGGAGGATGGGGCCTCAAAGATCTAACCCAATTTGCACAAGCTCTGGCTGCAAAAATGGGCTGGACTCTCCTTACCAAGCATAACCTTTGGATATCCATCTCTTACAACAAATATATATGGCCTCAACAAATTATGGACTGGATAAGGATGCCTCGATGGAATAGGACAGGCATATCCTCGGTCTGGAAAGCCCTGCTTTTCTCTCTTCCTCTCATTCGGAACCACCTAGCCTGGAGGATAAATGCAGGCACTAGTGCGCACATTGGTCTGGATCCTTGGACTGAGGGAGGGGGTCAATGTCACCTCCCAAGAGATCTTACTCTACTCTTATATAAACAATACATCAAGGTAATTGCACAAATTGCGGATCAAGAGAATACCTCTGTTTTTACTCAAGCATGGAAATCTGCCACTTAACTAAACCTGCCTCCTCAATGGCACCTTATCTGGAATAACTATATAAATGCATTGAATGAGTCACATATTCGTATCAAGGAGGGACCAGATGAACTCATGTGGTGCATGGTGGAATCTGGAATCTACACTCCAAAGGAGGGCTACCTGTGTCTGCTACAAGACAAACAACCTGAACACCTACAAAATTGATGGCAGAGCATTTGGAAGTTAAAAAATCCTCCCCGAACTAGACTTTTCTTCTGGTGCATCCTTCGAAATAAAGTACCCATCGACAACATCCTCACACACAGATCCATGTATGGACCTCATTGGTGCATCCTATGCAAACAAAGTTCTGAAACGATTGAGCACTTGTTCCTTAACTGCAATACTACCAAACAGTTATGGAGATCTGTAGCTGCTGAGATTCACTACACGGGTGAATGGAAGGGAGATAGTATAACAGCAGCATGGGAAGCCTGGAACAGTGCGCACACAGGGACAAATCTGCCATGCCTTCCCCTGATTATTTGTTGGGCTATATGGCTGGCTAGAAATAAAATGACTTTCGAGGACAGCATGATCAGATGGCAAAGTATAACTGCAAAAATCGTAGCATCCTACCTTGAGCTGCCTGAATATTCTCCGCCTCGCCCACGCAGACCTACTGCTCCCGAACCTATAGACCACTCCACACTGTGGGATTTTTTTGATGGAGCAGCCCAACAACAAGGATGCGGGGGTGGCTTCCTTCTCTACCTTACCGACCAACATTTCTACATAGTCAAAATGGGCTTGGGTGAAGGAACGAACAATTTTGCAGAATTAATCACTCTTTTTCATCTATTATATTTTGCTCTAAATCATGAATGCAGAGATATACAGATTTTTGATGACTAAAATATTATTATAAATTGGATCAACAATAACACTAGATGCCATGCACACACTCTTATAAACATTCTAGATGAAGTGAATCATTACAAATCTCTATTTAATTCCATATTTGTTCGTCATATTTATAGGGAACATAACAACAGTGTTGACAGCCTTTCCAAGGAGGCCACACACCTGCCAAGAGGACAGTGGATAATCCATGAACAGAGGGGTACTACACAGTACCAGTACTATCATAGACCTTATATAGATCAGACATATCATCAGGTGGATGGCACCTAAATTTTTGTAGACTCCCAGCTATATATGATGATGTAGATATTTTAGTTTTATTTATGCACATCACCCTGCGAGGTGTATATATGTTTTGAACTCTATACAGTATCATCCTGCGTGATGATTTTTTAATCTTTTGATATAGACATTCACAGGAATGGGATTGTAGATACTCTGGACATATTCCAAAATGACATGAAGCACATATGCTACCAGGCATATACTATATGTAATTTTTCTATATTAATGAAAGATTACGATTTTTGCATGGGAAAAAAAGGAATATGTACTTAGCCATAGGTATAAATTCCATATAACAAATCGGCGACTCCACTACGGAATGATCATCGTTCCTGGTAGTTTACCTTTATCATATTACATCCTAGTAGACTTTACTTGACTTCATTGATCTCTTTTCAGTCATTTTGAAGCTTTTTTGGTCAAAAAAGTGTGCTTAAATGTCTATTGATTGGGCTCTCTGGCATCAACGCAATGTTGGTCTCGACACAGTGAGCTACAAAGCAGCCTTAGCTTAGAGATAGTGCTCTACAGTGCACTGTCTCCCACTCAAGGCTGTGCTGATCCCTGTCAAGCCAAAAAACCCATCTTTTGCTAGGTTTTTTCCAAATTTGCTTCTCATGTTGTTTGCTAAAAGATCAATGTTTTCTCTGGCTCTAAAATCGATTTGTATTTCTTCTCCTAGCCCTACTTTGACCTTGTTTTTTTAGTGTTTCTTAAGAGATTTATTTATGATTATCAATTCATTGTCAAAGTTAGCTTACATCGACTAGTCTTTTCTGAAAAAGAATTTTCATAAAGTCTTCATTTCTTTGAAAAAGAAACTGTCGTAAAGTCTTAGCTTCTTGTGAAAAGCATTGATTGATCGTTTGTGCATTTAGTTTACTTATGTCCATCTAAACATTAAAGGAATGAAAATAAAAACATGCATTATGCATTTATAATTTTGTGTGTGCTTGTAAGAATGGTATAGGGAAAGTTTCATTATATGTGCTCTATGCTCTTTGTTTAAAGATTTTGATTGCTCTATCCCTTTTAGTTATGGTTTTCATTGTTTAAATCAAATGAAAAGAATGTTTCTCATCTTATTGCATTCTAGGAGTTTCAAAAACATCACGCGATGAACCTGAAATGCAAATTTTTAAACAAGATCAACTAAAATTTATCTCAATTAACCTAATGGAGCATTGTAACTTAATGCATAACATTTAGAGGTCTAGGCTAGAGACGTGTTTCGGCATCATTAAACATAGCAGCTGTCGCTAATGGTCTGCGATACATTCCGAGTGTGATACCTCATTCCACATACGTAAGTATATTTTAGCTCGTCGATGTACTTTCAGGTATATAGGGCGGTGTTATAGTATGAAATGTATAAAGGAATGCTCTCACTGTGCGGTTTCGCATTAGATAGCGCTAACACAGATTGGGCCTCCACGTACTTTCGAGTATATATGGGAGGACTACATTAGGTTGCTATCCATCCATAGGTAACCGAGTCGGCCACCTTGTACACTGTGATACACCGAAAACATCATTTGGGGAGATTGCTTGCACATATGTTAAATCCTTGGTTTACGGAGGCAATATATTGCCATTCACAGCTACTTGGTAATCCTTTTGCCTAGATTACCATCTTTTTGTTTATTTATTTTTGTAATAAAATCAATCAGCAATTGTGGAGGAAAATCAACCTTACCCTGTTGTTCGTGAAGGATAGCGAGTAAACTGCCTTTACCACCTGAAGCTACACCTAGCCGGAAAAAGCAGTCTCATTTCACTGAGTCCAGTACATCACAAACTTCTGGTTCTTCATCTGATTTACCAGAGTCACCTATACCAGTAAGTACTGTGATCCCAATTACTCCTACTGTTACTGGTTTATCTACTACTAAAGTGGAACCTTTACAATTACCTGAGGACACTAAAAGTGAACTTAGTGAAACGGTAACTGAATTTGTCCAACAAGAAGTTGATCAATTAAACAAAGTCTTTTGGTAGAAATCACATGAGAGAATTTTTTGGCCAACACGTTTCGAACCAACAAGTCTCGTTCATCATCAGGACCAAATGAAGAGGTAGACCATGGCAAAGGCTTAAATAGAGAGCAATGTAGAGACATAATTTCAAGTAACGACTATATTTGAACAATAATGTTTAAATTATAATATTAATTTATTAATGTATTAAAAACAAATATTATTAAGTAACGCCTATATTAAATGGCTAGTTTTTGAAAAAAAATATTTAGATAATGATATTATTTCATTATTTATTAAAAATATTAATAAGTAACGTCTATATTAAACAACTAGTTTTTGAAAAATAATATTTAAATTAATTTATTAAAACCAAATATTACTAGTTCTTGAAAAATAATATTTAAATAATGATATTAGTTTATTAATTTTTTATAATATTAATATGTAATGGCTATATTAAACGGCTAGTTTCTGAAGAAAAAATAAATAAATAAGTAAATTTAAATAATGATATTATTTCATTAATTTATTAAAAATATTAACAGGTAACGGCTATATTAAATGGCTAGTTTTTGAAAATTAATATTTAAATTAATTTATTAAAACCAAATATTACTAGTTCTTGAAAAATAATATTTAAATAATGATATTAGTTTATTAATTTATTAAAATATTAATATGTAATGGCTATGTTAAATAGCTAGTTTTTGAAAAATAATATTTAAATTGTGATATTAGTTTATTAATTTATTATAAACAAATATTAATAAATAACCGCTATATTAAACAACTAGTTTTTAAAATAAATAAATAAATAATCAAAGTCAAACTTTAAAGGAGGGGGGTCAAAAATTATAAAAACGACTGAAGACCCAAATCAAGACAAGATCATTTGATAAATAAAATAACTAATGGAAATAAAATAAAAAAAATTAAGAATAAGTAATGGAAAAATAAATAAAATAAAACAAAAATATACACAAATCAAAATAAATATATAAATAAATAAAAATAAAATAAAAACAGAAGCAGATATATATATATATATATATATATATATATATATATATATATATATATATATATATATATATATATATATATATATATATATATATATATATATATATATATATCCAAACAAAAAATCAATAAATAAAACGGGGTCAATAATAAAATACATGGCTCAGGCCCATTAAACAAATAACAAAAATACTAAAAGGAGTTAAGAATGAATAGGATGATAAAATACATAAAAAACACGAAGGATCAAGAAAATAAAATCTAATGAAGAATAAATCAACAAAAAATACTATAAAAAGGATGTCAATACCTACACAGATAAACTAAAAAATAAATAAATTAGGAGGACAAGACAGGAACCCAACCATCATCTCTATTCAAATTATTGGGTCTTTTTTCAATTTCTAGGGCCTCCCTCAATTTACGATGATGGAAATGACTAACCTTAGCAACGACTTGGGCCTCGTCAATGCAGATGTGATGCTTAGATTTATCTGCATGCTCTGCCAAAGCAGAGGAGCGGGTCCTACCATGCTTGATGTCAGCAGCATGCTCACGAATCATTTGATTAATCGAGCGACTAGTCTCACCAATGTAGGGAGTCCCACAAGAGCTTGGGATAACATAAACACCCTTCATATTCTTGGGGTCCACTGGATCTTTTATAGATAAAAGGGAGCTCCAGATGGTATTTAAAGGTTGAAAGGTTGAAGCCACCTTATGATTCCTTAGGATCCTTGTAATCTTGTCAGTGATCCCTTGGATAAAAGGAAGATGAACACCATAAAATCGATCCTTGGTATCTTTCTTAGCACTAGGACCTTTTCAGCTCTGAGGAAAGCCTTAGTACCTTGGTGTCTACTATACCCATTATTAAAGAAAACACTTAGGAGATGTGCTTTCTCTTCCTTCAGATGGTTTTCATCAGAAACTCTTAAAGCTCTAGTCGCTAAAGTATTGAGAACACCAAGCTTTTAAGCTAGGAAATGATGAGAATAGAATGAAGATATTGTTCTGTATGAGTTTTATTACGATATGCCTAATGAGAGAAAGAGCCATTATCATTCCTTGAGAGGAGGACGTCAAGGAAGGGAAGACTACCATTACATTCAAATTCCATGGTGAACTTTATAAAACTAGATTGATTGTTAAGATGGAGGAAAAATAGTTCCAACTTTTCTTTACCATGGGACCAGATGACACAAGTGTCATCCACAAACCTCTTCCAAAACTTAGGCAGAAGAAGAGAAGAGGCTAAGGCTTTTGATTCAAAATCCTCCATGAATAAATTAGATACCACATGGGAGAGGGGGGAACCCATGGGGACACCACAAGTTTACTCATAGAATTCCCCATCGAATGAAAAGAACATAGAAGCAAGACAAATACCAACTAAATAAGCTGTATCAGGATTTATGATTCGCTTGATGACTTTGATGGCCTCGTTGATAGGGATATTAGTGTAGAGAGAGACCACATCGAAGCTCACAAGCTAATCATCTGGATCAAGCTTGAAACTCTTTAACTCATTAACAAATGATGCAGAGTCCTTGATGAAGGATTCTGTATGGCTAACAAGGGGCTTAAGCTTATGGGCTAAATATTTAGCAAGAAGATAAGTTGGTCCTCCTATCGTGTTGACAATGGGTCTCAGAGGAGCCCCTTCCTTATGAATCTTTGGCAAACCATAGATTCTAGGGGTAAGAGGGCAAATTCAATAAGCTTATGACTAAACGAGCTGACCAAACTACTAGCCTTTATAACAAGAGCCACACTTTTGGAAATCTTCTTCAGAGGATCCTTGTTGAGTTTCCTATAGCTCCCACTATTATGGAGGTGGTCCAACATCTTTCGACGGTAATCATCTTTATCAAGAATAACCACAGCACCACCTTTGTTGGCTTTGAGAACAACAATATTCTTATTATCGTTTAACGGTTTGAGAGAATCAAATTGTAGGTTTTAACCTCATACAGAAAGTACCTGCATACGAATTCTAAAACACAAAAAATAAACAATGTGAGATCATAACACATAAAACACACTTTTCCCCTGGATCCAAAAACCGGGACTACTAGCTTGATTTTTCATTATTTTCCTTTCAATGTTACAATACATATTTATACATGCCGAAGCATCCAATACCATGGACCGAAAACCATAGCATCCAATACCATGGATCGAAAACCATCGCATCCAATACCATGGACCGAAAACCATCGCGTCCAAAAAACATGTGCGAAAATCATGCACAAAACCATAGGTGGGTCCGCCCAACCTAACATAGGGTCCAAAACCAAAATTTTCTAGGGCGCTGCCCTGGACCCCATAAGGTGGGGTTACAGGTACCCTTCAAACCACCTGTTAACTATGTGGAAAGAATATAACACAACCCAACATTCTCCCACTTGTTGTTTTCTTTCCACAGGGGGGCCACAAGAGAGCTTAGTCATTTTCCCAACCCTAAATGCCCATTGTCTCTCTACACCAACAAAACTTCTCATAGCTCACAGATATTGTTAATGCATCTGCAGTATTCTTCAAAGTGTCCACCTTTACCAGCAACACCTTTTTGTCTTCTATCATATCCCTCACAAAGTGATACTGAACATCAATGTTCTTTGTCTTTGAATGATATGCAGGGCTCTTTGCCAAGAAAATTGCACTTTGGCTATCACAGTCTATCCTTATAGCTTCCTGTACTAACCCCATACTTGAACACAATCTCTGCAATCAAACTACTTCCTTGCTTGCATGAGTGGCTGCCATGTATTCTTCCTCTGTAGTTGATAGTGCTACTACAGATTGTTTCTTACTCATCCAACTGACTACACCTCCAAATAGGTTAAACACATACCCACTTGTAGATCTTCTCTGATCCAGATATCTAGCCCAGTCTGCATCAACAAAGCCATGAATATCCAACACTCTGTCTAATCCTGGTCTTCCTTGATAGCACAGACCATAATCACTAGTGCCACGCAAATACCTGAAAACCCGCTTCACTGCTGTCCAATGCTCCTTTCCTAGTTTTGACATAAACCTGCTCAATACTCCCACTACATGTGCAATGTCTAGTCTAGTACAGACCATTGCATACATCAAGCTACCGACTGCACTTGCATATGGAACACGGGACATGTCCTCTTCCTCTTCTTATGTCTTGGGACATTATTCAGCAGATAACCTCACACCTATAGGAATAGGAACCTTCACTAGTTTACTATCCTGCATATTAAACCTCTGCAGTGTTGTCTCGACATACTTCCTCTGGTTTAACCAGAGCTTCCTCTTTGCCTGATCTCTTTTAATTTCCATGCCCAAAATATAGTTTGCAGCACCAAGATATTTCATGTTGAATTTGGAGGACAATTGGGTCTTCAAATCTTGGATAATTTCACTGTCATTTCCAACCAGCAACATATCATCCACATACAAGACCAGATAAATAACACGGTCACCAATTAATTTAAAATACACACAGTGATCTTCTTTGCTTCTGGTGAAGCCAAGTCCCCGTATAAATGTATCAAATTTCTGATACCACATCCTTGGTGACTGTTTTAACCCATACAGAGACTTCTTTAACTTGCATACCAATTCTTTCTTACCCTTCGCTGCAAAGCCTTCAGGTTGCTTCATGTAGATTTCCTCTTCCAGATCCCTGTGAAGAAATGCTAGCTTCACATCCATCTGTTCTACCTCAAAATTAAAAGTAGCAGCAACAAATAAAAATAATCTAATAGAAGTTACCTTGGCAACAGGAGAAAAAACATCACCAAAATCAATTCCCGGCACCTGGGAATAACCTTTTGCTACCAACCGAGCTTTGTATTTCTCCACTTTTCCTTATGCATTTGTCTTCTTTTTGAACACCCATTTGCTGCCAACGGGTTTCCTTCTAGCCGGCAACTTCACCAGATCCCAAGCCTCATTTTTGTGCAAAGATGCCATTTCATCAACCATGGCCTCTTTCTAGAGTTTTCCATCCTCTGAATCTACTGCTTCCTTCACAGTTCTGGGATCATCGTCAATAATAGATAAAGAAAAATTTGAACAGAAAGCAGATGGACTATACCTTTCAGGTTGCCTTCTTTCTTGAACTGATCTTCTCATAGCCGGAGTTTGTGGCTCTTCATCTTCTGATTCCTCCTCTGCTGTAGAGTCTGATTCATCCTCCTTTAGCTCAAACTCTATCTTCTCAGGTTCCTTTCATTGGACTTCATGTTTAGTAACATATTTCACCTCTCTGAACACCACATCTCGGTTGTACACAACCTTTCGTGTGATTGGGTTCCAAAGCTTATAACCCTTTAAACCATCCTTATACCCAATAAAGATGCACTTTTCAGATTTACTATCCAACTTGGTTCATTTCTCCTTTGGAACATGTACATATGCATCACATCCAAATACCCTCAGATGTGAAAGAGAGGGTTTCTTACCAGTCCATACCTCTTTTGGAGTCTTATCCTCCAACGCAGATGAAGGTGACCTCTTGACCAGGTAACATGCAATATCCACCGCCTCTGCCCAGAATTCCTATCATAACCCAACACCACTAAGCATGCTTCTTACCCTCTCCATCAATGTCTTATTCATTCTTTATGCATCTCCATTTTGTTGAGGTGTATATGGAGTAGTCTTCTGTCATACTATACCACAGTTCTTACAGAATTCTTCAAATTCCTTATTGCAAAACTCTCCACTGTTATCTGTCCTCAACACCTTTATCTTCTTCTCTGTCTGGTTTTCCACCAAAACCTTAAATTATTTAAACCTGTCAAAGACTTCAGATTTCTTCTTAAGGAAATATATCCATGTATTCCTTGAGAAGTCATCTATAAATGATACATAGTACATAGACTTACCCAGTGATGGAACCTTCACAGGTCCAAACACATCACTGTGCACAAGTTCTAATATCTGTTTCGCCCTCTTACTACCAAAGGGGAAACTCACTTGATTGTATTTCCCATATACACAATTTTCACAGAAATCAAAATCCAGAGAGCTATTACTCATACCTTCTACCATACCTTTACCATGAAGTATCCGAAGGCCCTTTTCTCCAATATTTCCAAGCCTTTGATGCCACAGCATGGTCTTCTCTCCAAAGACCACTAGATTTTCTACTCCACTTTCAGGAACCACTGAACTATTGCACCCATCAATAACAATGCTACCTTGCAGCTTGTATAGAGTTCTAATCCGAACTCCCCGCATTAATACCAGTGCTCCCCGAACCATCTTGCAGGTATCCTTCTCGAACACTATTTTTACACCTGCATCATCTAGCTTGCTAATAGAAATCAGATTTCTGGCTAATGCAAGAATATGTAGACCTGGAAGCGTTCTAACCCTCTTACCTTGCAACTTCAACTTTACTTTTCCGTGACCAATGATTCTAGCCTTATTGTCATCCCCCAAGAAGAAATCACCACCATCATATTTCTCATACTCGCAGAACCACTCTCTATGGGGAGTGAAGTGAAAGGATGCACCTGAGTCAATCAACCATGCCTCATGATCTACATGCGTACTTGAGGAAGCCAAGTATACATCCCCACCTTCATCTGAGGTGGTTTTCGCCTCTGCAGAAGGAGCCTCATCAGATCCCTTTCCTTTGTCAGGAGCTTTAGATTTACAGTCCCTTTTGTAGTGCCCTTCCTTTCCACATTTCCATCACACCAACTTTACATGTTTTCCTGGAGATTTAGATCTCCCTTTAGATTTAGATCTCCCACTCGATGACTTATTTTTGTTTCTATTCTGGGTCCGCCCTCGACAAAAAAGGCATCACCATTTTGGCTCTCCATATTTTCTATCTCATCTCCTCCGTCAGCAAGGATGAGACTATTTCATCAAAATGCAAGGCAGTTGCATTGCTACCTATCGCAATAACCAGATTATGCCACGAATCTGGTAGAGAACACAACAAAATGATGCACTTATCTTCATCTGAAATTTTAATATCAACAGATGCTAACTGACTTACCATAGTATTAAATGCATTCAGATGCTCTGTCACTGAGTCTCCATCTTTCATCCTTAGGTTATACAGATTTTTCCGCAGGAACAGTTTATTCACCGGAGACTTAGATTGGTACAAAGTCCCTAACTTGTCCCACAAAGCCTTCGCTATAGCTTCCCCTGATACATTCAACAATACTGAATTTGAGACACACAATCGTATTGTGCTCTTTTCCTTTTGATACAACTTCTTCCATTCTTCATCGGAAACTCTTGTTGGTTTAGTAACTGGATCTACCGCGATCCACTGGTCTTTATCCACCAACAGATCCTCCAACTTGAGTTTCCACAACTCAAAACTCTGACCATTAAATTTCTTGATCTCTATCTTTCCACTGCTCTCCATCTTCTTTCACCACCAGAATCGATCTTGTGGATCTCCCATTGAATAGGGTCTACCACAGGCCCGAGAGAAACCCCTTAGCAATAAAGGCGTCCCCTTGAAGCCAAAACAACTTTGACACCAAATGTAGGTTTTAACGTCGTACAAAAATTACATGCATACGAATTCTAAAACACAGAAAATAAACAATGTGAGATCATAACACATGAAACACATATACGCAGACATTTTCCCCTGGATCCCAAAACCAAGACTACCATCTTGATTTTTCATTATTTTCCTTTCAATGTTACAATACATATTTATACATGCTGAAGCATCCAATACCATGTACCGAAAACCGTTGTGTCCAATGCCATGGACCGAAAACCATCGTGTCCAATACCATGGACTAAAAACCATCGCATCCAATAAACATGTGCAAAAATCATGCACAAAACAATAGGTGGGTCCGCCCAACCTAACATAGGGTCCAAAACCAAAATTTTCTGAGGTGCTGCCCCAAACCCCATAAAGTGGGGTTACGGGTGCCCTTTAAACCCCCTGTTAACTACGTGGAAAGAATATAACACAACCCAACACAAACTCAGGCTTGTTGATGTTATTCTTGGAGGGCTTTGCCTTTCTAAGGAAAACCACACAGTCTTGACAAATGATATCTTTAGTGACGTCCGATAAGTCTCTAATACCATATTCAATGTCACAGATGATATCATTGATCGAGATCTTTCTAGGAGCAAGAGAAAAAAATTTAAACCTTTCTCCAAAAGAATAAAGACAGGGGGATCAAAAGAAAAGCTAGAGAGGTTGACAACCCTATTACTAGAAGAGGATGGAAAATTAGAACAACCAATATTATCCAAACTTAGAGTCTTATTACCAATCCTACTATTATTACAATTATCAGAATTGAAAACAGAGTCACTAACCTCATTAATATTATTATCATTACTATTAAGCCCACTGGTATTATTATTATTATTTTTATTATCATCGAAACATAAATTATTATTGCTATTCTTAATATTATTATTCCTATGTGAGGTGAAAATATAATCACTATTATTAGTATTACTATTAAACCAATTATTATTATTATTATTATTATTATTATTATTATTATTATTCAATTGAATTATATTGTTGTTCTCAAATCCGACAAAGGTGGCGTTGTGGTTATTCTTGATAAATATGATTATCGTCGAAAGATGTTGGACCACCTCCATAATAGCGGGGGCTATAGGAAACTCAACAAGGATCTCTTGAAGAAGATTTCTAGAAGTGTGGCTCTTGCTACAAAGGCCAGTAACTCGGTCAGCTTGTTTAGTCATAAGCTTATTGAAAGTTTCCCTCTTACCCCCCAAAATCTATGGTCTGCCAAAGATTCATAAGGAAGGGGCTCCTCCGAGACCCATTATCACCAACTTATCTTCTTGCTAAATATTTAGCCCAGAAGCTTAAGCCCCTTGTTGGCCATACAGAATCCTTTGTCAAGGACACAACATTGTTTGTTAATGAGTTAAAGAGTTTCAAGCTTGATCTAGATGACAAGATTGTGAGCTTCGATGTGGTCTCTATCTACACTAATATCCCTATCAACGAGGCCATCGAAGTCATCAAGCACATCATAGATCTTGATATGGCTTATTTAGTTGGTATTTTTCTTACTTCTATGTTCTTTTCATTCAATGGGGAATTCTATGAGCAAACTTGCGGTGTCACCATGGGTTCCCCCCTCTCCCCTATGGTACCTAATCTATTCATGGAGGATTTTGAATCAAAGGCCTTAACCTCTTCTCGTCTTCTACCTAAGTTGTGGATGACACTTATGTCATCTGGTCCCATGGTAAAGAAAAGTTGGAACTATTTTTCCTCCATCTTAACAATCAATCTAGTTCTATAAAGTTCACCATGGAATTTGAATGTAATGGTAGTCTTCCCTTCCTTGACGTCCTCCTCTCAAGGAATGATAATGTCTCTTTCTCTCATCAGGTATATCGTAAGAAAAATCATACATAACAATATCTTCATGTTATTATCATCATTTCCCAACTCAAAAGCTTGGTGTTCGCAACACCTTAGCGACTAGAGCTTTAAGAGTTTCCAATGAGAACCATATGAAGGAAGAGAAAGCACATCTCCTAAGTGTTTTCTTTAATAATGGGTATAGTAGACACCAATGAACTAAGGCTTTCCTTAGAGCTGAAAAAGGTCCTAGTGCTAAGAAAGATACCAATGATCGATTTTCTGGTGTTCATCTTCCTTGTGTCCAAGGGACCACTAACAAGATTGCAAGGATCCTAAGGAAGCATAAGGTGGCTTCAACCTTTCAGCCTTTAAATACCATCTGGAGCACCCTTAGATTTGTAAAAGACCCAGTGGACCCCAAGAATATGAAGGGTGTTTACATTATCGCATGCTCTTGTGGGACTCCCTACATTGGTGAGACTGTTCGCTCGATTAATGAAAGGATTCGTGAGCATGTTGTTGACATCAAGCATGGCAGGACCCACTCCTCTGCTTTGGCGGAGCATGCAGATAAATCTAAGCATCGCATCTGCATTGAGGCCCAAGTCATTGTTAAGGTTAGTCATTTCCATCATCGTAAATTGAGGGAGGCCCTAGAAATTGAAATAAGACCCAATAATTTGAATAGAGATGATGGTTGGAATATTAGTAGAAGTTGGGTCCCTATCTTGTCCTCCTATTTTCTTTTTTTTCTTTATTTTTTTATTTTTTTATTTGATGATGATGGTGGTTAACGTCCACTGAGATCAAATTGGTCTATCAGACCTATAATTTTCTTAGTTCTTAATTGTCTGGCTTCTCATCTTTCTTGGCGAGATTGGTGTTGTAGCTTTCTGTTTTTTCTCTACGGTCTTCCAACTTCCTTTATCTTGCATCTCCTTCATCTCTTTTAGTTCTTGGGACATCGGTGTCTTAGCTTCGCAATCTATTGTGTTCGTCCTTTTGAAGATAGTCGGAGAATAAGTTTGGTTTGGGAGACCTGCTTTGCTGTTAAATGAAGATTTATTTTGTGCAGTATTCGAATCCTCATAATTTTTGATGCTTGAGGGGTTGTCGAGTTCACTTTTTTGCTATTGGGTGGGGCTTTCCCCCTACTTGCCTTGAGAGTTGTTTCTTTCTTGCCCGATTTCTTGCGATTCAGAGTTTTCTAGAGAGTATTCTTGATGACAGTGTAATGTTCTTTTTGTGCTCCTTCCCACCATGTAGATCTATGGTGATTCTTTCTAGCAGAATTTTTCTCGGAGGCTTTTGGGCAATTTTTGGCTAGATGGCCTATCTCAAAGCGAGATCAACATATGAAGAGGACACTTTCATAATCGAGTTTCTGGTTCCACATATAGTCTTTACTTGTTAGGCTTATTTCAGCTGGGAATCTGGCGCTGAAGTCCATTTTCACATAGATGCGTGCATAGGTGGTTCTGGTATATTCCTCTGTTTTTGGGCACTTGCAATAAAATTTGCCAATTGCATTTCCAATGGCTTTTAGTGAGGAGGAATTCCAGAGATGCAAGGTTAGGTTTGGCAATCTCACCCAAACTGGTGTTGAGGTTATGACTGTTGTTGAGGGATCGAATGATGGGTTCCATGGCTTCATGAATAGGCCTGAGTTTTTCCAAAACCAAGGGCTGGAATCTAGAATGCATTGTCTGCTTTCAGGGTTTTCAAAATCTACTATAAAGAAACCCCTAGCACAAGGGTAGATATTAGAAATGGCAGACTTCCATACCTTCGAGATCCAACTGTGGAGAGTTGTTAGTCGCGGCCAAAAACCATTGAACCGATAGATTAGGGCACTTTTAGAAAAGTTCAAAGCCTCATCGAGTGAGGCCTGGACCACCTGGACAGTGGGAGTTGGGCTTCACTGACGATATGGGCAAGAGCTTTCCCCATAGAGATGGACGGAACTAAGCTAGCAATTTTTTTCGCAAAGCTGGGAACCATCTGGATCAAGGACGATTGATGATTCCCAAGCTTATGTATGCCCCTGCAGAAGAATGAAAAAGCCTTGTGGAAGAATGCGATTTAAATAAAAAGAGATTTGATTTGCAAAAATTTCTCGCACCTGAGCGCCGGAAGTTCGATTTCTTTCATGGCAAGCAAATGGTAGAGCAGGATCTGCCTCCTGCAAATAGCAGGTCATTGCGACGACAATTTTAGAAAATAAAATAGAAACCCCATGGATCTGAAAACCCGTACATGTTCAACCCAAAGTGCGAGGGTTCAAGTTACACGCCCTACTCTCGCATCGATATTTAGATAAAATGCATATTCAGAACCCTAGCAGGCACCTGATCTAGAAGACGTGAGGGCTCCAGGTTTGATCTTAAACAGATCAGTGATTTGTAGTATCAATGGCTCCCAAGGGTGAGAAGAAGCCGGTTGCAGAGAAATCTCCTGCGGCCGAGAAGAAGCCCGTGCCGAAGGTCGAGAAGAAGCTTTGTGTAGGTATTGGCATCCTTTTTATAGTATTTGTTGTTGATTTATTCTTCATTAGAGTTTATTTTCTTGATCCTTCATGTTTTTTATGTATCTTATCATCCTATTCTTTCTTAACTCCTTTTAGTATTTTTGTTATTTGTTTAATGGGCCTGAGCCACGTATTTTATTGTTGACCCCATTTTATTTATTGATTATTTTTCTTTGGATATATATATATATATATATATATATATATATATATATATATATATATATATATATATCTATATATATATATATATATATATATATATATATATATATATATACATATATATATACATATATTATATATATATATATATATATGTATGTATGTATATATATATATATACATATATTTCTGTTTTTATTTTTATTTTTATTTATCTATTTATATATTTATTTATTTTGACTTGTATATATTTTTGTTTTATTTTATTTATTTTTCATTAATTGTTCTTAATTTATTTTATTTTATTTCCATTAGTTATTTTATTTATCAAATGATCTTGTCTCGATTAGGGTCTTCACTCGTTTTTATAATTTTTGACTCCCCTCCTTTAAAATTTGACTTTGATTATTTATTTATTTATTTTAAAAACTAGTTGTTTAATATAGCAGTTACTTATTAATATTTGTTTTTAATAAATTAATAAACTAATATCACAATTTAAATATTATTTTTCAAAAACTAGCCGTTACATATTAATATTTTAATAAATTAATAAATTAATATCATTATTTAAATATTATTTTTCAAGAATTAGTAATATTTTGTTTTAATAAATTAATTTAAATATTATTTTTCAAAAACTAGCTATTACTTATTAATATTTTTAATCAATTAATGAAATAATATCATTATCTAAATATTTTTTTCAAAAACTAGCCGTTTAATATAGCCGTTACTTAATAATATTTGTTTTTAATATATTATATTATAATTTAAACATTATTGTTCAAATATAGTTGTTACTTGAAATTATGTTTCTACATTGCTCTCTATTTAAGCCTTTGCCATGGTCTGCCTCTTCATTTGGTCCTAATGATGAACCACACTTGTTGGTTCGAAATGCGTTCGCCAAATTTTTTTTTCTCATGTGATTTCTACCGAAAGACTTTGTTTAATTCATTATGGATCACAGAAGCTTGAATACACAAAAAAAAAGCAAACAAAAAAACTTGAATATGTTCAACTGGAAGTTGATCCTGAACCTATCACAGTTCAACGAGAAATTGTTCAAGAAATTCATCATAAACCCATTATTCTTTTGCTAGAACACTTGGACCTTGAAGTTGAACAATCAGAAGTTGTTCCCATACCAGAAGATGATTGACCGGTTTATCCTCAGACATCTGTAACTATTGAGACTTCTCCTTTAACGCAAAGTCAAACACCAGAAATTTATTACGGACCTAACGTGAAATCCTTCCACCCGGTTTGATTGTTATTGAAGAGGAATCTGAAGAAGAAACTTCACCTAGAACTCCAACTCGTTTTGGACCAGGGCTTTATCTTTATCCTTCTTATCCTCAATTAACTGCTCCTTTTGATCTTGTTTACTTTCAAACTCTCATAGATTCATTAGGACATTTATTAGGTCATTTGACTATGGCTAAAACAACATCACAGACTGCATCATCTATTATAGCTACAAAAACATCTGATGTCGCTACTTCTTCGATGTTTACCACAACCCCTGAGTCACATCTGTATGGTGGTCCATTCGTCCCACCAGGTTACCAACCATTATCTGGAACTCACTGCGGTGTTTCTTCTAGTCCATAGTCTTCACCCATGTCGGCCACAGGAATTTTATGTGGTTCTTCACTTACGGATACTGAACAGTTTGATCTATCAAGACAATATCAAGTTGGTCCATCTAGTTACCGTCCAATGTATCCACCTTACACTAGATTACCTCCATATGGAGAACAATATACCCAATCTTCTTATCCTCCATTTTTTGGGGGGCCATCATATGGCAGTATACCATTATGTTTAGGTCCAACTTATTTTGGAATGATTGTTTGTCAATGGCAGCCTACAATGCCCGTTCAACCTAGGCTTCTGTATCCATCACAACCAATGCAACCTATTTCATCCATACATATTATGCCTGTCGTTACGACTTTACCACAGTTGCAAGCTTAGTTGATTGAATCTCAACCTTTGCAAGCTGGTCTTTCAACCTCTTACCCTCCAGTTTCAGGTCTACAGACTCATTCTTCTCAAGCCATTTTACAAGAACCATTTGTGTCTGGAATCCAACAACCTCAGGCTAGTTTACCATTAACTAGGATGACTCAGACTTATACTGGTCTACTTTATTCACAACATGGTCAAACTTACATTGGTGGGCAACAATCGTTGCATCAACAACCCTGGCAGCCACAATATCAACAACAACAATTCCAATAGTACCAACCTTATCCTGGACTTGGTCAACAAACCTATGCTGGGTTTGGTCAACAACAAGCTTACCAAGGTTCTGGTTAACAAGCCTATGTTGGGTTTGGACAATAGCAAATTTTTCCTCGTTCCCAACAACCACCTTATACTAGATATGCTCAACAAACCTACCCGTATCAAGGTTACTAGTAGCAGATTCCTTATGCTGGTATGCAAAGGCCTATTGTCCAGGAAATTCCATCATACCCTGGTTACGCTCAACCCGAACTAAACCGAAAATTTCCTTTTGTCGCAACACTTGAATTACCAAATTTAAATCGACTTATCAATGATCCCATTCTTTATGCACCTTGGTGGCCAGTGATTCCACACAAATTGCCTTCTGATATTCCTAAGTTCAATGGAAACCCTAGAGAAGATCCATCCAATCATGTTATGACTTTTCATTTATGGTGTTCATCCAACTCCCTAAATGATGATTCAGTAAGACTACATCTTTTCCAACAAACGCTTACTGGTCTAGCTACAAAGTGGTATATTGAATTACCACGAGCTTCATTTGACAACTTCACATCCTTAGCCACTACATTTTTAACCCACTTCCAGTTACCCATCAGATATGAAACTGGAACAGAATTGTTGACCAACTTTAAACAGACCATTGCTACTCACATTCCTGATCATATTCATGAGTGGCGTCGTTGTCATCGAATGGTCAAAACTTTTGTTCCTTATTAGCTTTTAGCTGAGCGGTTTACTAAATCATTGTTTCCATCTATCGCCAAAGATGTGGCTAAAGGAGGAGTTGTTACTGAAGAGCAAGTAATTGCTTGTGACCAATACTTAGACTTGATTTACACCCAGTATGGCACACTCTATGATAAGATTCCAAATGCACCTAGACCATATTTTACTATTCCACCACCTCCATCTAGTAAGGACTCTCATGCCGATGGCGGTGTCATAGGTTCTTCAAGCACTCAAACAACAAGTAGACCATCTAGTCAAACACTTCCTATTTCAAATCAAACTTCTAATACACCTGATAATACACTTGCTTCTGAAATAAATACCATGTCATCTGACAAAGGTAAAAATGAAAAGCAACCTAGAAGCAAGAAAAAGGGGAAACCAAAAAGAAATAAAATTCTCCCCCTCAAGAGAAATAATCTCATTCCTCTTCTCCAGTTAGGAAACCTCGTTACCCATGTTTAATTTGTAACGATGAGCACTTTACATGAGACTGTCCTCATTGATTTGAAGTCTCAAAACTTCTTAAGTCTTCTAGTAGATCCGTTGTGTTGACATACCCTTTTCCAAACCCAAAGAATCATTTGGTTGTTATGGATCATGCTTCCACTTCACAAGTGCTTATGTTATATGCCACTAAGCCTAAGACTGATGTTTTGGTGACTACACGAAGTAAAAAATATGGTAATCCACCATCATCGTCGAATAACCAGGCTACAGATCAACCCAAGACTTTGACTTCGACTTCATCTGACTCCATTCCACCACCCATTGTGCTAGAGTTAACAATAAAACCACCTAAGGGAGTTGTTTATAAATCTACACTCAACCCTCGAGCTCAAGCAACACAAAATTATAACATAGTAGAAGATTTGGCTCAGTCACCTTTTGCTATGTCAATGCTTGAGGTGCTTCAAAATTGTCCCTCCCAAAAGCAGGCTTTATTGTCAGCAATTGGTGGAATTGATCCAACGGATTCCAATCTTGTGGTTTTTAACCATGTGGGTTATACGCCACAATTACTAGCAGAGTTAGAATTCTTGATCCAAGTAAATGCTTTGAATAAAATCATCAACCGAACCATTGTTGACAAGGGTGCATCGAATTGCATCATTTCAATGAATTGTTGGAAAACACTTGGCTCACCACCTTTGTCACGATCACCTATGACGTTAAAAGATTTTGACGGTCGCACTTATACAACTTGTGGAATTTTAAGTAACGTGCAGATAGAACTAGGGGGAAAAATTGTAACTGTTGAAGTTGAGGTTGTTGATGGACCCCTTGACTACAATATATTACTAGGAAGACCGTGGGTTTACGTTATGGCTGTTGTGGTTTTGACATACTTTCGTGTGATCGCTTTCCCTCATAAAGGTGGAATCACAGTATTTAGTCAACTCGTCTTCTTTGCCTCTAGTTCACAGGCAACTAGAAGCGTTCCATTAGTTCACAGACCCCTGCTATCTCTTCAAAATATTGGAGTAGGTCTCTTTAAAGATTCTTCCCTAATGGGCACCTTTTCACTACCGTCACCATCACAAATGGCGGAAGTTGCAAAAGTTGAGACTTGTAACATGATATCTTCCACTTCATATGACTCATTGAAGATTTCCAATAATTCCAAAGTTGATATGCGTAATGAAACCATGCCGCTAAGCCTAATTGAGATCGCATAGCAATCAATCTTTTTGGCTTGCGCAGAAAATCCAAATCCATCATCACCGATTGTATGGGTTGATCATTCGTTAGAATATGGTACTTCCTCTGATCCTTTTTCACGTACATTTTCTACTGATGAAGGAATCATCCAATCAATGATGACAGAAGAAGAACCATGGGTAGATTATCATCATCGATCCCATCTTCCATATCACATAGAAGATATTCCAAATGAACTAAATCACACTTCAATAGTTGACTTTCTTTTGAATTTTGTAGTTATAGACACAGTCAATTCCGAACGAAACTTATCAAATATATAAGAAACCATTTTTATCGATATTTCGACCAAACCAGGAATTGTAGAAAACATCCATGTTGGCAAATCTTGTTCTCCATCGGAACTTGAAACTTACCATGCTCTTTTTCGTGAATTTCGCAATATATTTGCTTGGTCATATGAGGAAATGCCAGATATTGATTCTAGTATAGTTGAACAAGAAATTAAAATGTATCCTGATGTCAAACCGATACAACAACGCCTCCGTCCTGTTCATCCAAAGAAGGCTGCTGGCATAAAAGAAGAAGTTGAAAAACTTTTGCATGCTGGTTTCATATACCGTGTTCCTCTTACAGATTAGGTTTCCAATCTTGTTCCTGTTATGAAGAAACAATGAACAATACAAGTGTGTGTTGATTATAGGGATGTTAATTATGCTTGTCCAAAAGACAACTATCCCACTCCCTTTATCGACCAGATAATTTATGAATGTGGCGGATGTGAAATATTTTCATTTATGGATGGCTTTTCTGGCTATAATCAGATCAATATCCACCTAGAAGACCAATATAAAATTGCCTTTATTTGTCCCTGGGGCACATTCGCATATAGGAAACTCCCTTTTGGTTTGAAGAACGCTGGGGAAACTTTTCAAAGAGTAATGAATTATGCCTTCCATGACATCAAACACATTTTTCAACCCTATCTAGATGATTCTCATTCACAAAAATGAGCTGATCACCCACAACATTTGAGAGCCATCTTTTTACGGTTCTGACACTACAAAATTCGGCTCAATCCACATAAATGTGTGTTTTGTGTTGGTTCTGGTCATTTGCTTGGTTTCATAGTGTCCAAAGAAGGAATTCAACTCGACCCCTTGAAGGTTAAGGCAATTCTTGATTTACCTCCACCTTCCAATTTACTTCAGTTATAGAGACTCCAAGGGAAGGCTAACTTTCTAAGGAGATTCATTCCCAACTATGCTGAAATGGCTAAAGGATTCCCTCATCTTTTGAAAAAGGGAATTCCCTTCCATTGGGACCAGGTTTCGCAAGATTCCTTTGATTCTCTCAAAGATACCCTGATCCGAGCATCATTAATGTATGCCCCTAATTATTAGAATGACTATTTCCTATATCTTGTCGCTGTAGATACAACCATTGCTATGGTTTTAGTCGAAGAAGAAAATGGGATTGAACATCCAATCTATTATTTGAGTCGTAATCTTAATGATACAGAAGTTAAGTATTCTTACGTTGAGAAGCTAGCTTTGGCTACCGTTCAAGATGTACAAATATTTCACCATTATATCCTACTCCAAAAGACCACTGTCATTTCGGATTGCAACCCTATGACATACATCTTGTCACGTCAATTGTTGGGGGAAAGGACTCAAAATGGATCATCATTTTTTAGGAATTTGATTTGGAATTCATCAAATCCAAGTCAAAGAAATCTCTAGTGTTTGCCGAACTTCTTTGCGATCTTCCCTCTACCGCCATCAACTCAACAACGAAACCATCAATTCAGATGAGTTTGCGTTTCTAATCTCATCATCTGACCCTTGGTATGGAGATATATTGATCTTCTCCGAACCCAAACTTTCTAGCCCGATACCTCTCGCCCACAACAACGACATATTCGATATCAAGATAAAGATTATCTTATCATTGGTGACACCCTTTACCATCATGGTATCGATACAATTTTATAGAGGTGCCTCACACATGAGGAAGCTGAGAAAGTTCTGAATGATTGCCATTCTGGTGCTTATGGTGGAAATTTATATGATTATGCTACCACATAGAAGATTCTTTGTGCTAGTTACTTCTGGCCAACCATATTTAACGATATCATTACTGCTGTTAGAAGTTTTCATGCATGCCAGATTTTTGACCGTAAAACTCGATTACCACCTGCCTCACTGTATCCTGTCATCGTTATTGGAACATTTTAAAAATGGGGCATTGATTTCATGACACATAACCCTCCCTCGGCCGAGGGGAATGGGTATATTATTGTCGTCGTTGACTATTTTACGAAATGGGCCGAGGCGATGCCTACATTAAACAACAGTGGTGAGACAACTACACTTTTTTTCTTCAACCATGTGGTTGCACAATTTGGTATACCACAAGCCATAGTTATAGATCATGGTCCGCATTTTTACAATCACATGATGACTGAATTAACTGCCAAGTTAGGACTTTCACATGATAGTTCTACTCATTATCCACGGGCTAATGGATAAGTTGAAGCCATCAACAAAATACTTAAGTGAATGCTTCAACGAATGATAGGAGTTCACAAACAAAACTGGCATTTGGTCCTGTACTCAGCTTTGTGGGCTTACCGAACCTTAGTAAGAAACAAAACTGAATTCACATCTTTCCAATTTGTGTATGGTTTGGAGGCAATCTTACCAATACAATGTGAAATTTCATCACTAAAACTCACAATTGACTTGTTACCTGACACTTCTAATGAGGAAGCATGTTTCTTAGAACTCATCCATCTAGATGAAACACATTGTGAAGTAGCATTGGCCAACAAAACACATAAGAAACGAATTAAGGCGCAATATGACCGCAATGTCAAACCTCGCGTATTCTTAGAAGGAGAGCTAGTCTTGCTTTATGATCAAGAAGCCGATAAATTAGGAGCAGGAAAATTTGAACCACTATGGATGGGCCCCTACATTGTTAAGCGTGTTTTGGAAAAGGGCTCTTACGAGTTGGTTGATTATGATGGAATTCCATTGTCACAGCCCCGAAATGGGTTGTATCATAAACGTTACTATGCTTGATTGTGCATAGTAAAAACACTGTATATATGCTTTGATTGCGTGTGTGTGTCACAGTGTGACTTTTAGGGTTTTTATGTGGTTAGTAATCTGCCTTGAATTTGTTGCATATGTCGAAATATTTGGAACCATTTGTTGGTTATGCCAATGGTGCTAGTCATAGTACGCAGAACCTACCTTCTGCAGCATGGGCCATATTTGCTCCAAGTGGCGAGTTAATGAGTTTTCAAGGGATTTGTATCGGTCGTTATACAAACAATATCATTGAGTATAGCGCATTGATCAAACTCCTCTCTGATGCCATTTCGCTTGGCATTCGCCGAATCATCATTAGGCTAGACTCACAACTTGTCGTACTACAACTTACGAATGTTTATACCATCCGAAATCCAACTATTTATCATATGTTCCTTAGAGTTCATATCTTGGAAAGACATTTTGGTTACATTCAATATCAACACATTTCTAGAAAATTTAACACATTGACTGATTCTTTAGCAAACTATGTGTTAAACAGACATTTACGACATATGTAAAAGTAAATTTTCAATTCACATCAACAATTGAATAGGATTACACATAACCATATAAAAACACTAAAAGTAAAATATATAGATGTTCAAAGTTTTTACAAAAAATTGTGTCCAAAACATGTTGGTCATTTGACCTCAAAACCTAAAATGCATATAGTAAATCATCCTAAGTAGATCTAATGATGCTGATGATAACAAGTCAGTGCCTGAGCTATCATGCACAATAGCCTCATCCAACGGATAGGTACACCTATAGTATGGCACTGTAGTCTCATCGGTAACTCCTCGATTCGGACATCCAATAAACATAGGGTTAACCCCTCTATATGATCTTGCAACTCCGTCAATGTCTTGGTCAGATCCAAATCCTGGAGAACTGCACTTCTGACATTTCTCCTCACTAGTTCACCCACCTCCTGTTGATGACCCATTGGTCGAACAATGCCAACATCTATATGCATGAGAGCATTTTTAGTTTAGTCTTGGAAACATAAAAAAGCACAAAAACATGTAAAAACTCAAAAAATCAAAATACATGGTCAAAAGAGTTTACCTATAGCACCCCATTGAGCACCAGCATGTGTAGCCATCAACTTGACCCATCTCTGCATCCGTGGATCTCCAGAGCCAGTTAACCCACCAGTGTGTGAGGGTTTCCATAGATAAGAATCTCCACCCTCACTCAGTTTAGGGACTCCAAAAGCAATCCACCTCCACCCACTAGCCAGTGAGGAGCTCCAGAGGTGAGAACCTCCATGCTCACTCAGTTATGGGATTCCAGAGGCTTACCTCCACCATGTGGTTGCTACTTCAGTAGTTCCACCCAATGTAGGGAATCCAAAGTCTACTGCAGTTTGAGTACCCATCGAGTGGATTAGTCCAGGGTAGCCAGAGGTCTGCACTCTCCACCCACTAGTCATTAAAAGATCTCAAGATCAAAAGCCTCCACCCACTTCTACAATAATGACCAACAACTGCTTTCGAATGTCGTCTAAGTAATTCTCTTACAATGATGCATCCATCCTATTATGTTCGGAGACCAAATATTCCATGGGGTTTAAGTCTCATCCTTAGTTTGAAGTCTCTTGCAACTTTCATAATCATTCCATAATACTTTTAAAGCTTCAACCATTCTATATGTTCGTAATAAGTACACAAATCATCGTTTCAATTAGGGCACAAGAATTCTAGATGGTTGTAGTAAATCTAGGTATTGACAAGTTTAGTTGTTATAGTTCTACCATCTACCATTTCAAGAAATCCTTATCTTGTTAGTGCCAGGAACTTAACATTCCATAGGAGTCGTGAAAAACAACAAGCTAAGAGAAACAAATCATACCCTTTTCAACATTTCAATAAGAGGACATATGATTAGTACAATGGAGCTAGATAACCACAATCTAGGAATAAACATCGTATTGTGGTTGCAGTAAGGACAAAGTTCCATCTAGAGTACAACCATGACCACAACTATTGGGTAGAATGATGAAATGAGCATGTGTAACCTTTTGATGTAATTGTACACTCCATCACATGCCTTTTGGTGTAGCACGTTTTCCTCCCTGCCATGAGTCCCTTCCTTCTCTTCACTACTACCTTCTATCTCTCTCATTGCCCACCTTTACTTCTGGCTCTTCGTGCACCCCCCCACCCCCGCCCCGCCCCCACCTTCTTCTCACTCCCTCTTTTTCTACTACTCAACTCAAAGTCAATCACATTTTTTCACTATGTGCCGGTGAGAAAAAATAAAAAACCTCGATATGTTTGGTGATTAATTTATGCAATTTTGAGAGAAAAGCACAAATCCTTCCTAAAAATGCAGTGAGATTGTTTCCAAAATTAATCTCATAATTTGGCATCAAAAGGTGTTAACTTATTGCAATCTGCTATCTATGGTTTTAGAGGAGCACCCTGAAGGTTATCATGCAAATGAGTGAAAGATCAGACGTGCAGACTTCATCAATTTATATTCAGCAATATCAAGGAAATTGACACTAGCCTTGAACATTTGAAGGACCCTTTTTACACAGTGCACAAGTGCATCAACATAGAACTATTTTAGGTACAATTTTCATATTTCATTGTTGTATCTAGCCATTTAAATGTTTTTTTCCGAGGAGAAAAATATCACTGTTGTAAGGTTTAAACTTAAAACTATATAAGATTATTTAACAAAGTGATGGGATCACTATGACATTCCATGAACAAAAGAATACTTAGAACTAGTTACCACAACCAACAAAGAACTTCCGTCATTAGGCTAATCCATTAGAATGCTACACAAGTCTTAAAGAGACATGTGTTGGCATAATGACAAGGAGATCTATACTGGGCATGTGACTCGTGGAATGTAGTTGTTTAACCTTAGTGTTTAATGTTTTGTACTCTATTTTGAATCCTCGTGCATGTTTTTAGCATCACGCTCACTATTCCACACCATGCAGATTTAATAACTATACACAACACTTAAACAAATCAAGCATGTGGCACAAAAGAAGAACATACCTAGTGCTGCACTCTAGTAGCCATGCAGACTCAAGTGAATGGTCCAGTCATAAATGGGATATTAAGGTAATGGGTATGTTGTATGGTCACTGGTATAAGGCTAGTAGTTCTTCTACCAACCATTGGCAGATTGCCACACATGCAGTTATCCAGAATATGAGTTTGTCCCAGTGACCAAGATAGGGATTCCAAAGATTTGGCTCCACCCTTTATTGCTTCAGGGATTCCAAAGATTAATCTCCACCCTGCGATTATTTAGCAACTCCACCTAATGCTAGGAGTCCAAAGTGTGCTAAATCTGAGCACTCAATAAGTAAATTGGTATAGGAAGACTTTCATGGTTCATATGTCAGGAAAACTATGTGTTGTTAGACTGAGATATCAACATAACAAGCAAGCCACTTCTGCGTGTCAGCCATGTTGTTTTGTAACTTAGTACAAATAGGTAAGTTGGAACCATTTAGATGTGTTGAGCAACCTTGGTGATTAAGACACTCAACAATGTGTGACCTAGAATGGGCATGGGGCCAGACTCATAACTCTCCTCCCAACCATTGACAGTCTGCCAGTAATGCAACTGTCACCCCCTAGCATATGAAACCTATCCCCATGTCCAGACCTCCAAGGGTTTCAGAGGTCTAATTCGACCTCCCCCCTTCTGGCAAAAGGTATTCCATTGCAGGCTGGTCCAGGGACTCCAAAGGCAACCACCTCAACCCACCAGTGTGTGAGGGATTCCAGAGATGAGAATCTCCACCCTCACTCAGTTTAGGGACTCCAAAAGTAATCCACCTCCACCCACCAGCCAGTGAGGAGCTCTAGAGGTGAGAACCTCCACGCTCACTCAATTATGGGATTCCAGAGGCTTACCTCCACCCTGTGGTTGCTACTTCAGTAGTTCCACCCAATGTAGGGAATCCAAAGTCTACTGCAGTTTGAGTACCCATCGAGTGGATTAGTCCAGGGTAGCCAGAGGTCTGCACTCTCCACCCACTAGTCATTAAAAGATCTCAAGATCAAAAGCCTGCACCCACTTCTACAATAATGACCAACAACTGCTTTCGAATGTTGTCTAAGTAATTCTCTTACAATGATGCATCCATCCTATTATGTTTGGAGACCAAATATTCCATGGGGTTTAAGTGTCATCCTCTGTTTGAAGTCTCTTGTAACTTCCATAATCATTCCATCATTCCAGAATACTTTTAAAGCTTCAACCATTCTATATGTTCGTAATACGTACACAAATCATCATATCAATTAGGGCACAAGCATTCCAGATGGTTCTAATAAATCTAGGTATTGACAAGTTTAGTTGTTATAGTTCTACCATCTACCATTTCAAGAAATCCTTATCTTGTTAGTAGCAGGAGCTTAACATTCCACAGGAGTTGTGAAAAACAACAAGCTAAGAGAAACAAATCATACCCTTTTCAACATTTCAATAAGAGGGCATATGATTAGTACAATGGAGCTAGATAACCACAATCTAGGAATAAAGAGCATATCGTGGTTGCAGTAAGGACAAAGTTCCATCTAGAGTACAACCATGACTGCAACTATTGGGCAGAATGGTGAAATGAGCGTGTGTAACCTTTTGATGTAATTGTACACTCCATCACATGCCTTTTGGTGTAGCACGTTTCCCCCCTGCCATGAGTCCCTTCCCTTTCTTCACTACTACCTTCTATTTCTCTCACTGCCCACCTTTACTTCTAGCTCTTCGTCCTCCCCCCGCCCCCCACCCCATCCCCACCTTCTCTTGACTGCCTCTTTTTCTACTACTCAACTCCTATTCATGGTAGTCAGGGCTCAACCTTTTTGGACCAGGCAAAGGTGTCCCCTTGCCCCCACTTAGCCATGTCACTATTGATGGGTTTGCAGGCTAGTAAATTTTTATGCCATTTGACCCTTTCCTCCAGGCTCATTCTCAACTTGGCAAAATGTGTCATAAAATATCCTCCACCATGTGCTAAGAATCCTGTAATATCTGTCGGTGGTTGGAGATTCCTTCACTGCACCATGAACCTCATGCCTGTGAGCCTATCCCCATTTATTCGCTCTCACTTGTTGAATTATATCCACTAGATCAGGTTTATGTTGAATCATATGTACTCTATCCAATCCTAATAATAAAATTAGGCTTATAACCTTAATGCGCACTTCATACAAAGAATTGTTCATTGATAAATAGTGTCACATTCTACCATTGTTCCTTTTTCCTAATTGGTGTCTTTGAATTGGGTTAGTTTAGTTGTTAAGAATATTTTTCAAGGTCATGTATACCAAGATAACTCAATAAGGTGTTCACAATAGCTATAGGGTAATAAAGGTATTTATAATATCCATACAAATGCAAGGTGAACAAGACCTCATTCACACTATATACATGCATGTACTGAAACTGGGACCATTAGCACAATGTCAACCTAATTAGTTAGAAGGATAATCAGGGTCATTACAATAGTCCTCATCATTGGGTTGAGGGTGCATTGTTGGTAGAGAGTTCCCAACTAGTGGTTGTTGCATTACAGGCGGAGGATGGGTGACACCATTTGGGCCACTAGTATGAGCTTCCTTACTACCAAATGTTCTAGGATCCATAAGAATGTTCTCCACCATACTGTGCTGTTGTAGAGGCCTAGATGAGGATTGGCCCTCAGTGTGACACATATGCTACCTATAAGGTTTGGTGTCTTGCGAAGCAGAATCCACATGGCTTTGTGAAGAGGATCTCTTTGTAGATGAGGAAGTATGCTAGAATTGAAGCCCCAAAGCACCAACGATGGCTCACAATGTAACCTGGGCATGACAAATGTGAAGTCTAGGTCCAAACACGTCCCTCCAACACAATAGTAACATACTCCTGGTCTATGAGTGTTAATATAGGTTGTCATTGATGTCAATATAGCAGTGTTTGTGATGGAAAATTCTTTCAATTGATACATGATTGCCCATTGATCATAATGCTCAAAGTTTGATATATGATGATATGATGAGATGGAGGACCCAAGTGGATTGAACAACAGGAGGTCAATTGAATAGCAAATGACGCATTAATTGAACAACAAATGACACAAGAGGTCAATTGATCAGCAATTGAACAACAAATGATGCAGGAGGTCAATTTATCAGCAACTGAACAAAAATTAAACAACAAATGATGCAATAGATCCAGTAAAGCAACAGGAGTAAGAAGACAAAGAGTAAGATGAAGAGTTTATCGAAAGCCATTGAAGAAACAAGTCACAGGAGAAACAACTATTGGAAGAGAAGGGGTAGGAAAGTACGAACTTCCTTAATCATGGCTGAAGTCCCTTACTCAATCCTAGCCTTCGATCTCATAGTCAACCCTTAAATCACGGTCAACTGCGGAGGTTAAGGCTGATTTTAATCCATGTGCAAGTTGAAGTACCGCAAATCCTCCGATTGCGATAACATTATGGATCCGCTGCACCATTATAATATGTCCTAAAGAAATATCGCATCCGTCACATATCGCAAGTCTTGAAGAGATGTAACGATGGTAAAACCTCTGATTGTGATATCATATTGCAGACCCGCTGCACCACTATAACATGAATTTATACAATTTTGCATCCGCAGTATCGCTAGTTTCTAAGGGATGTCAAACCGCCGATTGCGACAAGGTTGTGGACCCAACGAGTTTATTAACAACTACTTAAGATCATATCGCATCCACTCCGTTAGCCATAGGGGATCAACTATGTTATGAGAACACCTCTGGAAGTTGCGATTGCGATTAAAGGTGATGACGTGGCATGTGGGACCTCCATATGGGTAACGTATCTCGGGAATCTATCACAGAGACTCGTGAACTTGAAGGAATAGAGGAAGGCAGAAGGTCAAGTGAATGAAAGAAGAAGTCGAATGGTCGAGAAGCCAAAGGTCTGGCAGACAATGAAGGTACAAAAGAAGCCGAATATCGAGTGAGAGAGGAGCAAGCTAGAGGATAGAAGTAAGTCATAGGTCCAACAGGGTTGGGAGCAGAGAATAAATACCAAACATATTTAGACAATATATAGCAGAGGGTTGGAGCCCTTGAGGTTGGTGCCTCAGAATTAGAAGGATTGATGTCCTTGGAGTTGGTGCTTCTAAATCCAAGGTTGGTGCCTTGACAAGATAGGGTTGGTGCCCCGGAGGTTGGAGCTTCACAAAAAGTCCAAGTTGGTGCTTGGAAATTGGTTGAAGCCCTATATACATTGTACTTGATTTATTGTAAAGATTATATTAATAAAAAAAATTACTCCTGTTGTTCATTTTGTGTTCTAAATATAAATGATTTAACTGACAAAAATAACAATTGAAAAGAAATACTAATTCACCCCCAGGATTTCCAACAACGAGGTGGTGAACCAACATATTACGAAGAGACCATACATTATCACTAGTGATACCCATCTCCTAGGTCTCTTGGTAGTGACGAGGGATGCTATCATCAAATCATTCTGCAACTAGGTGTCGATAGTGACGATGGATGCTTTCATCATATTGTTCAATGCCTTGGTTGTGCTTGGGATGGAGTGGTGGTTTTCCTCTGCCTCTCCTTCCCCAATGAGGTTTGCCACACTCCCTCACCATAATGACAGTGAAAGGATGTTGTAACCAACTTCTCTATCATCTGTTGCCTTTAGTTGTTTACAACCAACGTTCCTGCTTTATGTTGCCTAAGCTTCTTACATTCTTAACATTCTTCGTAGGCAGGCCATTATTGTCATTGGGTGGATATGTGTACCATAACCTAATGGGCCATAAGTGCTGAGTCAAGAGGAGTTTTCCACCATCACAACCTCTTAGATTATGGATAGACAAGGGCATAGGCCCGAGGTGCCACCATTTTTTAAGAGTGAATATTTTGGATGCATTAATCATGAGGGTGATTAATGTGTCCCTCTAGTTTAATAAATAAAATATTTATTAATATATAAAAATTGAAAAAAAAACCTTTATCCAATAATAAATATAATGATATTTTTTAATAACACTCATATACGAGAGTTTAAAAAATAATGAAAAAATTACATTGCAAAATAAGAACTGACATTATGACATTATGAGTATTTAAATATTAACCTCATAAATGACCTTGTATTCATGTCAATGCCTCAATGAGATTTAATGAAAACTGGGTCGGTATTTAATGCCTCCCTCAGCTTTAATGAAATCTTGGTATTCTAGCCTTTGCCATCATAATTTATAGAATCTGTCGTTGATGGCACCTGCGCAAAGGCTCTCGGGAATGCGAAGGTAGTTTTTGAGTTTATACAGAGTATTCTTACGAGCAGCCCGAACCAAAGATTTTTCCGAGTGATGCAAAGTAGAGCAAATTGTATAGGCAAAGTTCAGAAAAATGTATAGTCCGTAGATAAGAAGGATTTCATCTACATCGAGTATTTTCTCCTCAAAGGCAACACACATTTTGAGCTCTTGAAGAGCGCCACTATAGGTTTATTGGTTATCGAGGTCAGATGATTTTTGTTTTATATTTTCTGGGTGATTGCATTTGATTTCCTATAAACTGCAGCTGGTCTAAGGTTTTTAGGGTTTTGGATTTGGGTTTTCTCAGAGAGAGTTGTATTGGCATGGCGGTTTCCGAGGGGTAGATCAGGGTTTCGACTAAAATCCGATTCTGCATGAAGGATCTAAGTCTAAGCCTAACCTCAGGTCTTTATTTATGCCTATCTACCCAAAGCCCTAATTTTAGGGCATGATGGTTGCCAATAACCCTAAACCGTAATTTTAGGCAACAACGTAAATCAAATTTGGTTCATTTTAAGCATGATTGAACGTGAAGCTCATTGGCCCTAAACATACCGCAAGTTAATAAAATTGTCCTAGAGGCGATTTTAGTTTTTATGATATTCTAAAGTGGGCAATGCTCTAACATCTTTGAATGTTCGTTTATGCTTTTAAATATGGAGAGGATAGCTAAAAAGTCATAACATATTTATTTATTTATTTATCTGGGTTATGAGTTCTTTTATGTTTTTCTAATGAATTCTTTCTGTAATTGGTTATCTTGTTTGGTTTTTGTTGAAAATTCAAAATTTAGGTGTACAAAACGACAACTATTTTTGTGTCCATACTGTAGCTACCTTGGCTCGTAACTAGATCAACCTAGCCTTTGCCCTGGGTCACCACTGAGCGTAATCACTGGCTTTATGTCGTACCCCCTTCCTCGGGAGCATAGGAGGAAGAGGTATTGGCCTATCACCCCACTACACAACTATTTGAGAAACAAGAGGCTTGTAAAACATCATTTGTTGATGTAAATTTGATATTGTTAATCAGTGATAGAGGAAATTGAAAATGATAATGTTCCTGAATTTAACCTTCTGAGACTCATGAACATCATTGACTCCATAATATCTTATTTGACTGGCTGGAACACGTGGAATAGATTTTTCTCCTACCTGTCTACTTTATTTTTATTACCGTATTATTTAACATTCAAATATCGTTTTTGTCTAGATATCCAAAAGCACGCTATCTTTAGAAGAGACATTTAGTTCAAGGAAACCCAATTGATTTATGAGCTTAGTTTCTTGAACAAAGTTTAGCCATATGTTATTTTTTTATACAATCAACATAAACAAAATAATCATCAACCATATATTGGTCAATTCAAGCACTGCTGCCAGCATAGGTAACTACTGCATCTGTGATGGGTTGGAAGTCTTAGGGATGTTGTGCAGGGTGAATTTGGCATAATAGATACCCATTTTTTGTGACACCTAAGCCAAAGGTAGGCCACTTTGTTATCAAGGGGTCATTTATCAATCAAAGAAAAAGAAAAGTAATCAAGATGTGTCATGAGAAAGGTATGGTTGTATGGTTGTTTTGGTTGCACCAAAATTCTCTCAAGTGCCTCACTTTCTCAAAGCATAAATGAAATCAGTCTTGAGTTGGTTGAAGCATGTTACATCCTAAGTGTTGTTTTTCCATGATATTGGTGTCTAGGAGAGAATATTAAATCACGGACGCTACCAAACCAAGTATCACAACAAGTCTACTTTGCACAACGAAATATTATACAACAGTAAATCTACTAGTGCACAAAATATACACAACTTCCTACACAAGTTTGTAATAACCCAACTTCGTTATATTAATCAATTTGACAATACAATAATATAGGGCTCTCGTACCAGGGATAATGGCACTCAAATATCCACTGGTACAAGAATACAATATAGAAGATACATTGACGATCTAGCTGATGTAGTGCACAATGACAACTGCTTTGTTGTATATTGTACACTACGGGTCCTTTGCTTCCATTCTACAACACTTGCCTCTATCAATGCATCAAGTCCTTTAGGCCATTGAACCTCGGGAACCTAATCTACCCTCTAGCTAATCATAAGTCCATCTACAACCAACACATAGGGCTTTCACGCTCACTTGTTTCTTCTTTGTCCTTCAAGGCAACAACACTTTGAGACTTCTACCCACAGTTGCTCCTTAGCGCTTTTGGGACTTTTCTTCCCACTATAGTATTTTTGCGCTGCTTCAATGAAGACTAACATAGGGCAGGAGGGCTACCACATATCATCATCGAATGTCGCTTCTCCAACAATGAACACGGGCTATCCAATCTGCTCCTGGTTGGCCAAACCTTGAGCTCCTCCAAACTGCCACTCCTAGCAACCACCTTTGTCCATCAAGGTGTTTCACTTAGGGCTTAGACTTGGGCACTTTCACCTTACCATCCAACAAACCTCAAATACCAAATACCAATGTCCAATCTAGGACATCATCCCTAGCATCAATTCAATAGGAATACATAAATAACATACCTCTTTACTCCTCAAGGGCTGTTGTAGTACAATTGTAGGTCTATTTCACCTGGTTAGGGCTGTGGAAAGCTACTAATTCTACCTCCAAACCTCCTCCAAAGGCTGTGACCTCCCTTCAAACAGTTCTTTCCACTCTCCTTAGCTGATCTGGTCTAATTCTAGTCCTCTAACTTGCCTCACAACCCACCTGCTCCCAAAAGACAAGGCCTACGACCTACTTGGACTATTCCTCAACATTTTGGCACTCTATCCAAGCTATTATAGGCTTGTGGCCTACCTGAATTAGCCATCTAGAGTTGCAACCCACTTGTAGAAGAGAGATCCCACAAAAAAAAAACCCAAGACACCATGCAAAATTCCCTCAAGGATTGCAACTGCCTAATTGTAGCTCCTTGGCCTTGAAATATATATCAAGAGACATAAAATACACCCTCCTCTTCCATGTATAGCCTTCTTCTCTAGCTCGACTGCATCAGAGATGTATTATCTATGAAGTGATGCACTTGGATGTGAGGAAATGACCTCACAATCACTTTATATTTATATCTAATACAACGGCTTCATCAAACCATCATGGAGGGCTTGTACAAATGTCATACAACATGAGCATACATGATTTGTCATCCACAAAACCCACCAACTACAAAGAAAAAATAATATCCCATCATAGACACCTCATTTTTGAGTGATTTTTGTTGCCTCTTTCTCCTCTGGAGGTCCTCTATCATCTCAAATCATCACATGTCAAAATATCCTCGTGGTTTCACACCCAAAAGCTTAGGTACAAAGCTCACACCTTGGGTTCCAAGCCCACAAAGCACTTTTGTGGTGCTTCAACCTCTAAACCTTGAACCCTAGGGCTTGGAGTACCTCCCAAGCTACCAAAAAATCAGCACTAAGCTGCATTTGTTTTGGCTTAGGGAATTTCTGAAAGAAGAAAGACAATAAGAGCATAAATATTTGAAAACAACAACTAGAGAATACCAGTTCTAATCCTTTAAGAATATGGGTGATTTATGGTATTTGGGAACACACGTACAACATTATGCATTTATATTAAAGAAAACATTCATGATATCAAACACCAAAATAGAAACTCAACTTCTCAACCTTGAGGTTCCAAGCTGTTAAATGAGTTGTGCTTTTTTGGACTATTTGCACTTGTAACATTCATCTAAAAGAAAATATATAACCCAGTCTCACAAAAATGTAAACTTAAATCTATTCTAAAATCTAAGAAAATAAATCAACAAAAGGACATGTAACAAAGGCACTAGTCTGCCAATCCTTTTCAATTGGTTCACATAAATTCGCAATGCTTGACATTGACGTGAACAAAATCTCTCATATCCCCATGAACATCTTGAGATTCAATATAGAAATCATATTTTTGGTGGATACAATTGATGAGGACAATTTCATCATGGAACCTATCTTGAATGCTTAATTCCTCTCATTAGAAGCTTGCATTCTCATTTCCCAAACTTGACTAAAGCTGCACAGTTATTTCTTTGCCTCAGGGTTGTTATGAAAGAAAAAATAAAGCATCAGTGGGAGTGGACAATATTTCGATTCTTAATGCCTCAATTTTCCAGGCAATCCAAGAGAAAAAGATACTGAACTGTTCTTGATAATTTTCAACCCTCTAGGAAAAATTTATCATACATAAACCATAACTGAAAACACTTATTTCAAGCAGTAAAATAACCATTATCTTCTTAGATTACAATGTTAAACAATGTTCTAATGTTAATTTTAGGTATGTTCTATGCTTAGAGCAGTTTATTTAAATTTTCATAGTTAGCTCAATATCTTTTCTAGATTAGCAATCACATTAGCATAGTAGTAAATTGCAGATAGAACATAAACATAAATTGCAGAAGAAAAGCCAAGACAAGAGGACAAAAGATGTGGCTCTAGCCAGGGACAAATCCCAATGTGGGGAAACCCTTGATCAATTCCTCTTTTATGTTCTTCAATAGTTCAATAGAGAGAGAAAGAGACGATACATTTACAACATAAGTCAACACATTGACTTATCTAAATAAGAGCATAGATCATTGAGGTAGCTAAACTCAGTTGAATACATGCTACTTCAACTGGTTCTCCACATTGACCCCATCAGAATGTTGTACCTCATCATCATGCGACTCCTCACTATGCTGCACCATGCTGCACCCGTCATCACTATGCTGCATTTCATCATGCTTCATTAATCATGATTGTACCCATCATTGTACTGTTGTACTATGCTGAGCTATGTTATGCATTGCTGCTCCTACTATGCTGCATTGTACAACATATACTCGTTGCAGCTCCCATTGTTGTACCAATACTGCACCATGTACCATTGCTCCATCATGAACCATTGTTGCACCATGTACTTGCTGCACCAAGTATCATTGTTGTCCCAAGTACCATTGCTGCACCTTGCTGCACTTTGTACTTGCTGTCCCATGTGCCATTGTTGCACCATGCTGCCATGTTGTTGTCCCACTATTAGCACTGTTGTGCCTTGTGCCATTGTTGCACCATGCTGTCACATTGTTGTCCCATTGTTAGCACTGTTGTGCCTTGTGCCATTGCTGCACCATGCCGCCACACTTCTATCCCATGTGCCATTTCTGGTCTTATGTAGCATTATTTCTCCTATGTGGAATTACTGCCTATGTGACATTGCTGCAATGTCTGTGACTGGGCGTATTTGTCTGCTGTAATAACCCTTGATTAGCCACCAACACAACCCTCCTTGACTGCGACTTACCCTAGGAGAAATAGTGGCTCCGATCACTACTTTTGTGGGCATAGACAACCCCTAAACAACTCCATGTTATCCTTTTCTGTGGTGGTATGGGCTATGGCCTACAACACAACCTTGTTGTAGCATATGACCCCCTCCAAACTAAGTTTCTAGCCCTCACATCAAACACTAAACGACTTGACACTAACCTCCTTTGCCTTGGCCCTCTATGAAGATACCTTGACCCTCCTAACAACAACTTGGCCCTCCTAACAGCAACTCAACCTTCACAATGACCTTGAAACAACCCACACTATTCAGTCCCTCTTTGCTAGTTAGGGCATCCTTAAGACCGCAGTTAGGGTCACTCTAGAACTATGATAAGATCTCTTCAATGGCTATGTATGAGAGCCTCCTTTGGGGCAACGTAGGTGCCTTTCTCCAATGATAATCATCCTCCATGACTGCGTCCATAGTGCCTACGTCTAGGTATCTTTAGATAGTGTCTAGGTCTAGGGCATCTCCTCTAGGGCAGCTCCCTTAGTCTCCTTTCCTCTTGTGTCTAGGGCTACCTCCTCTTAGACTTCTGTTCCACTAAAACCTAAAACAAGTGGAGAAAAATCAAGAGTGAAGTGTGTGTGAAATGACTATAAAGTCATCTCTTTTTATACTAAAACGTTGAGCACATGTGGGGGTTATTTGGTTGCTGGCCGACCTTGACGAATTCTCCCATAACACAAATAAATTCATATCTCTATGAATACTTATTGGAATTGGTTGATCTTTAGATCAATCCTACACCTCTCGATGAGAGGAGTCTAAGAAAAATATCAACTACCATAAATAAGATAACCCACATGGAGTTTGGCCCTAGTTTCCAATTTTAACATCTAAGAATTGGGCTAGGCTGGAATGAAATGGTTGTTTTGATCGTTTTCAAGCAAAAACTAGTCTGAACTATTACCTGGGACTAGAAAAGCCTAGTTCAATACCTAATCAACCTTTTTCCACTAGACTGGCTAGTTTTGTACAATGTGGCTAAGGACCCTTGGGGCACAATTTTTTTAAAAGAAAACAATAATTTATGAGTGGGGCAACCTAATATTCTATTGAAATTCTAGTGTTGCAATGACTAGAGTAGTTTTTCACTGTTGATAACTACTTCTATTAATATAAATTGTTTCTGCTCTATATTTTATTCAACAAGTAGCTATACATGAAAAGCTTCAACCATTAATTCTTCAACAAGAGGAGTAAATAGAGATCATAGTAAACAATGAAAAAAGACAATAAGAAAAAGACAAGGGACACTAAGATTAGGCTCATAGTTAGGGCAAAACCACAAGGGGAAAACCCAAAAATTCTTTCCTTATGAGAGAGAGATTTTGTCCATCAATAGTAAATCAAAATGTTCCAACAAATCCAATATTGTTAACAATGAAATACCTAATCAAAGTATGTTCATAGAAGAAGAGAAATTCCATTTTTGTCAATGAGTAAGGTTTGCACAAGGAGGTCGAAAAAATAGGCCCGGAGTCATTGTGATAGGAGGTCGAAGTTCCCACTGAAATCACCACAAAAGTTGCCAAGGAACTATCCAAAACCCTTGATCAACTTCAGAATTATGTTGCCTCAAAAGGAGTGAGTTTCTCTGCAATATTTGACCACAAAAGAGTCAACAAAATATAATTATAGATGATCCCAACTAGACCCAGGTCAATGTAGTTAATAAGCCTTTGAAGGAGATCCAAACCGTAGTCAAAAGAACCCTATATATCCTCATCACACGTGTGGATATCTCTGTAATAAAAGATTGAAATTATTTGTAATTAAGGAATTTAGACTTCTGTGATCCATAACTTGTTTAGATAATCTTCGGCAAAATCACATAATCAATCGTTTGTCGACGCGTTTCGAACCAACCAGTGTGGTTCATCGTCAGGACAAGATGAAGATCAAATCAGGCTTAGCTCGATTAAATAGAGTGTGCAGAGACTCCAACGGCTATAGGATAACGGCTAGTTTGACCTAATGAACCTGGTCAAACTACTCAAATAACTAATTAATATTTCAAGAAATAGTTAAAATAGGTAAATGAAGGAGTTTAATGTTAATTCAAGGATAATATTAATATTTTAATTCTAATGGTCATTATAATATATATTCAATATTATTCGAATATTATTTAAATAAATTAATTTAAAATTAGATATATTAATAACATTACTAAGAGAATATTTTAATTATAACGATCATTATATATATTATTTAATTGCTTTATTACTATTATATTACTAAATAATTATTAATAATAATATATTTATTAATAATAAAAGATATATAATTGAATTCCTTTGTTAGTTTAATATTATTTCAATTATCTACATGGTCATTATATAATATTGATTTATTATTATTCAATTGCTATCTAATTATTATGTAATAATGCGCTACTATTTATAATTTAGTTACAATGGATAATAGGTAATAATTTCTTAATGGCCCTTAGTAGGTTAGTTTTTTATTATTTAAATATAATGGTCATTAAAAGTAATTGTAGAATGAATTGTTTTGATGGATGATGATCGAAATGAATGCCAATGAGCTTGTATAAATAGGCATCATGTGAGGGCTAGTTATTCCTAATGGGGCCAACATGATGATCTTAAATGAGCCGACTTGTAGGGCTTATTTGAGCTGACTTGAAAGTGACCAAAAATTGATTTCTTCTTTGAGTATGCAATGAGAAATGTCGACCATAGATATGTTATATTTCAACATATTCGACCTTTAGGGCCTTACTAATGCAATGCAATTAATGGTAATGTTAAATCTATCACTTTTACTTAAATTTTTAACATTACTATCAAGTATTTCAGAATGTTTGAGAGTAGTTCCAACCTCATTGGATTTCATATGGAGAAAGTAGAATTTTAGGTCCCACTAAAATCCAACAAACTTAACAATTTTTAGGATATTAGGATTGTGGAGATTGCAACGTTTCCATTGGAGTCTGTCATGTATGAGAGTATGGAATTTATATTTAATGAAGAACACCAAGCTCTCTATGTACCTTGATTTTGGTGGCATTGATTGTTGAACTCCTTTGTCACGATCCTAGTAAAAGTGTACCCATCACTCAAGAAAAATCACGATTTGACATGTTAAGATTTCTTATTCTTATTTTAATGCTTAGAGGATGATAGCGATGATGAGGATCCCAATAAAGGCAATGGTTTCGATGATATGTAGGTATTTGCTGTAGCATGATTTTTTTGGACTCTAGAGGCCATCTAGAACCTGTTTGTTGATGTATTTTTACTTTAGAGATGGATTTCACCTTGTGCTATTTTGGTTATATGCACCCTTACTAGCAATATATATGGGAAAGTTTGCATAGTGTGATAATGGTTTGGATTCACATGCATGCACATGAATATGTATTTTTTTCGAAAATTTTATATTTATGTGTTTTATGGTTGATTGATTTTTTGGTTCGGTTTTTTTAGGTTTTGGTCTAGTTCACATTTTTGGGCTCTGCTAGTTCAGTGAATGATTTGGTTAAGATAACATTGATGTTAAATCACTTAAGATAATTGCCCTTACGTCAAATTGGGAAGTCTAGATAGCTTGAAATTACAAACCATAAAGAACATAGATGGTAGAAAATCAAATTTGTGATTTACGCAACTATTGAATAATTGAGAACTTTATTGAGAAGTAGTTGTATTGGTACATACCATAGGTCTCTATTGCAAGGCTAGTGTAATCCATTATCTCTCTAAAACCCTAACTGGGGAAACAAAAAAAAAAATTTACACAACCAAGGAGCTCCAACATCCATTAAGCACTCAAACAAGTCCTTCAAGGTGAGACATCTTTTCCTCCTCTTCTTCACCAAATACACCATAGGGTTTAATCTCAAAACTCTATTTTCAATACTCTAAGGGATGAAACCATAACTTTAGACTTCAAGATGCTATGAGATGATCAAGAAACCTTAGTAACTCCATGAGAGAGAGAAAGCAGATATAAATTAAGACATAAGAGAGAGAGAAAGCATATATAAATGAAGATATAAGAGAGAGAGAATGAGTAGTGTGCTTGTCTTAGTCACATCTCTAACCTAAGTTGTAGGAAACACACCCCCTCGTACTAGTCAGGTTTTTGTATTGAAACGTTGAAACATGACTAAAGTGTGTTTGAAACATTTTTCAATCCATATCAAATGCATTTCATGTGTGGAAAATGTGTTTCATGCAAATTGAAACATGTATCCAGAAAAAAAATTGTTAGACTTTGCGACAATTTGATTTTTGGGATCCACATTTTTTGTTTTAATGCTTCATTAAAGGTTAATTATGAATTGATGAGACATTTAGAAGCATCTAAGACTAGCAAATTTTCTTTAAAAGATGGTTTCACTTTCAATTTGCACCAAAAATACTGACAATTAATGGTAATGTTAAACCCTTTAAAGTTGACATTAATTGCTTCAAGATGTTTGAGAGTGGTTTTGTTAATTTTAGTTAACAATGGTATGTTCTATGCTTAGCATAATTACTTCAATGTTCCCTTTAGCAACCCAATGACATTTTCCAATTTAGATTTCCAGTAGCAATCACATTAACCATTAATCACATTGATAGTAAAAGTAGATAAAACATGAAACAAAATGTAGAAGACAAGCCAAGACATGAGGACACTAGATTTGGTGGATGCCAGGGTAAACCCCAATGTGGGGAAACCCTTTGATCAATTCTTATTATTATTATATCAGAATGTTCAGTAGAGAGAGAGAGAGTACAATAGTCAAAATTGACTTACCAAATTCAAGTCAAAACAACCCTTTCAAAATTTGCAGTCAACTACAATCAAACTTCAGCCCTACCTAGAAATCACAGAAGGTCAACGCAGCAGTCATGTTAGAGTCAGTCTGGTTAGTACTCCGTCAGAGATCAAAACTCTTTATGCATTTCATTTTTAGGTGTCCCGCTCCATTCATTCAACTGCATTCTGCTAGGGGCATGCCATGATCTGACGGAGAAAGTCATGCTAGTCATTTCCCCTCATGTCTGGCTCCTACTGGCTTATGTCTTTGTGTCAAATAATCAAAAAGTCCATAACAGTCAAGGTCTGGTCCTTAAACGGACAAAAGTCATTTTTGGTCAGGTCTAGGGATTGATCAATTTGGTCTTTAATATGTCTAGTAAAGCCATGCAGGCCAGAGTGATGCTCTTGCAAAGTAATGATCCGCAGAGTTTCATCATCATATTGATAAACTTCGACTGTTCTTCAAAACTCTGTTTTGAAGAAAAGTCAAACAGTGCTATTGGTGACAAAATTTTCAAAAGGGGTCTACAGTTGATTTCTTCAAGCTCAGTCATGGTTTCGGTGGCCAAATGCTCTGTCATGCAACCCCCACAAAAAGTGTTGAAAATTTCATCGTTTGAGCCCAAAATTCAGAGAAAAAGTGAAAATCGGGGTTATATTAAAATCAGTGAAAAAGGTGCCAAACAGGACATTAGAAAGTGGGTTTTAAAAAGAAATCAAATTTAAAACATGACCTCCAAGCCTATATACACAAATTCCATCATGAATCCAAGTCATTGTGCAACCAAGTGCTTGGGAGAACATTTCAAATTGTTTGAGTGAGAAATCGCACGATTTGGAGCAGTTTGAGAAGGTTTCAGGGTGCGCGGCACACACAGGCAGGGGCGCGGCACACACAGAACCCACCTGCAGTGTTAAATTACAACTAGCATGACACACTGGGCTTTGCGTGTGGTGCACAGAGACAAAGCGACCAGAAATTGCCAAACTCACCCAAATTTTTTCTGAAGACACTCTAATTGCAAGGTAGGCTACCTAAACTCACGTGTGCATCAAATTTGGTAAAGATATGATGGTTTCATGCCTATGATTGAATGCAAAAATTTCTTAAAGCAACCACAAAAAGACACCAAGAAATCACCTTGCTAGGTTTGTATAACAGTGTTATTGCTGCCAAGGTATTTTCCCTTCCCTACCCCTGTTCCTTATTCCCCTATTGCATTCTTCCTACTATTACTACCCTAACACTACCAAACTCATATTCCCTTACCCCTCCTCCCATTACTCAATACAAACCCTAAAACCATACCTTGCCAAAAACCCAAACCCGACCCTATCAAAAATACCCAAACCCCCTACATGTCCCTAAACAAAATTCTCCCTATAACCCCTGTTCCCATTATATTATTCCCCTCCTAATATTCCCTTGTTTCATTGTCCCCTTGGTGGAAGATTATCAAAACAACCTAGTTTTCACCATCATCAAAAGGGAAGCCTAAATTCAGTTTATAAATAGTAGTCATGGCATCCGAGGTTTCATCAGAGTATGAGGTGGAGACCCACAGTGATACAAATTCACAAGAACAGGCCCCCAGGAGACATCACAGGAGTGGCAAACATGTTAGAGATGAGCCAAACACCCTCATTGAGTTGCAGGCATTCCCTCTTGCTATGTCATGTTTCCAGCACCTAGCATGTTTTGAATTTTGTCAAAGGGTGGCAAATGTTAGAGTTCATCATGAGTTGGCCGATCTTTTTGCACTTCACCTACATGGAGGTCAGTTTATCTTGGTTGGGGTCACTTTCACATTGGCACTCGAAGCCATATCAGTGGCAACAGGCATACCAAATGTTGGAGAACAGTGGCATAAGAAGAAGAAGGTGGAGAGGCATCATTATGAGCCTTACATTAAGGCCAGTTGTTTAAGTCAGCTCACGAGAGTTTTCCCATTCAGATTTTTGAGAGATGAGTATGCTCCGCTCATGAAATTGATCATGAATTACTTCAGTTGTGAGGGGAGGTTTTCTCGCCTTTATACCTATCACATTAGATTGCTCATGCACTTTACTAGGGTGGAGATGATGAACCTCCCATTTTTCATTTGTGGGAACATAGAGAGGATGAAAAATTTCATGCAGCATAAGACCCCTCAGCAGCAGCTCAAAAATGTTTATCACTTTTCTCTTATCCCGATTTTGGTGGATTATCAATTGGGATTGCAGGGTATTGCTTGGGAGGACTTCATCTCCCGTGACTTCTTCAACCCTCCACATTTAGTATCAGAAACAAAGCATGAGATAGGTGGTCCATCACATCAGTACGAGCACCATGAGACTACTACTATGCCAGTATTCATCACCTATCAGAGAGGCAGTAAACATTTGTTTGCAGCGGAAAAGTGAGTGTTATCTCTGCCTGGGGTGGAAGCGGCCTCGCTTCCGACATCAGCATCACATGAGCAGGGCAGAGGTAAGGAGCCAGTGCAGGAGGAAGGGCTATCAGGTGAATGAGAGACTGAATTTGTTCTCCTCCATGATGATGAGACAGATACAGAACCAACAAATGCAGAGCTTACAGAGATCATCCAGGAGTAGTAATCAGTGATTGAGGCCTTATCCCTTGACTTGGAGAGGGACAAGTGGAACATGAAGTACATGAAGCAGAGAAACAAACAGATAGAGGATCAACGGGCGATTATGGAGCTGCAAAACATTCGTGAGCATCGCCAAGTTGCTCAAAGGAGAAGAGTTGAGCTCACATCATTGGAGCATGAGATCAATGAGGATCGGGAGGCCCATCTCGAGAGCGTGAACATGCACTTGGAGAGGCTGCTGGACAAGGCCGATCAGGACCTTGCATTGCTGAGACACATGGCTTGTCATTACAGGACACGAAATATGAGTGCAAGGGCCCGGATAAGGAGCTTGAAGGCAAAATTGAGGAAAACAACAAGAAAGGCAAAAGAGGAAAAAGAGAAATATCAGCTTTTAATCTTGGTTGAGGCTTCCTTGGCCCATCATAACACCCCATAGAGAACCTCCAGCCCAAATTTCAAGAAATTTGGGGAATTTTTGGTCACATGACAAATTTTTGGGCAAAACACAGGGTTTTTCTCCCGCTAAAAATCTAGAGCTCCAAATGAGGAATGGTTTGCATTTTTGGATTCAGCATGGAAAATCACGACTACTGGTGCCCGGACAAGAAATTTGGGCAAAATTTGAGTCTCCAGGAGGTCAAAAACACCCAAAAAACGGCCTCTCTACCCCTTTTTTGACACACAGGAGGTAGTCTTGGGAGAATGAATATTTGGAGGGGAAAATGAGCACCAAATTTAGAAATTCCAGTTGGGTTAGAAAGTAGACAGGGCAAGCTTTCCAGCAAGTCCACTTGAGCACATTTGTGACACCTACAAGTGCCCCAAAATAGGACCCAAAGTAGCACAGCGCACAGAGGAAAAAATTTCCAAATTTGCTTCCATTTCGCGAAATTTCGATTCATGACTTCTCTAAGTGGGCCCACTCATCTACACTTCGGTTTTTTGGCACCAAAGGCAGCATTTAAAGCATTTTCTTTCCAGATGGACTTCTATCCAAGTGTCAAAGGAAGGAAAACGATCACCCAAGCCAGATGTCATGTTTGTAGCGCTGCACCTGTAGCTGATGGTTGGCTCTTCATCTCCATTTTGTAATGATTCGAGTAACTCCCCAACCCTTAGGCGTTCTATCTCTTCATGGCACATTCTATATATTGTATGTAAGCTATTTGCAAAGGGTGGGTTAGTTCGTAACTTCTCGGATAGTGTGGGAAGGAAACTTTGTTTTTTCACTGTGTATTTTTGACAGAGAATTAATGAAAGGCAATGGCTCTGTTTCATGAGATTCTTGTGGTTGTGAGTGTAAAAAATGTGTCTCTTATGTTTTCATATGTATTTCGTTATGTTTCATAATTCAATTCATGTTCATTTCCAGTGAAATTTTCTGAGTGAGATTAGGTAGAATTCAATTTTATTGCTCTGCCTGTGGGAAAATTTCATGTTCAGTGTTCTTCTTCTGTTGAAAAGGATTCATGTTCCTATGCCCTTTTCACACTCCTCAGTAATCTCTCCTTTCCGCGTTATTCCAAACTAAATTGCTACACTTTCCGCCTGCCTTGCCTCATGAGGTAACCTGTGCCTTTGTATTAAATTCTTTGTTCTTTGCTGACTGTTGGTCCCATACCATCCCAGAAGCTCGGTCATTCATAAAAATTGTTTCTCGTATCCATATTCACTTACTAGCCTAAGATCAATATTTCATTGTAAGTCATCTCAGACTGCTTTTGCTTATCTATTCACTGAGCATGACATGGAGAGAGCCCTCTCCTGTTCTGGTAGGGCTAGCTACCAGACTGAGCGTGGTTTGTGGTTACCCTGAATTTTGCCTTCCTTCAACCTAGGGCAGATTTAGGTGCTAACATAGTGGTGACCATACTGGGGAAAAAACTGAAATCAAATCCCCTTGTTTCATAATAATTCTAAGCTTCTGGATGATGAGCTTAGGATTGGATAGGCTGAGTAAGTTGGTTGTGTCCTGTCATTTTCCTCAATAGCACGTTGGCTTCGAGACGATATACCAGAGCCAATCCCGACCCAGATCCTTCTCATATTTACGAAAACCCCAATTTTATTCCGAGACTCCTTCGTCAAGAAAGCACCATAACTCCCGTGTTCAAATCCCATTCATGTCCTGACATTTTCGAGTATCTTGAAGAGCTTGAGTTTCACGAGTGGTTTGAAATATCATTGTTTGAGTCTAAATCTGAAAGGGATGTTGACTATATTGTCCCCAATCCTCAATTTCTTTTAGACCTCGAAACAAAAAGAGCTAATCGGTTAATTGATAATTATATTGTGGCACAGCCTCAAACTCCAATTGCTAGCCCCTTAAAAATGGTGCAAACTCCTCTAACACCTCCAAGACCAAATCCACCGAGAGTGATGGCTGCCTGTTTCACACCCCTTGTTCTACCCAAAGTTCTAGATGATATGCCCGCGGATTATCAAAGTAAAATCCCATTTTTTGATGGCACTCCTAACAACATTACTGCTCAGCAACATGTAGACAAGATGGTAGACTTCTATGAACTTCATGAGATTGATGCAGAGAATGTGGCAATGAGACTCTTTGTACAGACATTTGCAAGTGATGTGAGGAAATGGTTTAGAGGTTTTCCAAAAGCAAGTATCACTACCTTGGCCAAACTACAAAGACAATTTTTAAATCGATGGGAAGTGAAAAAGAATCCCCTTCAAATTCTGGCTGAATATGAAAAAATCAAACGAAACGCTGGTGAGTCGGTCCAAGATTATTGTGTTAGATTCAATACAGTTTATAACGAGATTCCAGATCATCTAAAGCCACCTGTGGGACTGGCTAGAATGAAATTTCTGGATGGTTTTGACGCTGATATGGCCTACCAATTAAGAGAGAGAGAACCGACCACAATGGAAGACATGCAGAAAATCGCGGTCAGCGTTGAAGCGAATCTGCTGTCCAAAAGAGCTAGAGCGAAAGCAGAAAAGAAAGTCACTGTTAAGGAAGAGTCTTCTTCAATGGATCAATTACTCAAAAAGGTAGAGCAGATGCTTGAAAGGGTGAAGCTCGACAAGCCTGAGCCACAAGTTAGCAATCCTAACTTCTATTTCCAGCAGCAACCACAATATAGAATAAGATAGAGAGATCAGCGAACCCAAGAGCAGGCAACACAACAGCCAGTACAGACACCTTTGCAGCAAAATTTTGTGCATGGACTGGAGACAGATGAGGACAGGAATGTAATAAGTGAAGATAACCACCTCTTTACTCCAGATGAGCTGCCTACTTACATTACCAAAGAAGAGGAGTGTGCGGTGAGTTCAGCTGCACACAAAGACACGGATTTCATTCTGGCTGGTGACACTGTTTTAGAAGAAGAATTAGAGGAGTATCAAAGGGGGTATATGAATGCTCTGTTCGCACAGTAGCATCGATATTCACTTAGAAACAGAGATGTGCCGGCCAAACCAATTCAGAAAAAGAAGGAGGTTGAAGCAACAAAGAATGATTCATCAGCTACTCAAAGAAAAGGAAAGGAGGCGGTTGGTTCGGAGAGCAGCAAATCAATATCAGCAGAACAATCACAATAGCAAGCTACATCAAAAGAAAAAGAAAAGAAATAGATCCCAGTCAAAGAGGTAGAAAAGACTCCCGCTTTTATCTTAGAGAATTAAATTCTAAGTTAAAGGTATCCATCCCCTTGACTGAAATAATGAAGAACAGCAGTTATAGAGGACAAATATCTAAGATGTTGAATTTGGACCCAATGTCCAACATGGTGAATTTTGAAGATGATCAACCTGAAATGATTTTTGGACCAGCATCGAATGGTGAGTCTCCTGATAGTGATGTGCCACCCTTTTACATCAGTTTAAGATTGCATGATTTTGTGTTACATAATGCCATGTTCGATTCCGGAGCCTCTCACAATCTCATGCCCAAGGCTATCATGGATAAGCTTGGTCTAGACATCACCCGGCAATACCATGATCTCTATTCATTTGATTCCAACAGAGTGAGATGTATAGGACTCATCAAAGACTTGGTTGTGAGTCTGGATCAACTTCCAATGAAAAATGTTTTGATGGATGTGGTGGTAGCAGATATTCTTCCAAGGTTTGGGATGCTTCTTTCCAGGTCTTGGGTAGCGAAATTGAAAGGGACAATACAACTAGATTTCTCCTATGCAACGATTCCGGTGTTTGGACAAATGAGGAAATTATATCGAGAAAAAAAAATGAAATATATGATCACAAGCAAGGAGAAACCAATAAATCATCCAATTAACTATGTACATAAAGATTTAGAGTCTTTTGTTTTGTATTCAGATAGTTTAAATGATATAGATAGTCAGGTAGTAGAAGCAGATGATGTTCTGGAAATAACAGAAAATTTTAGAGAAATTTTAAAGAAAGAAGGATAAGAACAACATAACAATGTTGGGAAATCAGCTGAAAGTAATGGACAACAAGCAGACAAGGTACAGAAAATAGATTTCCAGCACTTACAAGAGGAGGAAGAAGGTTTGTGGACCATGGATTTTGATGGAGGAGTGGGAAATGATGGCGCTGGAATTGGAATTTGGGTACGCAGTCCTTTCTCTGCCTCAAACAAAGTGCCTAGTAACGTGAGGGTCTGCTCTTACAAGTTGGCTTTTGAGTGTTCAAACAATGAAGCTGAGTATGAAGCTCTGATTGCTGGCCTGAAGATTCTTAGAAAGATGAATGCTAAAAGGATTTCGGTATATGGCGACTCTGAATTGGTAATAAAGCAGGTCAGAGGCGAGTATCGAGCAAAGCATCCTAGGATGCGGGCCTACCGTAATGTAGTTCTAGACATCCTAAAATTATTTTCAGAATACACCTTGACATTTGTGCCTCGTATACAAAATAATATCGCTGACGCTCTTGCCAAGGCAACAAGTAGTTTGAAAATCCCAATGAATTCTAGAAATAAATTTGAAATCCATGTCAAGCATCGTTCAACCATTCCAGACAATCAAAAATATTGGAAAGTGTTTCAAGATGATGAGGAAATTAATGATTTTTTGCAAAACAAAGGCAAGTTCAAAGAAACCTCAATTGATGTAGAAAATGACGATGGTAAAGGGAATGGTACAGATGAAGTGCAGATCAATGAAATGGACGTGTTGCAGCTGAAGAATAACGTTATTCCTAAAGGCTTGATACCTTTAGAAGAAATTTTTGATCAAGATGATGTAGCCCGCAAGCCAACATTGTAGCCAACAGAGAAGGGTGTAGAAGAGGTCAACATCGGAACAGCTGCCAATCCTAAGTTGGTAAAATTGTCCAAAGCATTGCCGCCAAAGATCAAGGACAAATATATTAGTTTGATGGCTTCATTTGCAGATGTGTTTGCTTGGGATTATTCTGATTTAAAGATATATGACACCAATATAATTCAACACACTATACCCATCAAGCCCAATCAAAAACCATTCAGACAGAAGTTGAGAAGGATAAATCCAAAGTTGCTGCCATCTATTGAAAAGGAGGTAAACATGTTGTACAAGTCAGGTATCATTGTGCCCATCATATTTTCAGATTGGATCTCTAACTTGGTGTCCGTATGAAAGAAGACAGGTGAGATCCGCTTGTGCATTGATTTCAAAAATCTCAATAAAGTCTCATTGAAGGACAGCTATCCACTGCCCAAGATGGACCATATACTTTAGCGAGTAGTGGGGGCATCTCGTATGTCACTACTTGATGGTTATTCCAGATATAACCAAATTTCTGTCCATGAGGATGACCGAGACAAGACAGCATTCACCACTCCATGGGGAACCTTTCATTATGCCAAAATGCCTTTCGGTTTAAAAAATGTAGGTGCCACATTTCAGCGTGCAATAGACTTGGCTTTTGTGAATGAGAAGGATGTATTTTTGGTGGTGTACCTGGATGATTTGACAGTGTTTTCCAGATCTGATGAAGAACACATGCACCATCTAAAAATTGTCTTTCAAAAGTGCAGAAAATATGGTTTATCGCTGAATCCTAAGAAGAGCTTGTTTGCCATGGAGGAAGGCAAATTGCTCAGGCACATTATTTCAAAGGATGGCATTCATATTGACCCAACACATGTGCAAGAAATTCAACAAATCGATCTGCCTCGGAATAAAAAAGAGATACAATCATTCAATGGTAAGATGAATTTTCTGCGTCGCTTTGTGCCTAATCTTGCTGAACACTTAAGAGAGATGACCAACATGCTCAAGAAGGAAATCCAAGTGAAATGGATAGAGGAGGCTGTAAAATCTTTCAATTTGGTTAAATTGGCCCTTTCTTCAGCTCCAGTTCTAGTCAGCCCGGACTACACTCAGGATTTCACATTGTTTTCCTTTGCTTTGGAGCACACTATGGCAGCAGTATTATTGCAGAAAAGAGATGATCATGAAAGACCCATTGAATTCTTCAACAGAGCCATAAGAGATGCATCTTTAAAGTACAACATCATTGAGAAGCAAGCCCTGGCACTGGGGAAGGCATTGAAGGATTTCCGGGTATATATTCTACATTCTCATATTTTGGCCTATGTTCCTAACGCTACTGTAAAAGATGTTTTAGTGCAGACCGATTTGGAAGGAAGAAGAGGCAAATGGATTGCAGCCTTGTTGGAATATGATGTGGAAATAAAGCACACAAATCTGGTCAAAGACAGGGGTTGGAGAAGTTAATGGCCGAATCAAACTTGCATGCCTTGGACATAAATCTGATCGCTGCTATGTCTGATGAGAATGAGGAAATATCATCCATTCCGATATCTGAAATGTTTGTTCTGTCCCCATGATATTCAGATATAATATATGTGCTAAAAAATCTATCACCACTTCCCAACATGACTAGAAATAAAGCGAGAACACTCAAGTTGAAGGTCGCCAAGTTTTGCATTCTAAATTCTACCCTGTATTGGTAAGATCCCAGTGGCATTTTGTTAAATTGTTTGGTGGAAGAGGAGGCAAAGAAAGTCATGGAGGATTTCCACGGAGGAGAGTGTGGTGGTCACCTTTTTTGGAAGTCAACAGCAAATAAAATTTTGAGAGCAGGGTACTATTGGCCCACATTGTTTGCTGATGTGTACAAGATGGTCAAGCGCTGTCATAAATGTCAGATTTTCGAAGGAAAACAGAAATTACAGCCTTTACCACTTAACCCTATTGATGTGAGCACTCCTTTCCAGCAGTGGGGGTTGGATTTCATTGGTGAAATTCATCCCGCTTCTTCCGATCAGCATAGATGGATCCTCACAGCGACAGACTATTTCACAAAATGGATTGAGGCAACTCCCACCAGACAAGCTACAGATACGGTAATCATTTCATTTCTTGAAAATAACATCTTGTCTCGCTTTGGTTGTCCAAATAAGTTAATCACCGATAATGCAACAGCTTTCAAATCAAAGAGGATGGTAGAATTTTGTCATAAATATCACATCATTTTGGGTCACTCAACTGCCTATCATCCGCAAGGCAATGGATTGGTGGAATCTTCGAATAAATCATTGGTCAACATCATCAAGAAGCTGCTGGAAATAAATAAAAGGAGCTGGAATAAGAGGTTGGTCCATGCGCTTTGGGCAGATCGGATCAGTCAGAAAAAATCCATTGGTATGTCACCGTTTGAGCTTGTTTATGGAGTTGACACAGTATTTCCCACCTCTCTTGCTACCCCGGTAGTCAGACTTCTTCAGGAGGCAGGAAGTGAAGAAGATCCCATGCAGAGAAGGTTGAATCAAATGGTCCACTTGCAGTAGACAAGAGAAGAAGTTTTCAAGAACACATCCAAATTGCAGGACAAAATAAAGAAAATCTATGACAGAGAAGCAAAGGCCGATAGACTTTAGTTGGATGATGTGGTGCTAAAGTGGGATACAAGGAATGAAGAGAAAGGTAAGCACGGAAAGTGCGAGAATCTTTGGAAAGGTCCTTTCAAGATTGCAGCATATAGGGGTCAGAATGCCTTTCTTCTAAAGGAAATGAACGGGGAAGATTATCCAGGAGGGCTGATCAATGGTTGGCTACTCAAGCGGTACCACTGTTGATTTATTAACGCTACTTCCACTGTCATTGTAAATACCATTTTTATTTCAGTTTGGTTTCAGTCCGTCAAGTTAGTTTTTGAGTCATTTCAATGTCAAGTTTGAGTCAATTTCTTTGTCATTTCAGTTTCATAAATAAGTCAGAGTCCTGTGTTGTAGTCGAAATGATGACTCCATAGCCCAATGGACAAAAGGCACTGTCTAGCTCCTCCAGAGATTTGCTGTTCTTGGCACCTCCAAGGAGCTACCATCCCCCATTGGAGCTAATGTTAGAGTTGATCTGGTCAGTCCTCCATCAGAGATCAAAACTCTTTATGCATTTCATTTTTAAGTGTCCCACTCCATTCATTCAGCTACATTCCACTAGGGGCATGCCATGATATGACGGAGAAAGTCATGCTAGTCATTTCCCCTCATGTCTAGCTCCTGCTAGCTTATGCCTTTGTGTCAAATAATCAAAAATTCCATAACAGTCAAGGTCTGGTCCTTAGACGGACAAAAGTCATTTTTGGTCATTAGGTCTAGGGATTGATTAATTTGGTCTTTAATATGTCTAGTAAAGCCATGCAGGCTAGAGTGATGCTCTTGCAAAGTAATGATCCGCAGAGTTTCATCATCATATTGATAAACTTCGACTGTTCTTCAAAACTCTGTTTTGAAGAAAAGTCAAACAGTGCTATTGGTGACAAAATTTTCAAAAGGGGTCTACAGTTGATTTCCTCAAGTGCAGTCATGGATTCCGTGGCCAAATTCTCTATCATGCAACCCTCGCAAAAAGTGTCGAAAATTTCATCGTTTGAGCCCAAAATTCAGAGAAAAAGTGAAAATCAGGGTTATATTAAAATCAGTGAAAAAGGTGCCAAACAGGACATTAGAAAGTGGGTTTTTAAAAAAAAAGAAAATTTAAAACATGACCTCCAAGCCTATATACACAAATTCCATCATGAATCCAAGTCATTTTGCAACCAAGTGCTTGGGAGAACATTTCAAACTGTTTGAGTGAGAAATCGCGCGATTTGGAGCAGTTTGAGGAGGTTTCAGGGTGCGCGGCACACATAGGCAGGGGCACGGTGCACACACAGGCCGCAGTGCACACAGATCCCACCTGCAGTGTTAAATTACAACTAGCACGGCGCACTGGGTTTTGTGCGCGGCGCATAGAGACAAAGTGCCCAGAAATTGCCAAACTCACCCAAATTTTTTGTGAAGACACTCTAATTGCAAGGTAGGCTACCTAAACTCACTTGTGCATCAAATTTGGTAAAGATATGATTGTTTCATGCCCGTGATTGAATGCAAAAATTTATTAAAGCAACCACAAAAAGACACCAAGAAATCATCTTGCTAGGGTTGTATAATAGTGTTATTGCTGCCAAGGTATTTTCCCTTCCCTACCCCTGTTCCTTATTCCCCTATTGCATTCTTCCTACTATCACTACCCTAACACTACCAAACCCATATTCCCTTACCCCTCCTCCCATTACTCAATACAAACCCTAAAACCCTACCTTGCCAAAAACCCAAACCCTACCCTATCAAAAATACCCAAACCCCCTACATGTCCCTAAACAAAATTCTCCCTATAACCCCTGTTCCTATTATATTATTCCCCTCCTAATATTCCCTTGTTTCATTGTCCCCTTGGTGGTAGATTATAAAAAAAACCTAGCTTTCACCATCATCAAAAGGGCAACCTAAATTCAGTTTATAAACAGCAGTCATGGCATCCGAGGTTTCATCAGAGTATGAGGTGGAGACCCACAGTGATACAACTTTAGGAGAACAGACCCCTAGGAGACATCACAGGAGTGGCGAACATGTTAGAGATGAGCTAAACACCCTCATTGAGTTGCAGGCATTAGTTAAAAATAGTTAATATTATTTTGTATTAATGGAGAAAATGGTTACATTGTTGTAACGTTCTCCCTAGTTTAGCATTAGTTCCTACAGTTTAGGGGTTTGGGTGCAACTTCCTAATTCCTAGTATTGTATTTAATGATGTAATCTTTCGTTGATGAATAATAGAGTGTACGAGAGTGATCTCTCTGTTTTGTGAGTGTAGTCTCCAGGTGCAGGCCACACCTGAGAGCTACATCTCTTTCTTTTCAATTATGTTCACATTTTATCTTGGTATCAGAGCTCAGATTGGGTGAGCCTGATCTTTTGTCACCTTTGTGGCTGAAGTGCCTTTGTAGCTAGCTTGCCTGTGTGGTAGAATTCCCTGTGTGGCTTGAAGTTCCTTTGTGGCCACATGTACACAAGAGCTCTGTGCTCAATTGAGCAGGCGGACTGCAGAACACATGGCTCGGACTCAGATATATATATATATATATTTTATTTTTTATTTTTTATTTTTTATTTTTTATTTTTCTGAGGAGAAAGGATATTGGCGCGCTTTTTGTGCTGACAGAAGTGCCAGGAGGGGAATTGGCGTGGATTCTTTGGGATTAATCGCGCCAGAGCGCCAGAACATCCGATTGGCGTGGAATTTTACGGATTAATCACGCCAACAAAATTACTCTAAGCGATTTTTGATTGGCCCGGATTTTGCGCTCGGGAAAGCACCGATACAAAGGGGATTTTTTCGCTCGGGAATGTGCTGATACAAAGGGGGATGCGTCAATATTCCTTCAAGGGGATTTGCGGGAAGCCTCAACTTCATTTGGCGGTTTGCAAGGGGTGTAGATCGGCGAAGTTACAGATCTAGCCGGGAGAGGCAGATTAGATCAATTTTGATCAGATCGATTCTTCGGCTGTATTAGAAATGCCGAATTTTCTTATTGGAGCGGGATTGCTAGACACTGTAGATCGGTGGCAGAGGTGACAGATCGATCTGACAGGTTTTGTTTTTTTTTATTGTTAGGTAGATTCATTCGGAATGAGTAATACAATGGAATCTTACCTTAACGAGTCTGGTAAACTTAATGTATCTAACTTCACGAATCAGAAATTTAAGATCCAGACCTTGCTCGAGGGTGCGAATGCTTGGTCCATAGTTACAGGTGATGAGCAGAAGTCGAACGGAGGGCCATAGGAGCAAGACTGGGAAAAATGAGAGAACAAGGCCAAAGTCTTGTTGAAGATGTCTGTGAAGGACAATGTTATTGCACACATCAGAGACTGTAAAATGTCTACGGACATCTGGACGAAAATCAAATGTTTGTATGAGACCCAGAATACAAGCTGAGTCTTGGCACCTAAAAGCAAGCTATTCTCAATGAGGATGGACGAAAGGGAGACTGCTACTGCATTTGTTGCGCGAATTAAAGATGTGAAAGACGGATTGGGGGCCATCGGAGTGGCAGTGTCTGATGAAGATCTTGTTGCAATCACAATGAACGGGATGCGAGATGATTTTCAAACGTTCATCACTGGAGTTTCGGCAAGTGAGAAAGCGCCCACATTTGATGATCTCACAGGGATCTTGCAGCAAGAGGAGGAGCTGCGGTAGAACTTGAACCCCCAGAGTGATGATCTTGCACTGATGGCGAAATGGCGATCATTCAAAGGAAAGCAGTCACAACAGCAATCTAAGCAAAAAGGAGGAACATCACATAAGAATTCACATTCTCATAAAGGTATGCTTGCAAATCATTATGAAAAGAAATGTTATTATTGTGGAAAGAAGGGTCATATACAGAGTGAATGTTATAAGAAGCAGGTTGATGATGCAAAGAGGAGGCATGCAAATGCAAAGCACAGAGGATACTTTGTTGAAGAAGAAGACTTCAGTCATGAATTTCGACTGTTCACAGTCAACTGTGCCCTTTCAGCATCTAATGAGGATGATATTTGGTATGTTGATTCCAGAGCATCCTCTCACATGACAGGTAAAAATGAATTTTTTGATAGTCTTGAAGAAAGTATAAATGTATCAAAAATATATTTAGGAGATGATAGTGGATACAAGATTAAAGGTCATGGGGTGATTTCAGTTAAGTTACCAAATGGAAAAAATAGTCACCTTACAAATGTCTTATATGTACCTGGAATTAAGAAAAATCTGATATTTATCCATGATGGTTGATCAAGATATGCAAGTCAAGTTCTTCAAGACTCATTGTGTGATAAAGGATTGCAGGAATGAAATAGTTGCAACAGGCATGCGAGTTGGAAGCCTATACAGATTGGATGCAAAAAGTATACCAAAGCAAGCCATGGTTGCAGGAGGATCGACAGTCGAACAACTCTGGCATCAGAGGTTCGGTCATTTGAATTTGCAGGACCACATGTTATTGCAGAAGAAAGGTATGGTCGAGGGACTCCCTATCTTTCGTAATATTCAGTTAAATTGTGATGGTTGTGCCTTAGGAAAAATGCATAGAGAACAGTTTCATGTGCATGATAGGAGGAAGGAAACAAACATTTTAGAACTAGTGCACACTGATGTATGCGGACCTATGCAGACAAGGTCGCTAGGAGGAGCATATTATTTTTTATTATTTACTGATGACTGCACTAGATATTCATGGGTTTATTTTTTGAACAAGAAAAGTCAGATTTTCCAGTGCTTTATAGAATTTAAAACCTTGGTGGAAAAACAGTTTGGTAAGAGTATAAAAATTCTCCAATCTGATCAAGGGGGAGAATACAAGCTAAAGGAATTCATGAAATTCTACAAATCTCACGAGATTGTTCAGCAATATACAGTGCCACACACACCACAGCAGAATGGAGTTGCAGAGCGCAAAAACAGAACCTTGGTGGAGTGTGCAAGGAGTATGCTACAAGGTAAGGGTATGTCTAATAGTTTTTGGGTGGAGGCTATCAACACTGCTGTATATTTGAAGAAGAGAAGCCCTACCAGGTATCTTGGCTTCAAAAACCCTTTTGAAGCTCTATATGGATTTATACCAGCAGTAAATCATCTAAGAGTATTTGGGTCAAAAGCATTTTCCCATATACCCAAAGCTGATAGGAAGAAATTAGACCCTAAAGTAGTTAGATGCATCTTTGTTGGTTATGGCACAGAATTTAAAGCATATAAATTATTCAATCCTGAGTCTCGTAAGACATTTGCAAGCAGGGATGTAGTGTTTCATGAACAGGTACAGGAAGGGAAAGATGACATTGGTGATGATTGGCACATTCCATTGTTGTTGGAGGAAAGCAGCGAGGATGAAAGAGAGCAGGAGCAGAAAGAAGAGAAAAAAGAAGAACATCGAGAAGGTGATAATGCAAGCCTAGTTATAGCAGAAGAAAACAAATCTGAGGTAAGTCCCCTACCAAGGAGATCAGGTAGGAAGACTCAATTACCATTAAAATTGAGAAACTATGCTTTGATGTCAAAGGTTTTGAACATTGTAGAACCCTCTAATTACAAAGAAGCTAGTCAATTTAAGGAATGGAGAGCTGCAATGAATGAAGAGATGGAATCAATTCTTAGAAATGATACTTGGGATTTAGTTGTGCTGCCTAAGAATAAAACACCCATAGGATGTAAATGGCTATTTAAACCAAAAATGAATGCATACGGAAGTATAGAAAAGTTAAAAGCTAGGCTGGTTGCAAAAGGATATTCACAGCAGGAAGGTATAGATTTTGATGATACTTTTGCACCTGTAGCAAAGTTAAATACAATTAGAATGCTTATTGCTTTAGCTACTAAATGTAATTGGCATTTACACCAGCTTGATGTTAAATCTGTATTTTTAAATGGTGATTTAAAAGAGGAAATTTACTTAGTATAGCTAGAAGGATTTGTAAAGCAGGGGCAGGAACATCTTGTTTGTAGATTGAAAAAGGCTTTATATGGTTTAAAGAAAGCACCCAGGTCTTGGTACGAAAAGGTTGATTCTTTCTTTGTAGAGCATGGTTTCCATAGAAGTTTAAATGACCCAAATTTGTATACCAAGTACAATAATCAGGGGCAGATTATTTTGATTTCTTTGTATGTGGATGACATGATTATAACAGGAAATGCAGATGATCTAATCAGAGGAATCAAAAGGCTTATGGCACAATTTTTTGAGATGAAAGATCTCGGAAGCCTTCGCTATTGTCTGGGATTAGAAGTATGCATAGATACTGGCCAAACTTTTCTTACCCAAGGGAAGTATGCCAGAAATCTGTTGGAAAAGTTTGGTATGGATCAGTGTAGATCAACAGTGACACCTTTGTAGCATAATCTGAAATTGAGCAGTGATGATGGCACTAAAGAGGTTGATGCCACAATGTACAGATAGCTCGTTGGCAGCTTGATATATCTTACAACAACCAGACTTGACTTGGCATACTCTGTTAGTGTGTTAAGCCAATTCATGTCGAAACCGCTTGAAAGTCACTGGGTAGCAACAAAGAGCGTGTTGAGGTATCTTTGTGGTACTGTTAATTATGTTATTTTATACACTGATGTATCTGATGTTACTCTAGCAGGTTTTTCAGACTCAGACTGGGTAGGTAACCTGGATGATCGGAGGTCCATCACAGGTTACGCATTCAACATAGGTTCCGGGGTCATAGCTTGGAGCAGCAAGAAGCAGAGTATTGTAGCCTTGTCTTCATGTGAAGCTGAGTATCAAGCATTGTGTGCAGCAATGTGTGAAGCGATTTGGTTGAGAAGGCTTCTCAAAGATGCAGGAAAAGAACAGAAGAATCCCACTTCCATCAAAAGCGACAACCAGAGCACCATTAAATTAGCATACAATCCAGTGTTTCACAAAAACACCAAACATATAGACACTCAGTTCCATTTTGTTAGAGAGAAAATACAGTCAAAAGAAATTGTTGTTGAATATTGTAAAACTTATGACAATGTGGCTGATACTTTTACAAAGCCTCTTGCACGAGTGAAATTTGAATTGTTTAGAAAGATGCTAGGAGTCCAGGAGAACCCTTTCTCCATTAGGGGGGGAGTTAAAAATAATTAATATTATTTTGTATTAATGGAGAAAATGGTTACATTGTTGTAACGTTCTCCCTAGTTTAGGATTAGTTCCTAAATTTTAGGGGTTTGGGTGCAACTTCCTAATTCCTAGTATTGTATTTAATGATGTAATCTTTCATTGATGAATAATAGAGTGTACGAGAGTGATCTCTCTATTTTGTGAGTGTAGTCTCCAGGTGCAGGCCATACCTGAGAGCTACATCTCTTTCTTTTCAATTCTGTTCACATTTTATCTTCATTCCCTCTTGCTATGTCATGTTTCCAGCACCTAGCATGTTTTGAATTTTTTCAAAGGGTGGCAAATGTCAGAGTTCATCATGAGTTGGCTCGTCTTTTTGCACTTCACCTACATGGAGGTCAGTCTATCTTGGCTGGGGTCACTTTCACATTGACACTCGAAGCCATATCAGTGGCAACAGGCATACCAAATGTTAGAGAACAGTGGCATAAGAAGAAGAAGGTGGATAGGCATCATTATGAGGCTTACATTAAGGCCAGTTGTTTGAGTCAACTCATGAGAGTTTTCCCATTCAGATTTTTGAGAGATGAGTATGCTACACTCATGAAATTGATCATGAAGTACTTCAGTTGCGAGGGGAGATTTTCTCACCTTTATGCCTATCACATTAGGTTTCTCATGCACTTTACCAAGGTGTGGATGATGAACCTCCCATTTTTCATTTGTGGGAACATAGAGAGGATGAAAAATTTCATGCAGCATAAGACCCCTTAGCAGCAGCTCAACAGTGTTTATCACTTTGCTCTTATCCGGATTTTGGTGGATCATTAGTTGGGATTGTAGGGTATTGCTTGGGAGGACTTCATCTCCCGTGACTTCTTCAGCGCTCCACAGGTAGTATCAGAGGTAGAGCATGAGATAGGTGGTCCATCACATCAGTACGAGCACCATGAGACTACTACTATGCTAGTATTCATCACCTATCAGAGAGACAGTAGAAATTTGTTTGCAGCGGCAAAGCGAGTGTTATCCCTGCCCGGGGTGGAAGGGGCCTCGCTTTCGACATCAGCATCACATGAGCAAGGCAGAGGTAAGGAACCAGTGTAGGAGGAAGGGCCATCAGGTGAATGAGAGACCGAATTCGTTCTCCTCCATGATGATGAGACAGATATAGAACCAACAAATGTAGAGCTTACAGAGATCATCCAGGAGCAGCAATCAGTGATTGAGGCCTTATCCCTTGACTTGGAGAGGACCAAGTGGAACATGAAGTACCTGGAGCAGAGAAACAAACAGATAGAGGATCAATGGGCGATTATGGAGCTGCAAAACATTTGTGAGCATCACCAAGTTGCTCAAAGGAGAAGAGTTGAGCTCACATCATTGGAGCATGAGATCAATGAGGATCGGGAGGCCCATCTCGAGAGCGTGAACATGTACTTGGAGAGGCTACTGGACAAGGCCGATCAGGACCTTGCCTTGCTAAGACACATGGCTTGTCATTACAGGACACGAAATATGAGTGCAAGGGCCCAGATAAGGAGCTTGAAGGTGAAATTGAGGAAAGCAACAAGAAAGGAAAAAGAGGCAAAAGAGCAAGATCAGCTTCAAATCTTGGTTGAGGCTTCCTTGGCCCATCATAACACCCCATAGAGAACCTCCATCCCAAATTTCAAGAAATTTGGGGAATTTTTGGTCACATGACAAATTTTTGGGCAAAACACAGGGTTTTTCTCCCGCTAAAAATCTAGAGCTCCAAATGAGGAATCGCTTACATTTTTGGATCAGCATGGAAAATCACGACTACTGGTGCCCGGACAATAAATTTGGGCAATATCTGAGTCTCCAGGAGGTAAAAAACACCCAAAAAATGGCCTCTTTGCCCCTTTTTTGACACATAGGAAGTAGTCTTGGGAGGATGAAGATTTGGAGGGAAAATGAGCACCAAATTCAGAAATTCCAATTGGGTTAGAAAGTAGACAGGACAAGGTTTCCAACAAGCCCACTTGGGCACGTTTTTGACACCTTCAAGTTCCCCAAAATAGGTCCCAAAGTAGCACGACGCACAGAGGAAAAAATTGCAAATTTGCTTCCGTTTCGCGAAATTTCGATTCGCGACTTCTCCAAGTGGGCCCGCTCATCTACACTTCGGTTTTTTGGCACCAAAGGCAGAATTTAAAGAATTTTCTTTCCAGATGGACTTCTATCCAATTGGCGAAGGAAGGCAAACGGTCACCCAAGCTAGATGTCATGTTTGTAGTGCTACACCTGTAGCTGATGGTTGGCTCTTCATCTCCATTTTGTAATGATTCAAGTAACTCCCCAACCCTTGGGCATTCTATCTCTTCATGGCATATTCTATAAATTATATGTAAGCTATTTGCAAAAGGTGGGTTAGTTTGTAACTTCTGGGATACTGTGGGAAAGAAACTATGTTTCTTCACTGTGTATTTTTGACAGAGAATTAATGAAAGGCAGTGGCTCTGTTTCATGAGATTCTTGTGGTTGTGAGTGTAGCAAATGTGTCTCTTATGTTTCATATGTATTTCATTATGTTTCATAATTCAATTCATGTTCATTTCCAGTGAAATTTTTTGAGTGAGATTAGGTAGAATTCAATTTTATTTCTCTGCCTGTGGGAAAATTTCATGTTCAGTGTTCTTCTTCTGTTGAAAAGGATTCATGTTCCTATGCCCTTTTCACACTCCTCAACAATCTCTCTGTTCTGCATTATTCCAAACTAAATTGCTACACTTTCCGCCCGCCTTGCCTCATGAAGTAATCTGTTCCTTTGTATTAAATTCTCTGTTCTTTGCTGACCGTTGGTCCCATACCATCCCAGAAGCTCGGTCATTCATAAAAATTGTTTCTCGTATCCATATTCACTTACTAGCCTAAGATCAATATTTCATTGTAAGTCATCTCAGACCGCTTTTGCTTATCTATTCACTGAGCGTGACTCGGAGAGAGCCCTCTCCTATTCTGGTAGGGCTAGCTACCAGACTGAGCGTGGTTTGTGGTTACCCTGAATTTTGCCTTCCTTCAGCCTAGGGCAGATTTAGGTGCTAACAAGTCAAACTCCTCCTTTGAAGCTCGGTCAAAGGAAATCAAACTTGACCTTCAATAGTGGTCAAATTCAACCCAAAAGAATCATATAATCTGCAATCAAACTTGGTCAACCTGCAGTCAAATAGGCCTACGAACAACGCAGGTCAAAGTCCTCATTTTCCTTGGTTTTGTGCCCAAGAAAGCGGCTTGTTGAGACAAAAATATGTTGGAAAATGTAGCTATATTCGGTCTTCAATAATGTACTTGAGTCATCATGTATTGTACTTGTTAAAAGAATAAAGAAAAATTATTATTATTATTATTATTGTGACTTATTAAAGCATGGGTTTCATGCTTGGGTCACCATGTATCAGGTCAAAGTCCCCATTGAGGACTTCTAGGATTTATTCCGAGTCTATAAAGTTATTGTACATTTAAAGAGACCCTTCTAACTCTTATTGCTGACCTCCACATGTAATTTCAAGTCCCGTTCAATTATAGTCTCAAAAAATTTCCCGTGATCCTTTAACATTGTTTTGAATCTTATCGCCAACCTCCATGTGTAACTTTGAGTCCCAATTAGTTATATTTTCAAAAACTTCCTACGATCTTTTCATTGCTTTGACACTCCGCTATCAATGAACCATGCACCCTCATTAATGGTGCCCTCAAAGAAATGAGAAACCATAGCAAAGTATTCCTCAAACCTTCTTGAGAAGTCATCTAGCTCAATTAAAGATGTAGCAACCATTGCTATCTCCTTCTTCTTCTCATTATCTCCCTTCTTTCAATGCATGCACTTACTCACATAGGGACCATACTCACCACATGTGTAATACTTTACTCAAGTCCTTCACTTTTCCCTTCATCTTTCTTGCAAGAGCCACATTCTCTTCATCAAACTTTTTCTTATGAAGATCCTCGTCCTGTAGTTCCTCTTGGATGAAGTCATCCCATAACTTGTTCCAATCTGGAAACTTATCTCGAGCAACAATTCCTTTGATAAATGGCTTCCATTCCTTGGTGAAGCCCTTCAAAGCAGTCCTCACTAACTCAAAATCTGGAACGTTATCTCCAATGGCAGCGAGCTCATCATGAACTTGAGAAATCCTCATCAAATACAAAGCCGCATTCTCCCCATCCAACATCTTGGTGTTCTTGAGCTTCTCTCTCAATACCAACAATTGGTTATTGTTCTTATTCTGGAACAAATCTCGAAGAGCCTTCCACATCTCATGTGCAATGTTTTTCTCGATTAGATGAGGTATCAAGTGATCCTTTACACCATCTAGGATGATTAACTTAGCCTTCACATCCAACTCTTCAAATACTTCCAACTGCTTGGGATTTGTTGGTTTTTGAATCTCCTTTTTAACAAACTCCCATATCTTGTTCACCAACAAGACCAACTTGATCCTTTCCTTCCAAGGACTATAGTTGGATGACCCATCCAACCTATCCTTATACCTGAGACTGGTAACCAACTTGGCCATGTTGTTAGTCCTTCAACAACAAGGCAACCAACTCCTTCTTAAGTTGTTCGTTGTGCACACTATGATTTAGTTGTCCTTTCAAAGTAGCTTTGATACCATGTTGGTTTTTCCTAGTACCTCAGATCATGTCTATGTCTAATCACGATCTTAAACACACTAAAATAGACAACCTCAAGCACTTTGCATAGTGGAAATGTAACAACAATGAATCAACAAAGTAGACAAGAATTTTATAGACCTAAAACTTGTTTTTATTAGTCTAATAAAACAAATGTAGGGCTCCCATGCCATGGATCATGGCCCTTATCTAAGACACTAGTATACACAGTATACACTAGGGCTTGAAGTCAACAACTTTCAATTGTTAATTTGCCCAAAAAACCAAGAACAAAACTTAACTTGCTAAAAATGCCCTTGTACAACAATCCTTTTAGTCCACTTTGTCTTGATACGTGGCAGGTCCTCTGCCTCCTTTTCTCATAGAGAAATTGCTTCACCAAGGCCTCTACATATCTTTTGCTCTAATGCTCTTCATCCTTCAAGAAACAATGCATATATCAGCCCTAATCAGCTTAGCCTTTCACAAATACTTAGCTCATCTAGTTGATTGTATATTAGCCCTCAAACCAACACTGTCCACTCATCCTTGATGGACATACTTCAACGTAACTTCTCTACAACCATCTACAACAAAATGATAGCCAATTTTCCCTTTGTTGAACTCTGCTTAGGCCTAAGGAATTTCCACCCTCTGCTACTTCCTTCTTGAGGCCTCTTAGCCTTGAAACAAACTTTTGTGACCTCCTAACTTCAGCTCGCACCCTTCTATCTTATTTTGCAGTTACTTTACTCATCCTTGACCATTATGTAAGTATTGCGCTTGGATCAGAGTAAACTCGGCCCTATTTCTAGCCTTCAAACAGACCTTTCGACCATCCTTCCATAGAGAATTAGGGCTTCAACACTCTTCAAAAGAATGCAGGCAAATTGTTGAAATTGGCACAACTATGGGATGAATTTCCCCCTGTGAACCCAATAACCCCAAGAGAATCCCATCTTGCCCCAAAAGGAAAAATAAAACTTTGAACGAAAGAAATATTATTTTTAATATGTTCTTGGCACTCCTCCTAGATGTGACAACCTTGTTTGGGAAACTATTTGGTGATCTTAAGAAACCTATTCTTATGTGGATTTGTGACCTTTTCTCTATGGTTTTGTAACCTCTTCTGTTGCAAAGTATGCATCCTAATATGGCCTATCTTTGTGGTGGAATGTAGCCTCTTAGGTGGCAAAGTCTGCAGCCTAATATGGCCTATCTTTGTGGTGTAATGTAGCCTCTTCTGTGCCTAGTCCTGCAACCTAAAAAGTGGCTCATCTATGACCTAATGTTTGACATATTTGCGGTCTAATGTTTGACATATTTGTAGTCTAATGTTTGGCATATCCGAGGCCTCTTGTTTTACATCTATGTGGCATCATTTGCAACCTATCTTTATGGAAACTCTGCGGCCTAATGAAATCTATTCTCTGCGGCTATCCTCTATTCATATGCGGCCCTTCCTTTGTAAATTTTGTGATCTATTGTCAACACCCTTTCTCAGTTTAAATGCGGCCTATCTCAGTGGGGTGAATGCAACCCTTTTTTGTGGACATGTGCGCTCTATCACTGTAAGTATGAGCAACCTTTTCTTAGTAATTATATGTGGCCTATCTTTGATAAGAATGGGACTTGATGTAAGGTTTCTATGTCATATCTTGGTTGGGCTATAATAGCCCTAACCTTCTACAGTTAAGTCATAGTAAAGCCTGCTCTTATATGGCTTGTTAGAAGATCTTAAGTGGCCTATTGGAGTGCCCTAGTTAGTGATGTTTGGGCAGTGGTTCTTGTCCATATAGTCATGTCTGAGTAGTGTCCTTGTTCAGATATATGATAGTGATCCTTGTTAAGTGATACTTGTGATGATGTTCATAATAGTGAAATACATCATATGATACTTATGGAAGTGACACTTATGTTCATAACATTGATATACCTATGCTTTAGTATGGCAATGTTCTTGTATCATAGTACTCATGATAATGATAATTGTAATATATACAATACTCGTAATGATAGTGATCACTGATAACAATACTCTCGATGACAATGATAATGTGATATGGCAGTGACCTTTTTGTATGGAAACTATATGATAGTGTTAATTTTGGTATGTTCTATGCTTAAGAGCAATTTACTTCAAATTTTCTTATTAGCCCAATATCAATTTCCAGAATAGCAATCACATTAGCATGATAGTAAAATGCATATAGAACATAAATGTAAATAGTAGGAGAAAAGCCAAGACAAGAGGACACATGATGTGGCATCAGCCAGGGACAAACCCCAATGCAAGGAAACCCTTGATCAATTCTTCTTATATTCTTCAATAATTCAGTAGAGTGAGAGAGATAGTATAATTATACAAATCCGTAATTTTATGACGGCAGTAGGAAAACCCTAACCAACAAAGTCAAATTTTGTCAAACAGGTCATATTTGACCTCCAACCAATATCTTTCAACGCTCAGTCAACTCGGCCTTCAACAGCAAGTATAGGTAGCCCAAAATAGCCTGAAATACCTAATCAAACTGCAGTCCACGTAGGGGCAGAATTGCGGTCAACCTTTGACAGTCAATGCTGGTCAAGGTGTGGTAAAAATAGTTCAACAGAAATGCGGCATGCCTAGTAGAGGCTGCCCAACTCAAACCGCAGTCAAATATGTCCTCATGCTAGTCAACGCTGCCAAGAATCAGCCCACATACACCTCGATCAACCCAATTCAACGTTGCCCTAATCTGCGCCCTCCTTCCTCCAACCAAATGTGTGATAGATCTGCTCCTCTATTGCGTAGGAGAGAGAGAAGAATGAGTGATGAGATGAGTGAGTTTATGCCACAAGGTCTCCTCCTTTTATATGCCTCGTTGAGGATAAGATGGGGGTGTAAAACACCATTTTTCTTGCTGGTCGACCTTGACAAATTGTCAAGAATAAAAATAAATTCTTATATCCATGAATACATGTTGAAATCGGATGATCGTTAGATCAACCCTACACCTCTCAGAGAGAGGAATCCAAGAAAAATATCAGCTACATAAATAAGGTGACCCATATTGATTTTGGCCCTAGTTGTGAATTTTAACACTCCCTCTCAACTAGGGAGAACTCCATCTGTTAATCCATCTATCTGTCGGTACTATCTATACCATCAATGCACTACCTTGCACTGCTCTTCTCTGCTGAACTATGAAGAAGAAGAAGTGATCGAGAATGTATCATAACATTCTCTACTGACCTGAAGTCAGTCCTAGATAGAGAGTGTCACATAACACTCTTACTGACCCGTAGTTAGTCCAATGAAGAGTGTGTCGTACCACTCTTATTGATCCGAAATCAGTTCCAAATAAAGAGAGTGTCTCAGACCACTCTTACTGACCTGAAGTCAGTTCCAATTGATCCTAGATCAATATCATCCTACAATAGGGAGTACGATAGTTACACGATGTGTCCATTGGTACAACTATAGTCCCTATCCTCTTTTCCCTACTCATTGGCCAAATGAGCGCTACTTCCCGTGAGTCCTAGACTTCATGGGTAGGATGTCTCAGCAGGAGAAGGGTGAACCACTCATCCTGCTTACATGTCGCCACAGGGGTATCACAGGGGAAGGCTGAACAACTCACCCTGTACACAATAAACCACTAGGGGAAGGATGAACCACTCACCCTATGGTTGCTCATCGCTCCAAGAAGTACCCCAAGCCCCCTGGAGCTCCTAGAGCTCAATGTACATATCATACAGGACCCTCATAAGAGGGTCTCTCCACGACTCCTAGTCGTTCTCGGAAACTCAAGAATTTGACCTTTCACAGGGGCTTCGTCAGAATGTTGACGGCCTGCGCATAAGTCCCAATATGATGGAGCCTTATTGATCCTCATTGTACCATATCCAGGATAAAGTGGTACTTGATATCGATTTGCTTGGAGCGATCATGAAATATAGGATTCTCTGATAAACAAATCCCACTTTGGTTTTTGCAGAGGATCACGGTAGTATCCAGGGTATGTCCAAACAACTCACTAAAGAGCTTCCTCAACCAGACAGCTTCACAGGAGGCCATACTTTTTGCAATATGTTCAGCCTCAGCTATGCTCAAAGCCACCGACTTCTACTTCCTGCTCATCCAGGATTTCGAAGTAGAACCCAAAGAGAAACAGCACCCGAAAGTGCTCTTTCGGTCGACCACACTGTCTGCCCAATCAACATCAGAATAACCATGCAGCCCCACATCTATAGCAGTTTATCTCAGTCCATGAGTGATTGTCCCCCAAAGATATCTCAGAAGATTCTTGGCCCCAATCCAATGTGAGTGATGAGGCTCAACCATATATGGGTTCAACGTGTTGACTGCAAAACATATATCCAAACAAGAGTTCACCAAGAACATCAATGCTCATATGAGTTGACGACACTCAGAATCATTTTCCAATACAGGTCCGACAACACTACCACATAACTTCTTGAAGTTAAGCTCCATCGAGGTAGTCACAGGTTTGTAGTCCACCATCCCAAATTTTTCCAATATCTTCACCACATATTTTCCTTGAGATAGGAAAGTTTCTCCTAGCTTTTGCTAAACCTCCAACCCTAGGAAGTAGTGCATCAGTCCTAGGTCCTTCATCTCAAATTCATAAGTTAAACCCCTCTTACATTTGAGAATGATAGGGTTTACACCAGTCAGAAAGAGGTCATCAACATACAACACTGGTATGAGAGGCTTATGATCTTCAACCTTAAAGTAAAGATTTGGATCGGCTTCACTCCTAGTGAATCCCAACTTCATCAAATAGCTATCAATCCTCTCATACCAAGCTTGGGGTGCTTTCTTCAGCCCATAGAGAGCTTTCTTCAACTTGCATACATGAGATTCCTGATTATGAATCTCAAACCCCTCAGGTTATTCCACATAGACTTCCTCTTTAATCGAACCATGCAAGAATGCGGTCTTGACATCCATCTGATGTAGGTTCCATCCTTGCGAAGCAGCAAGGGCTATGATCGAGTGGATGGTGGTTTATTGGGCAACAGGTGCAAATATCTCATCATAATCCACACCTTCCTTTTGAGAGAAGCCTCGAGCAACAAAGTGAGCCTTGTACTTTTCAGCACTCCCATCAGCTCCATGCTTGATTTTGTAAAGCCATTTCGAGGTGACAATTGATTTGTCCTAGGGTTTGGGGACCAAATCCCATACATCATTTTTCATGATGGACTCATATTCTTCATTCATAGCATCCTTCCATACTTGATTCTTCTTCGAACGATGTAGGCTTGTTTTGAATGATAGTGCTCATAATGGTCAAGTATCCTTGATACCTGGTCGGCTTCTTGCTTTCACGAAAAGTCCCTCTGGGTGCAATATGTCTCTCGGCATCTCCAAGAGTCTCCTTAAGCCATGAGGGTCTCTTCCTAGAGGAGGAGGGCTCTTGAGAAGGAGGATCAATGGGATCCATAGGTTCTTCAACATCCAACATCATTTCATCTTCCTTTTCATCCGATTTCCTGGTGTCAACTTCTTTATCCTTCCTTAGAATAGGAAGATTGTCAACCTCGTTAAGAGCCATATCTTCATCAAAGTTGTCATCATGGATTATCTCAACTTCCCTTTGACCAACCACATCGATTCTATAGACCTTAGTATTTTCGTTATAGCCCACAAAGATTCCTTTCTTTCCAGATGCACCCAATTTGTTTATTTTCCCTTTCGGCACATGAAAATATACGAGACTTCCAAAAATTCTAAATGAGAGACATCGGGTTTCTTACCAGCGAACATTTCTTTGGGAGTCTTTGATTCGAATGCTTGATGAGGGCGTCGGTTTTGAACATATATGGCGATATTCGTAGCTTCGACCCATAGAAACTTCAAAAGCCTTTGATTATGGAGCATGGCACGGACAACTTCCGCAATTGTACGATTCTTTCTTTTAACCATACCATTTTGCTCAAGAGTGTATGGTGTTGTGGTCTCCTTCTTAAAGCCAACTTCTTTGCAAAATTCATAGAACTCATTGGATTCATACTCGGTCCCATTATCAGTCCTTAATATCTTGATTCTCTTCTTAGTTTGATTTTTGATCAAGGCTTTGAAGTGACGAAACCAGGGGAACACTTCATCCTTCTTTTTCAAGAAGTAGATCCAAGTCTTGCGAAAATAATCATATGTAAAAGTAAGATAATATAGATATCCTCCCAAAGAGTCTACAGGCATCATACCAGATATGTCGGAGTGAACCAACTGCAAAATATCAGAGGTCTTGCTATTACTTGAGGGGAATGGTCCCATTTTAAGCTTTCCTTCGATACATCCCAGACATACACTTTCATGCTCTACTTTGAACTCAGGCATCCCTGCCACCATCTGTCTCATATAGGGTAGAGCCTTATAATGAAGGTGGGAAAACCTCCAGTGCCATAGTTCAGATTGAAGAGATGTGTCACAAGACATGACCCCTAATGGACTTCCTCCAACTTGATATAAAGAGTCAACTCGGAACCCAAGAGTAAAAGCATCTTTAAAATTCTTTTTCCAAACACATACCTTTGCATCAATGAATGCCACCTTGTATCCTTTGTCTTCCATTCTTGAAATGGCCACCGGGTTCTTCTTGAGATCAGGTACATATAAAACTTCTTGCAAGTGGATCATGTTACCCTAATTCAATTGAAGGGTAACATTCCCTACACCCTTTACGGGATAGGTGGAATTTTCTCTAAGAATAATCTCCAAGTTTGTCTCCTTCTTTATCAGATTAGAGAGAGCTTCCTTGTATCTAGTGAGGTGCCTTGAGGCATCACTATCAATAAGCCAATTGCCCAATGAGTCCGAAGGAGAGGTAGTGGAGAGTGCCGATATCAGATAATACTCATCTTGCTTATTGTTAACAACATTTGATTCATACCTGGAGTTCCTTTCTTTCTTGGAGGGTTGACCATTTCCTTGATTTCCCGCATTCCTCTTTCCTTTGCCATTAAGCCTGCCATTCCTTTGATTATGGGAGTTGAATTTTCCCTTGAAGTGATTTTGATCATCATCATGTGATGTGTCCTTTCTGTTTGGACACTCCCTCGCATAGTGAACAAATTTATTGCAAACAAAGCATCTTCCTTTCCTTCCACCCTTTGATCAGAGCTCTCCTTTGAAATGACCTTTAGACCCATGATTATTTCTCCTTTCGGCATTAGAGGAGAAAGCAGTGGGGTTGCCTTTGTTTGAAGGAATTTCTTGCTCCACCATCGTTGTCTCTTCTTAAATGCATCTCGACATCAATTTTTCAAACTCTGGAATTCGATCATTATTGAGAAGAGTGGTTCTAAATATATACCATTCGGATGGGATCCCTCCAAGGGTAGTGTTAGTTAGTTTCCTGTCAGGAATGACTTCTCCAATCGATAGAAGATCATTCTTGATCTTAATGATACTTAAGAGGTAGGATTGAATATCTTCGTCCTTGCCATTCGTAATATCCTTCAACTTATTTTTGAGGAACAAAATTTGATTTGCATCACTAACATTAAACAAGCTTACCAATCTATCGTATATCTCCTTGGAGGTGTTCAACTTGGAAATGTAGGCCACCAGACGCTTGTCAATTGAATCTTGGATAATCTGCTTCGCTTTGACTTCAGCCTTAGTGTATTGTTCTTTGTAACCGGTGCATTTGATGGAGGCTCTGGGATTTCACCCCTCACATAGTCCAACACTTCTTGTTCTTCCATTGTCAGGTCAAGAGACATCTTCCATCCGTGATAGTCAGACTTCTCATGGAGCTTGCCTTCGGCTGAGAAGTGGGATGAAGAACCCATGAGCCTTTTGTCCTTTCCAACTGTCTTTGGTGATTGCTCTTTCACACTTTCTTGGGCTTTGTCTTCACCTCAGCTCTAATACCATGTTAATTTTGGTATGTTCTATGCTTAAGAACAATTTACTTCAAATTTTCTTATTAGCCCAATGTCAATTTCCAGAATAACAATCACATCAGCATGATAGTAAAATACAGATAGAACATAATTGTAAACAGTAGAAGACAAACCAAAATAAGAGGACACAAGATGTTGCACCAGCCAGGGACAAACCCCAATGCGGGGAAACCCTTGATCAATTCTTCTTATATTCTTCAATAATTCAACAAAGAGAGAGAGAGATAGTACAATTATACAAATCTGTAATTTTATGATAGCAACAACAAAAACCTAACCAACAAAGTCAAAGCTAGTCAAATAGGTCAGATTTTACCTCCAACCAATCCCCGTCAACGCTCAGTCAAAGATGTCCCCACGTTAGTCAACGCTACTAAGAATTAGCCCACCTGTACCTCAGTCAACCCAAGTCAATGCTGCCCTAATCTGCATCCTCCTTCCAGCCACATGTGTGAGAGATCTGCTCCTCTAATGCATAAGAGAGAGAGAAGAATGAGTGATGAGATGAATGAGTTTATGCCACACGGTCTCCTCCTTTTATATGCCACGTTGAGGATAAGCTGGGGTGTAAAACACTGTTTTTCTAGTTGGCTGACCTTGAAAAATTGTCAAGAATACAAATAAATTCATATGTCCATGAATACATGTTAGGATCGGATGATCGTTAGACCAATCCTACACCTTTCGGAGAGAGGAACCTAAGAAAAATATCAGCTGCCATAAATAAGGTGACCAATCTGGAGTTTGGCCCTAGTTGCTAATTTTAACAGATAATAACTGGATGTATGACAATAATCTTATGTTAAGTGATGTATGGCAATGACAGTGACCTTGACACAACAATGACATTGATATGACTATAACCTTGTTGTATGGTAGTGACACTATGATGCATGGAAATGTATTTTTGATGTATGGTTGTGTCTCTATACGATTGTGATCTATGACAATGATATGTGACAGTGCTTCTAGGATAGTTGTGACAACGTCTCTTTAATAGATGTGATAGTGTATGACAATGATGTATATGACAATGTTGACAGGGCTAGTGAATATCTCATTGAGAGATGGACAATGATGAATATCTAATATACGAAGAAGCATTGATTTATGGGTTTTCCCCTTTGTCGGGTTTTACCCTACTCTTCGACCCAAAATTATGGTGTCTCTATTGTGTGTGCTTTTATTCTATTGTTCCTTATTGTTTTGTTGCATTATTTATGATATTGTTCTCCTCTACATAATTGCTAATGATGTTATGATGTTATGGGGTGAATACAATGTATAAATATTGAAAAAGTTTAAAAATGTAATTATCTACAACAGAGAACAACCTAGCCCTGAAAATCAACACAAAGCTCAATCCAAGCAACCTCTTTGAACCACAAATAGAGATAACTTTAGCACAAAACTTCATCTTAAGGAAATCGACTTCTCAAGGTAACTCATCCTCCTTCAAAGATCAAAATCTTCTCCTTAGAAACTTGTCCTTCCTCTCATTTTTGGCTTCTTTAGATGGCTAATGTTTATCACAAGATGAATTGCAATGTGGTGAGACCTCTCCTTAGGTCTCTTATTTTTATAGCTCTCTAATTATTAACTTAGGAGCCCTTAACTTCATTCAAGGTGTCCTCTTTCAATAATTAGAATAAACAATTATTAACCTGGGGTCTTGAGCCCACAACATTGGGTCCAAAGCTCACCGCTTGGGTACTTTGCCAACAAATGCTCATTTTTGTGGGTTTCCTCCACACAACCTAGTACCCCAAGGGTTGTGGGAGTACCTCCCAAGCTACACTTTTCTACATGGAGGGAGAAATAGACTTCCTTGTTTCCAAAGCCGAGTATGGTGTCCATACTCTATCCCCTCTTGGTTTGAACCTATGACCTTTTAAGAGGAAATACATACACTTAATAAAATACACACACACACACACACACACACACACACACACACACACACACAGAGATATATATATCTACTAAAGTTGAACTTAATATTGAACCTCATTTGAATCTGATTAAAAAATTTGAATTTGAATTAGACTCTATTGTTGTTGAACTCAAATTCGAACTCAAGCCATGTGACATAGGATGTACATCTCAGGTCTACAAAATTTTGTTATGTGATGAAAATTACAAATTTATGTCACATGCGATACGAGGGGTAACACTATTGTTATCAATATTCTCTCTTCTTCACAAAAATCAAGAAGCAAAAAATTGAAAAATGAGGTTGATTTTTTCTATGGAAGAATCCTTGTGTAAACGACTTAGAAATTGAGAAATATTCTATGAGTAATTAATGATTGTATAAAGTTGGCTTCAACCACTTCACAATAGAAGCTTTTGGTGGCCCCCATTGCTCTATTCATTGATTATGAATAACGAGAATGGGAGAAAGCCACCAATTTTGTGGAATGGTTAGTTAAGATGAAAAGCTCTCCGTTTTTGAAAACACAGAAAATTTGAAGCTCTTGAAGATTTGACATAAAGTTTCACTTCATTTCCAAATAAGTGAAAATGTTTGGTTACATCTACATAAAAAGGTTCTAAAACAACAATACCACTTGATCAAAGCCTATTTGATATGGACCTTAAACTACTCTACAAGTCAGGTTGGTTAGCACACAAATCAGCCCCACAAGAAACATTGAATTCCAAGATTTGTAGCACAAAACTGAAGTGATAACTAGTAGGCAAATCAGCCCAAAGGTCACTAGCTGATTGCCTCTTCATGTGCTATAAATTATTTTTGAATCCAAAGTATAGGCAAAACTATCTATATCAATGCAGAGAACATGAAATATCATCTCCATGAGCCGAGAAGCTAGAAGAAAAGCATGGTCAAACTCTGCCTTTTTATTCTCCAAAATACTAGCTACATCATAGAGATAAAGATGCAAAATAGATCATGATTAAAGTGCCCTGCAAAGAGTATAGATAGAGAGAAAGGAAGAAAGGAATGCTGGAAAAGAATCTCTGTTGACTACTCTCAAGAAAACTATGCCAAACAATGGCCATTCGACCTCTTTATAGAATTCTCCTCACCCTAAAGGAGACATCTCTCGCATGAAATATGCCTTGCTTAACTTTTGGTAAAGTGAGTGGAAGTTAAGTTCTCATGTGCCTAACCCATGTGCCTTGTTAGTAGTGATGAAGAGTGGAGTGAACAACAAGTCCAACTCAAAGTCTCCCCTATTTCTTGAGTGAAGTGGAGCGAAGAGAAGTGACCTCATGTGTTTTCTTCTGTGAAGTGGAGAGAGAGAGAGGTCCATGTGTTCTAATTCAACTCCCCATGTGTTTTGAGTGAGGTGGAATGAAGTGGACATGAGCCAGGAACTCTCCACTTAACTAAATATAACTCAACAAGGCAACCTCATGCAAGCTCATGTGCATTCAACTAAAGTGAAGTGAAGTGAATTGAACTAGAGTGAAGTTGGGTCAACTCTAGTCCACTAAGGCACACTGAGATGAGATGGCACATGTGCAACATCACCAGCGTGTGATTTCCATGTCACTTCCACATGGTGCATCCACTTGTCACCCTACATGGTGACCACTTGCTATAAATCCCCTTAAATATTTAGAATTGCTAGGGGAACCTTGCTAAATGTAGCACACCTAAAAATAGGCACTACTAAAAATAGAAGGTCCTTGCATGTCAATGAAATTAGGCTCGTAATAGTGGATAGTCACTTATTACTGTTACCATTGTAGTAGCTCAGATTTCTAGCTAGGAAGAGATTTCATTTCGGTTGAATTGGCTTTGGAGGTTGGACTTATGAACTAACATCTGCTTAGAACCTTGGACTAAGTCAATTGTCATTTGGACAACTCGTTTAAGGGATTTGTTGGAGGGCTCGGACCTTGGAGCACCATTTTTGAGCTCAGACCTGTGTTCACAAAGATTGGGTGCTAAAGTGATGTAATAAGAAGCAAACTTGAAGTCATAAACTACTTCATCTGTTGAAGAAACCTAGTGAAATTTTGAGAGCAGATTGTAGAGGAGTTTTTGGAAGTATATTTGAAGAGTTTTATAGCAACAACTTGTGTGAAGTCACCCTTGGAGAAGATCTAATAATGTCATCATTGAAGACATCTATGAGCAGTCCCTTTGAGTTGAATTGAAGAACAATTATTGTAGCAAACTTTGGAAAGTAAACTTGGAAGAGCATTTGAAATAGTTGGAGCTTTTTTGTGAAGACATACCTTGGAGCTGACATTTTTGAAGGCACCCTTGGAGACATGATGCTTTGTTGAAGCTCTCATGGAGTAACTTTGGAGATCTTTGTTTTGGGTAATATGAAGAGCAGTGGTGACACCTTCATGTGAAGAACAAGGTTGTCATTGATGATGTGACATGGAGACTAAGTGAAGGCATAGCTGAAGATTGACAGGGCTTGTTGAAGAAGACATTGGGAGCTGTGAAGTATAACCAAATACATCTTGACAAAGTAAAGTAAGGGTTGGAGCCTCGAAAAGACGAGTTTGGTGCCTTGGAGCATAGGGTTGGAGCCTTAGAGGATTGGAGTCCTCAAGAAACCAAGTCAGAGCCTGAACCCAATATAGGGTTGGAGCCCTTAGAGATTTGTGCCACAAAATTGACAAGGTTGGAGCCTCGGAAGTCCAAGTCAGTGCTTGGAAAATATAGGTTGGAGCTTGGGAGATTGAAGATCAGTGTCTTCATTTAGGATTGGAGCCCTACATATATTGTACTTGATTTATTGTAAAGAAGAAATTAATAAAAGCATTTATTCGTATTGTTCATTTTGTGTTCTAAATATAAGTGATCTGATTGGTAAATGTAACAATTGAAAAGAAATAATGATTCACGCCCCCCAGTAATTCCAACAAAATCAACATTACCATTGTGACAGTCTTTCATCATGACATGTACAATTTTGCATCAATATCCTGCATACATATCGACACATCTCCCAAAGATATATATTGTCAAGGGTCTCTTTCTTTTTCAGACTTCATTAAAGTCTTCATATCTTCCATGGAGATATCCTAGTCAAGTCTTCTCGGTATTTCGAATGTTGATTGCCTTTACCATGGTTGCATATACCATGATCTCTTCCTTCCTTTCATCACACATCTCATTCCCAGGAGCTTCCATTCAAAGTTCCTCAATTGTTGTCAACCACCTCATACTTCATATCAGGACATATTATGTTGATTTCATCTAGTGAATGTGTGACCCATGCATTCCTATATACCTTTGAGGGAGGAGATCCTTTCTTTTGATTATGCTCTCATGATAAAGCATTGATCCATGTTACCCACAACCATATGACATGACTTCCACAATATCAAATGTAAGCATCCATACCTCATTTTTCCTTTGGGTCATCTAGACTTCTTGTAGCAGCTTCCTTGATTGAAAGAGCTTCAATCCCTTGAACTGCTTCACGTTTATGTCATGATACCTTCATCCCATGAACTCCACAAAACTGGAATTCTTGATGAAACACTTGCTTTTTCTCATGATCGGTGAACCTTTCAATGAAGATTCCATCAGAGAATCTCGAGGATCTAAAGTATCCCCATCAGCAGATGTTTCCTTTTGACAGATGTATGATGAACCTTGTACTAGATGACCTTGCCACTTGTGTTTTCAATGAGATTCCCAAGAGCTATATCCTAACTGTCTTTCATGCTTTTCTATGATGATGTCCCAAACTCTTGCTTCCAATGCTTCTATGATGTCTTGATGCATCCTATTTAGTGAATCATGATAGCCATATAATAGAAGACTTAGGAATTTGAAAAGAACTTAGTTGAGGAAGACTATCTCAGTCATAATAGAGATCTCATACTTCCTCTATCTTGGACTTCTTCTTTTCAACTTCCTCCACTTCTTCGGTGACATGACCTTCTTCTCTTCCTCTTTTGTTATTGTCCTTCTTGAGCTCAGGACAATCTCATTTGTGGTATCCATATTCTTGACACCTATAACATTGGATTTTGGCCATGTTCTTTTTCTTTTTGTGAGGACTAAACTTTCCAAATTGTCCCTTTCTTCTCATCATTGTGGCATAAGCTTGATTTTGATCACCTGCTCCCACATCAGATTTGGCCTTCAGTCTAGATTCTTCAATCTTGCATAGTGACCATATATCCTGGAATGGAGTGGCTTCTTTCTTCCCATAAATACTTGAAGTAAAGTCACCCCATTCCTTCGGTAGTGCATTTAATACCACTGTACTCATTTAACTATCAGACACGACTTCTCCCAATTCTTGTAGTTGATCCCAGATCTTAGATATCCTCATAAAGTATGAGGCTATTCCATCTTCCTTAGACATATTCAACTTGTAGAGTTCTTGCCTTAATGAGATGGATTCTCCAACAGTGCTTACGAAATACAACTCTACTAGTTTGTCATAGATTTCTTTGAAGTTGCGAGTTTAGATACATATGGGATGAGGGGATCCTTGATGGATTCTATGAGAATCCTTTGAGCCCTAACTCCCCCTTTCATATACTTGGCAAGAGATTGAGCATCTTCCTCTCCTGGTTTTGTCATAGATCCTTTGGCATGATCCATGACCTCATTTTCAATGAGATTTAGATCTGTACTTTTCTTTCATGCAATATAGTTTGAAACCCCAATGAATTTGTTGCTTTCCTTGCAAAAAGTCATTTTTACAGATTCAGATAAGGTCATATACTTGATAGGATGCTCCTTTCTCCTTGCTGCTTCTTTGATGTTGATGATGATATAGAGGATAGAAAAATTCTCCTTGATTAAGGTAGTTTTCTTCAAGAATGATCCTTGATCCCACAGAGAGTGGGATGACACCGCCTTTTGATATAGCTTCATTTTTATGAATAGTCTTCAAAACACTTTAACTTGAGTAGATGTAGGGTTTTGGCCTTCTCCCTCTTAATGATGATCCCAATACTCCTTTGTAGACTTCTTTGATCTCGGGTCTTGACTTCAAGATGATTTTTGCTTTGATGCCTTCCTTGAGATTTGATCCTTGAGTATCCCTTGATAAGATTCCCTTCCTTGACTTAGTCACCTTAGCTTTGATACCATGTTGAGAAATCTAGGGCATAGAGATTAAGAGATTTCTCTTCTATTAGTAACTGCTTGTGAGTGTTTTTTACTTCTTTAGATTAGGATCTTCTTTTATCTTAGGTTATTAGTGTTCTTCTTCATCAAAAAACCACCAATGCATAAACCATAAAGAGACAAGGGACACAGAATATAGGCTATCAGCTAGGGCCAAAACCTCTCACTCCTTGAGAGGAAAACTCGAACAAATTCTTCTTCTTATAGAGATTCCAATTGACGAATACCAAGACCAAGACCCTTGACCTAGTTGCCACTCCAAGACCAAGACATAGTTCTCTTGATGAGATCCTTTGACAATGACAGTCAACCTTCTACTCTTTTTCCTTTTCCCGACTCATATTCTTCTTTGACCTTCTTCAACTTCAAAGGTTCAACCTCCCTTCTAGACTTGACCCTCTTCTTATCTCTACCTTCTTTCTAGACTATACCTTCTTATTTCGGCCTTCCTTCTGCTGCAAGCAAACTCAGACTATGCTCCTCTTCTTCTGCTGCAAGTAAACTCGGTGAAGGTAATATGACTTTTCTCCTCTTTTTTGTTGTAATTAAACTCAATGTATTCTTCTTCTGTTGTAAGTAGGCTTGGTGGAGATTAATATAAACCCAGAAACAAATCAAAGAGGAGTTCAGATTATACTCCTCTTTCCTTTGTTGTACATCGTTGTACTTGCTACACCCTTTGCTTCATACCCGATATCCTTTGTATTAATTGCAGATTTCAGACTTACTACTGTACCTTCCACTTGAAACTTCCTACTGTACCTCGCATTTTAGACTTCCTACTATACCTCGAATTTCAGACTGTAATCTCCGAAATTTTGCTTTGAAATTTCTATGTTGAAATGCAATCCAAGTTGGCTATTTATAGTTGTATGTTCATGTATATAAGCCAGCATGATAGTAAATGAGCTGACATGTCCTTTGAGAAGATATTTTTATTTTTTTGAAGCCGACTTGTAGGAGGATGCTAGTGCTTGTCTTGGAGAGTTGTTTGACCCTTCTATTGACTTATATACAAATGTATCATGCCCAAGAAGAGTCCTTCATGACATTGACTCTCTTTGAATTTATGACCAATCCTAAAGGCTCACAATGGGAACCATTACTAAAAATAAAATTTCTTACTCATGAAACCCATGAGACAAGCATTGCAATAATAGTTTTATTTAAAATGAGCATTAACAATGCTCATTCAACCAAGAAGCAGTGATGATCAACCTTAGTGAATGCAAGATGACAACCAATGAGGCTAATGACCATCACATATTCTTAAGCTTTTGGATCACTTCTTAGATAATGTGCCGAAGTCAATGTGGAATGATGCACTAAGAGGAAGGCAGTGATGAAAACCTTTCCTTCAACATGAAACAAAAATCTAGAAATAGAAAAATGGTGCCAAATACTTGAGACTGGATGAGGAGTTTACTAGCTAAGGATAATGACTCAATACAAATTGAATAGACAAGACAACAATATGACTCAATACTCATACTATTGTCTCTTCAACACTACCCACCTATCAAACACAATTATCACATGATGGAAGTGATGACATTCTCATTCAAGGGTGACCTAGACAAAAGCATGAGGAAATATCAGATGAATTGGTGACATGATACTCATACTTTGAATTAGACAGTCTTATGATGGACAATAGACTAATAATGCATGCATGCAAGGAAATGATAAACCAACCTCTTAAGACACTTTTTATTATGCAAGGAAGCACGGATATACTAATGCAAAACAAGAAAAAGGGCTAACGCTATAAATTAGGGCACGAATTCAACTGAAAAAATGGAAATATGCAAAATAGAAGACGTAATATTCCTAATGGAAGATTTGCAGTGATAACAAAGGCAATTAATAACATTCACAATAAAATTTTATTTCAGTAAGGAACATATGAACATAAATTTCTCATCAACGCCAAAATCAGCTCATTTTTCATTAATAAATAAACTGGAGTACAATAAAAGTTGGATGAGGTGAACCTGGGCTTGAACAAAGGAAGCTACAAGCCTCAGGTGATCAATACAAAGTGCCCAACTGTTGTGAATTTGTTGCTCCCAAAAAACTGCACTGTCCCCTCAAAACTACATCATTGGCTGACTTCAAGCTCTGATTTACCCCTCAAAACAACCCAGAAATTTCTGCAACTTTGGAGATGTGCTTCTCTCCAAAAACCTAGAAAGGTTTTTCCTTGGCTTTGACCTTCCAATTTGAACCCTTGGGGATTGGCCCAGTTTTTCTACACTGCTGGTTGACTTGGCCCCCCAAAAATACCTAGAAAATTCTATAAATTTAGGGTTGTGATCCTTGTAAAAAACCTAGAAAACCCAGAAAGGGTCTGCTTTGGTTTTGACCCTCCAAATTCGACCTCAAGAAACTTCCCCAAATTAGACTCCCAACAATTTCCCCACAACCCAGCTCCCCAATCCTCCTGTTAAGCCTCCTTCCAAGTGACCCCCACTAGTGACTGTGCAGTCCTATGTGAGGATGATGTAGGTCCTTTGACCAACAACTCAACCTAGGTATTTGACTAACCTTCTTTCTGTAATATCTCCTCTCCTACATGGCAACTTGTTGTGAATACCTCCAACAATCTTCCCAACTGAATTCCCTGACTCCCCTGCTCTACCAAACACGCAGTCTCTCCCACTGCATCCCTAGCTACTCCAAAACTGCATCTTTGCTGGCCAAGGCAACGTAGTCCACTGTTGGGTGATCTTCTCTCTGTCTCCATTGGAAAAGAAATCCCTCCTAGGGTGGCACTCAAAGTTCACCGAAGAGAGGGATGAGCTTCACTCCTTCGGAAGCTCCTGTGCTGAACAACACTTGTAGCTTAGCTAAACAGTCAAAGCAATAATGAAATTCTCAAATCATCAAAAGGCCCCAAAGTTTGCTCACTTCCTTCAATTTATTCTTGCTCCCTTGGGCCCCACATGGGTCCCATCAAATATTTCATTCCCCCACTTAGGAAAATCAAGTTGCCTCCAAGGGGTGCATATTTTGGGTGGGTGACTAGCCCCCACAATCCACTAATAGGCACATTGAGCCCCTTTCTCTTAAGTTCTTCCATCAAAATTGCATTAAGCCAAAAATAAAAAAATTGCCAAAAATGGTTTCTCCTCACCTTGGGAAAAAAATTAGGTAGGGACATTATAGTCCTCCCCTCTTGGATGTTGCTTGCCCCCAAGCAACTACAAAACTGGGTGCTGCAAGATTTGTTCACTCTCCCATGTGGCATCTCAGGACTGAACTAGGTCACTCTCTGCCATGACTCCGCTCATAATGAGACAAAGTGATCTATTAACCAACTGAATCCCAAAATCCCATAGCCAACCTATTGTGACATAGCTCTAATAATTGTTGGAATCCATTCATGCCTCGTTTCTAGTCCCCACATGCAATCAATATAAATGCTCCATATATCATGAACTAATCTAATGCATGCTAAACTTCCTTGTGCTTGCCACTGCATAGTACTGATGACCATTGGAAACCACATGTGCCAAATAGCTATCCCCTGAATGCAACCAATAGATGGGTTTCCGTTACTCACAATCGACTTAGTGCATGTGGATCCATCCTGCTCTTGCCAACCATCACCACTAAGTATACCATCCACCTTCTCAGTAATGTGCCAATACAATGTTTGGAGCCCGAACACCCACTTGAAAGTTGCCTTAATCATACATGGTGTCGTCTGCTCATGCAGGATCCTAACATGCCCTATGGAAAGAGTGGCACATGTATCCCCCATGACCAGTACTCGAGTGTAGGCTTAGTGATGAGCGATATGCCACCCCTACAAAAGATCACCTCATCTCCCAACATGTGGCTGTCAACTCGCACATTGATCTTCCTCCTCCACTGTAGAATATCTATCATTCCCCTGAGACACTGAATCTCATAGCATTGTCTCAAGAAAATCCCCCAAGTTTAATTATCCACACTATGGGTTTGGATCGAACACAACAAGGCTCCCCTCAACTTCCTATGGTGCCAACGAGTGGAAGATGCATGGGTTCCGATGGGTATGATCAAGAACCCATGTGGATGCTCCCGGGCCATCCCATGACCAATCCGCTCTCCCAACCTGGGTATCTCCACCCTAATGACATGCCTAACATCCTCGTCAAGGAACATCCCTGCTAGTAGCACTCCCCCTATCCACAGTGCAACCCCGCACACTACTGCATATGACCATGTATCCTCATGTCTCCTGGCATACAACTGCACCCAATCACACATCTCTATGCACTATCAGACCTTGCTACCTGCTTATGCATCACACTGGATCAACTGGTACCCCTCCTTATTGATATGTACTTCACTCTATGAGGGAATGCACTGAGATGTGAACCGCTCCTCCTACACCTTGATGCAACCCTGCACACCACTGCGCACCTCTGTGCTCTTCCACATATTGTTGTGCACCATTGCATACCCATATACACCCCTGGATATCAAGGTCTAAGACTGAGTCCATAGGCATGATCTTGCATCCTGTCAGGGTCGCCATCTCTACTACCGTTGATCCAAATTTGGATCCTTAAACTCTCTTAAATCTACCTTAACTCTGTAAAAACTCATACCAGAGTTTAAAGCCTTGTGGATGTTGAAGCCTATCAGAATAACCTCTGAACAACAAAAATTTGCAGCCAACACTGACTAATGAGGACCTTCAGTCAAAGTACGCTGACCAAGGCCCATGAAAACCACGCAATGGCGCAAACTAGCAATTAGGAAGCTCAAACCCAAAAACGGAGGTTGTTTCTGATGCATGATTAACAATTGCGCATCGCTGGACAAAACCCCTCAAAATGGAAAATCCCCGAGTGCTCAGTCACAAGGGAAGCCAGAAAACCATGGGAAAAGTGCTAAAACCGAAGGCGGGTCCTGCGCTCCAAAACCAGCAGAACACATAACACTCTTACTAACCCGAAGTCAGTCTAATGAAGAGTGTGTCGTACCACTCTTATTGATCCAAAATCAGTTCCAAATAAAGAGAGTGTCTCAGACCACTCTTACTGACCCGAAGTTAGTTCCAATTGATCCTAGATCAATATCATCCTACAATAGGGAGTACGATAGTTACACAATGTGTCCATCGGTACAACTATAGTCCCTATCCTCATTTCCCTACTCATTGGCAAAATGAGCGGTACTTCCCATGAGTCCTAGACTTCATGGGTAGGATGTCTCAACAGGAGAAGGGTGAACCACTCATCTTTCTTACATGTCACCACGGGGTATCATAGGGGAAGGCTGAACCACTTTCCCTGTACACAACAAACCACTAGGGGAAGGCTGAACCACTCACCCTATGGTTTCTCATTGCTCCAAGAAGTACCTGAAGCCCCCCGGAGCTCCCAGAGCTCAATGTCCATCTCATACAGGACCCTCATAAGAGGGTATCTCCATGACTCCAAGTTGTTCTCGGAAGGCCAAGAACTTGAGCTTCCCCCGTGGCTTTGTCAGAATATCAACGACCTACTCATCAGTCCCAATGTGATGGAACTTTATTGCTCCTTGTTGTACCATATATCAGATAAAGTGATGCTTGATATCTATATGCTTGGAGCGATCATGAAACACGAGATTCTCTGATAAACGGATCCCACTCTGGTTTTCACAGAGGATCACGGTGGTATCTAGCACATGTCCAAATAACTCACTGAATAGCTTCCTCAACCAGACAACTTCACAGAAGGCCATACTAGCAGCTATGTATTTGGCCTCGGCAGTGCTCAAGGCAACCGATTTCTTCTTCCTGCTCATCCAAGATATTGAAGCAGAACCCAAAGAAAAACAACATCTAGAAGTGCTATTGCGATCCACCACACTGCCAGCCCAATCAACATCAAAATAACCATGCAACCTCACATCTTCGACAGTGTATCTCAGTCCATGAGTGATTGTGCCCTGAAGATATCTCTGAAGATTATTGGCACCAATCCAATGTATTTGGTGAGGGTCAACCATATATTGGCTCAATATGTTAACTGCAAAACATATGTCTGGACAAGAGTTCACCAAGAACATCAGTGTGCCTATGAGTTGATGATACTCAGAAGCATTTCCCAATTCAGGTTCAGCAGCATTACCACATAACTTCTTAAAGTTAAGTTCCATCGGAGTAGTCAGAGGCTTGCAGTTCACCATCCCAAATCTTTCCAATATCTTCACAGCATATTTTCCTTGAGAGATGAAAATTTCACCTGGCTTTTTCTAGACCTCCAACCCTAGGAAATAGTGCATCGGTCTTAGGTCCTTCATCTCAAATTCAGAAGCCAACTCCCTCTTACATGAGATGATCTCAATATACATCAAAGTCAGCCAATCATGCTGCCTCTTAAGTAACAAGGATATCATTTTTAGAGTCATCAGATATCATATTATAATCAGCTATCATGAATCAACACCCTTTGACATGGTTATCTTTCTTGAAATAATCTATGGCTCCCTCTGAGGCCATACGTCAGATGGTCATTTAGCTTTCAACGATGAGCTTGCTAAATGATTTCTGCCATGTGCATGAAACTACTCAATAAGGATGATTTTCTCATCCAGGCATTTGTATCCATATGACCATGATAAGTGACTTTTCTCTGACTTCTGAATTTCGTCATCTTCCTTTGAATTGAGGAAGTATAACATCAACTACTATACGAGGAAGAAACAATGCTGCTATATCGAGAATATCCAATTTCAAATAATCTGTTGAAATGAGCAATATGCCGAAACCATTCCTAACCAGGATATTCCTTTATGTTTTATTCCTTCCAAAACTTTTCACATAGCTACTTTTGTGCTTTATCAAAAGTCCTGTGTGCAAGATGTGAAGGACAAAGAAATAGATCCGTCCTTAAATTCACCAGACTATCTTGAACTTACACATCTTGTTCACAACTTCGATTGTGAACAAGGTCCATTGCCAATGCTTCTGTCATTGATGACCTTCCATGCTTGATGTTGAGTTTCTGAATATAATTGCTGCAAGTGGATAGAAGTGCTAAACTGAAATAAAGTAACTGTGTTATTCAACACACGACTGTGAGACCGACTGCTACAAAGATGCTAATACCACATTGATACCAAATAAAGCAGAATACCCAAGTCATGAGAACGATATACATAGAACAATGAGTGGAGGGTCGAGCCTTTTATTTCAATCTTTAGCCGGAATTTTGAACTCTCTTAGGAAGTCGAAAAGTTACAGATGGAGTATAACCTTTAACTATTTATGGATGGAATTAACACTTTTACGGCATATGGATTACCTCATTATCTCAGAACCACCTGTAAATGTGCTCAACGAAATCCTTAAAAGAATGAAGTAAGCTACAGGCCCATAAGCCCTTTCAAAATTTGTCTGCTCGCCAAAACTTTTAAAGTTCCCTAAGGCCATACGAGATTTCAGAGTGATACACAGTAATTTGTCACTATCCTCATTTCAGCCCTTCTACTGTGTCATGTGTCAAATCAACATGTTCATATCTTCCCATTGATGCAAGAAGATTAAGAAAATGCTCTCTGTTGCTGCAAATGACCCTTATTCCTTAAGTTTCTGCCTCGTCGCTAGTAAACCCTTAATATGAGTGACGTTCCTGTGTCCATAACGGTCTCATTGCGACTCTGTCGCTGGAGTACATCTGTTTCCCGCGATAGTTAGATTTCTAGACCCGACGTGAGGTAACGAGTTGTGTCCTATGACGATGAGTCTACGTGCATTGCCTCCCTGTGATGTAGTCACGACTAATCAGTTTATGTCCCGCGACGATCCAGATTGGGTGAATTCGTTTCAACAGTTGGCCTTCTAGATGTCTCTAGACTTGGTTGTTGGCATAGATGGTGTCACCCTTCCTCCTCTGGTGTGGCAGTTCCATCATTTATGCTACCTTCCTTGAGGATGAGCTCTCTCTTCCACATTTCATGGAGACTCCTTCTCCTATTAAAGCACTCACCTTCGATATGACCAGCTAGTTAGTAATTCCTTGGATTGGGCAGTGCTGCTAGTGCTTTTGTGTTTTATAGATAGCTGGTGTGGGTGTGACAAGTGTGGGATTGTTGATAGCTTGTGGAAGGTTGTGGAGTGCCCTTAACTTTGTGTAAAAGCTTATGAGTGAGAGAGAGACATTGTATGTTGGGAGATCCATCCTTAAAGAGTGAATGCTTGAGAAACATACTGGTTGGATCTTCTGAGAACGCTTGCGACATCAAGACTTTGGTTGTAAGCTTGCTCTTATTTCATTATTAATACAATCAATGATGTTTTCCTATGTCTGGTATGCAGTTTACTTGATAGCTCATGACTTCTTGACTTTGTGAGTAAATAGATCATTGTTGTTTTCTGGTTACGTGCTTTGTTGTATTTCTTTTGCATTGCTTCAGGTTGATCACTCATTAAGAGGAGGAGGAAACGAAAGCTGGAGCGGCGCAACGGAACTTCATCGACCACCGGTTGAGGTAGGCATCCAACAATGACTGTTTCAGGAAATCAATTGTTGATCTATCTTTGTTGTGACTAGACCCACTCTAGGGCTAGAGAGGTTTCCTCCATCCACAGAGGGAACACTTTCCTACACCACAAGTTGGCGACTCCGTTGGGGATTCTGTCTTATGTTTTCTCTCATTTGCTTTTGCTTGATTTTTGAGTCAATGTCTTTTGGATTTTGGGATTGAACCATCAGTCTTTTGGGTTACCTGGGTCAATTTGGAAAGTCCCTTTGTTGCCTGTAACGATTGGAAAATCTTCGTTTGGGAGTTTTTGTTTGCCTTTCATTGTTTTTAAGATTGTTGGTTAAAAAATTTAAACAGTCACACCAACATCGCGTTGTCTTTGCTTTGTGAGTCTGTGTGTCGCTAAATCCTGTCACACAGTTGCGACGATTTCCCGTCGCGTTAAAGATGTGTTATTCCGCGATGACGTCACTCTATTGCTACGATAGTGGCTGATCGGCTCTAGTTGCTTGTGTTATACCCGCGACAATTCCTATAGAATTGTTTTTGTCAATTCTGCCTCCTGAATTCATCAGTCTGATTCATCCCTTGTCGTCCTTCTCTTATCTATTCGCTTGTTTTAATTTCTTTTAGTTAAGGTGCTCACTTTTTGGTTTCATTGAAGTGAATCTTGTATTTTGGCTCTGTGACCTAGTTTTTCAAGTTTTGAATTATTTGGCTTGGTTACTCGTCTTTTCGAGATTCATCCGCAACCCTCCCGTTGGTTTGCTTGAAGTTTTTCATCGCTTGTTGCTTGCTGATTGATGTTTAGTGTTTGTTGAACCAATTCCCATGTTGATTCGATTATTTCACTACCAGACATAGATTACAATTGTTTGGGTCAATCAGTTTCATGCTTTCTTGTTTGTTTCTTTAGAATTCGAAGCTATCAAAGTCAAAGATTGCATTCATTAGTGTGCGAAAGTGAAAGTGAATTTTGCATTCCAAGTTTTCATGTTTGAAAAATTAGAAAGCAAATTTTAAATCTCTCATTAGTAGTATTGATGCACTGTAGGGATTGATGTGTTTATGCATTGTGTCTCTTGAGTGACTGCATTTGCTGATCTTGGTTTTGTCTTGGTTTGGGAATGATCTCTCTACCCTTCTGTAAGTAGGAGTTCATCGAAATGAAAGATGCTTTATTCATTCTAGTTGCATCCTAGGTTTTGATATACATACGGTAAGGCCTGGAAATTGAAACATAATTCAAGATCAACTCTAAAATGAACTGAATAAACCTAACAACGCATTGGAACATAACACACATTATTTAGAGGTCTAGGCTAGAGACGTGCTCTGGCATCGTTAAACCTAGTCTCTATTGTTTTCACTTAAGGTTGGGTGATTCCTCCTTCTGTGATCCAATAGCTGCTAGCACGGACTTGCGCTCCCAATACCATTGAGTATATGTTGGGAGACCCCACTAGGTTATCATCCTATATCCTTAGGAAGCTGTGTCTGCCGCCTTGCAAACCGTAATGCACCAAACACAACATTTGGGAAGACCGACTACCATACGGAAAGTCCTTAGTTTTCATATGATTGCCAAGGTGTATATGTAGTTTTACGGGTTGTTTGGTAAACCTTTTGCCTAGTTCTCCAGAGTAGTCACTTTCGTTCCTTTTCGGACTCCCTAAAATAAAAGGTCCATCTGAGCACTTGTCCTTTTAGGCTCATTAAATATTCGAAGGCGACTAGAGTCATCTTTTGGTCCTTTTCTCAACTCTTTAAAGATGAAAAGGTCAAGTTCTTTTCCTATGTCTTAAAATTTATTTGGCCACGTTCACATTCACCCAGTTAGATCTTGTTTGCGTAGGGTTCTTTCCTTACTTGTTAGTTTTCCTAGGATTTTGAATTGATTCATCCTGGTGGAATCATTGATCCCGTCTCCCATTCCAAGCGACCAAGGATCTCCATCTTCTGTCGCTCCTAAGGTACCGGTTGTTAGTGATACTCTTCCTATTATCCCAAGTATCCAACCGCTTAACTCTCGCACTGTAGAAGACGAGTCCTACGACATCCATTGGAACCCCATTTGGGAACCTTCCGAAGAAGACTTTCTCATTACTCCTCCTAGTGTTTCAGTCACGATGTCTTCCTCCGACATGGATGAGATGACCCCCATCTCCGGTGAAGAATCCTTTGTGACAAAAGGTGAAATACCTATGCTTGCAGAAACTTCACCTTTTCGAGTTACTTCCCTTGGTGTCACGTTGCCTTTATGATATAATGCTTTGGCAGACATCATCAGTTCTAGATCTCCCCTTTTGAGTTCCATATGGTCTCGTACTGTCCCTCTGACTTCGGAGCCTTTTACACCCCAGATTCACAATGTGTCTATCACATCTGTTCTGACCATTCCAACCGTTTGTGTGGCTTCTTCAACCCTTGTTGTCAGTGCCGCCACTGCTTCTTCAGTGATGACTACTATTGCCAGGCCTTCTGTTGGTCCTACCAATAGTGGCCCAACGACAGGAGTTGTTAATCCTAAACTAAGTGCCCCACCTTCTTCTGGTTCCTTTCCAGCAGGGGGCATATGATCAATATATCCAAACTCTTCGAAATCTGGATCCACAAAATCTATTTCATTATTATGATTCTCGCGGAGCTCATATCTATTACCCTGGACCCATGGCATCTCAACCTACGATTGAGGTCTCAGTTCCGTTGTCTATTTCTTGGGGCACCACTGCTTATCATGGTGGCCAAGCACTGCCTGCAAATCTTCAAGGGCCACCCTATCAAGGTCAGCCGTCTTATGGGCAGCCCTCTCATGGACAGCAGTATTACGAACAACCTTATCCAGGGCAACCTAGAGGCCCACAAGGACAACCCTTCCAGGGACAACCTTCGGCCGGTGGTGGTTCATCTTTTACCTATTTTGGGAAACCTGTTGGTAATCCGGGACAACCTTACATACAACAAGGCCAACCTGGTATCCAGCAGGGCTACCCTTCTGGGCAAGTCGGTCAGCCTCACGTTCAGCAAGGCCAACCCACTGTCCAGCCTAATCAACCATCTAGACAAGTTGGTCAACCCCAAATCCAACAGGGCCAACCAAGTGTCCAGTCTGCTCAGCCATCCGGTTAGTCAGGACAACCCTCAGTTGGGCAAGGTCAACCCAATACCTAGCAAGCTCAACCATCTAGGCAAATGGGTCAACCTCAATCTCAACTAGGTCAACCTTCTAGCCAGATGGCTCAACCTCAAGGACATTCGTCTGGGCCTGCTCAACCAGGCACTCAAATGATCCTTGATTCTCAAGCTCCACCGGTGTTCAGCCCTAGTCTGGGCTCTAGACCCAATCCAGTCTCCAAATTCAGGTTGGATCCCAATCCCAACTTACTTATCAAATGTAGTCTGGCCCCCAGGCTCAGTTGGGAACCCAGCTGCCTTATGGTTTTTAGCAACCCCAAGGGAAAACTCAACTTGCCCTATACAAAAATTATCAACAATCGTAGGTTAACCCTTATCAGAATTTTCAGCAACCATATGTTGCCCCTGCGGATTAGGTTGGTAATCAGTGGAATGTAGGGGGCCAAATCCAAGGTCAACCATCTAGTTATAGGTATAACCCCTATGGACAAAATCCTTATGGACCAAATCCGTCTGGGAAAAATCAATGGGAGCAATAGGGAACTGGATGGAACTCTAGTGTTGTTCCTTATCTGCGGCCTCATATGTCCTTCAACCCTCAATTACCCTTTTTGGCAACGTTGGAATTACCGGATGTGTCCAATCCTATTCTTCATAATCCGTATTGGCCACTGGTTCCAACTAAGATTCCCGGTGATTGTCTCAAATTTGATGGTAAAGTTGGAGAAGATCCCCAAGCTCATGTCATGACCTATCACTTATGGTGTTCATTGAATTCATGGCTTGATGATTCAATCCAGCTCCGCCTATTCCAACGGACTCTCATCGGCTCTGCTGCCAAATTGTATATTGAGGTAGCTCATGGATCTTTTCAGGACTTTAACTTGTTGGATATGGAATTTTTAACTCATTTTCAGTTTCTGATTCGATATGAAATGGGCACACACCTCCTAACGTCTTTGATACAGACCAAAACCACGCATATCTCTGATCATATCCATGAATGGAGACCTAGTCGCCGTTTGATCAAGTTTTGGATTCCCGATCAGCTTCTGACTGACTGGTTCACGACCTCATTCATTGGTCCGATAGCCCGGGACATTGCTATAGGTGCATGTGTAACTAAAGATCAAGCTAGTGCGCGTGCTCAGTACCTTGACTTGGTTTACTCCCAGTCCGGTACACTATATGATTATTTGCTTGATGCTCCGAGACCAAGAACTTCCAAAGCCTTGCCAACACCATCTGTTGACGGCATTATCGGTTCTGTCAATACGTCCTCTAAGAAATCTTCCGCGAACCCTAGGAAGCAAAAGTCGAACGCTTCAAATGAAAACGCTTCTCAGGCTGTCTCCAATTTTGGTAACACTTCCGAGGTTAACATCGTTTAGTCCACCACGGCGGACAAAGCTTCGAAAGGGAAAAAGAAGGGAAAAGAAAAGAATAAGGCCGACCAACTGAAGCAGGATTCCCCTAAACCTCCCCTAGAGGAAGGTGCCAAGTGCAAACCTAAGTATCCTTGCCTTATCTATGACGAGGATCACTATACCAAAGACTGCCCGAGGTGGTTTGAAGTTAGTCATTTGTTGAAAGGTGCCCCCGAGATTCCTACCATGCTCAAAGAGCCTTTTCCCTCGCAGCAAACTCAAATGGTGGTTGATCCATCTCAATCCTCTTCTCCCTTTGGTTCTCAGATATTTATGGCTGGGACAATTCTTGTCCACATTAGTACTCGAGAAAAATAGTATCTGTCGCCTACCAAGAAGGAAACTGAGGTCCCCTCTAGTGCTCCTCTGTCTAGTTCTGGTCCTCTCCATATCAAGTGACCTAGCACTGAAACGGTCACCTGACCTCCTCCCAAAGGGGTGCTCCGGAAGTCTTCTTACAACCCTAATGCTCGTCTTGCTCAACACTATAGCATCATGGAGGAATTAGCCCAAGCTCCGTCATCTATGTCCTTATTAGAAGTTCTCCAAAGCTTCCCTTCCCAAAGGAAGTCCTTGCTATCGGCCATCGATGGCATTGACCCGGTCGACTTGGATTTGATCACTTTTGACCTAGACAGTCATGTACCAAGTCTGCCTCACAAAATTGCCTTCCTTATCCAAGTCATCATCAATTCTAAAACTATTCATCGAACAGTCATTGATGAAGGCGCTTCTACTAGCATTATGTTTATTACTTATTGGAAGGCTATCGGTTCTCCGACTCTGAGCCAGTCTCCTACGACCTTGGAAGCCTTTGATGGGAGAGAGTCTCATCCTTATGGTATCCTCCAACGCTTGCCTATTACTCTGGAGGGGAAGACGGTCGAAGTTGTCGATGCCAATTTAACTTAAAACCTCCTTTTAGGACGAAGTTGGACATATGCCATGCGAGCCGTGGCTTCATCTCTATTTCGTGTTATTCGTTTTCCTCATCAGGGGAAAATCGTCATGGTAGACCAGTTGTCCTTCTTTGCCTCTTCTTCCTCCGATGGCAACGTGCCTTTCGTGGAGCATACCTCCATTCCATGTGAGAGTGTGGGTGCTGGACTCTTTAAAGATCCTACCCTTATGGGTGTTTTTTCACTCCCACCTCCCAACATCGCTCCCATTAACATGATTTATGTTCGCTCTAATCCTTGGGTTCTTCCTCCTGTTGATCAGATAGAACCCTGGGGCATTGAGATGCTGTTGAGTCCTGCCAAGCTTAACTACGTCAAAATTGTTTCTATATCGGCTCCATCCACTGAATCTACTCCTTCGAGCAGAGCTCTCGACTCGTACGTTTAGTCCCCTTGACTTGGAGATGGCGCTTCTTCAGACCCTTTAAAGAAATTTTTTCCTTCTAATGAAGTGATTATTAAGACCATGTCCTTCTAGGAACCCCCTTGGTCTGATCATCACCATCGTTCCTCATTTCTCCCTACCCATCGGGAAATGCTTACTTGTCTCGAGCAGTGTGCTTCTTGTCTCCCCTCCCAACCCCTTCAGACGCCTATCCAAATTCATCAAGTTTCTTCTGAAGGGAATATGGGGAACATTACACAAAGACAACCTATTGACATCTCTGTTAATCCAGGGGTTGTCGAGCACATTCATGTCAGAGTAACTTGTACTCCGGGGGAGATTCAGCTTTATACTGATCTTTTTCATGAATTTCGTGATGTGTTCACTTGGTCTTACGAAGAGATGCCCAACATCGATCCTCGCATTGTGGTGCATGAAATACGTACATATCCGGGTGCCAAACCTATCCGAAAGCGTCTATGCCCCGTGCACCCCCGAAAGGCTGTAGCTATCAAAGCGGAAGTTGAAAAGCTTCTTAAAGCTGGTTTCATTTACCCTATCCCGCTTATAGATTGGGTTTCTAATATTGTTCCTGTGACCAAGAAATAGGGTACTATTAGGGTATGTGTTGATTATCGCAATGTTAATCGTGCCTGTCCCAAAGCTAATTTCCCCACACCTTTCATTGATCAACTCATTGATGAGTGTGCTGCGAGTGAGATTTATTCATTCATGGAGGGCTTTTCTAGTTACACCCAGATCAATATATCGCCTGCAGACCAACACAAGACAGCCTTCATCTGTCCGTGGGGTACTTTCGCTTATAAGAAACTCCCTTTCTATCTAAAAAGTGCTGGTGCTACCTCTCAGCATGCAGTGTCTTATACATTTCACAATATTCGGCACATTTTACAGTGTTACCTAGATGACCTTCCAGCTCATTCAGCAAATCGCTAGGACCATCCAAAACACCTTCGCGAAATCTTTCTTCGCTGTCGGCACTATCATATTCGCCTTAATTTGCATAAATGTGTCTTCGGCGTTGAATCCATCAGGCTTCTTGGGTTTTTTTGTTTCCAAAGAGGGTATCTGCCTGGATCCTCTCAAGGTTGAGGCCATATTGAATCTTCCTCCCCCTGCTTCTTTGTAGCAGTTGCAGAGTTTGCAGGGTAAAGCTAATTTTCTACGCCATTTTATTCCAAACTATGCTAAGGTAGCCAAAGGCTATACATGGTTATTAAAACAGGATACCCCTTTTGTCTGGGATGCCATTGCACAAGAGTCATTTGAGCAGCTCAAGGCACTCCTTGTTTCTGCTCCATTGTTACGTCCGCCTAATTATCACCGTGACTATACTCTTTATTTAGCTGCTGCCGATACTACTATCGGCATGGTTCTGGTCCAAGACGACGATGATGGTACTGAGCACATTGTCTACTATCTCAGCTTCAATCTACTTGATATGGAAACTCGATATGCCTATGTCGAGAAGTTGGCCTTGGCTGCTGTTCATACCGTCCAACGTTTCCATCACTATATATTGTTGCATACCACGACGGTGATTTCTGATTGCAACCCAATGACCTACATCTTGTCACGTCAGTTACTGGGGGGAAAATACTCAAAGTGGAATGTCATCCTTCAAGAGTTTGACTTAGATTTCACTACAGCCAAGTCTAAGAAATCCCTTGTTTTTGCTGAGTTGCTCTACTGCCTGCCATCTGCATCTACACCCTCTCGATCAGAGGACCATGTTCCAGACGAGTCTCTGTTTTGATTAGCACCCTCGAACCATGGTACGGGGATATTATAGTCTACCTTCAGATGTCCTCTTTTCATCCCGATTTGTCCAAGGATGCTCGGCTACGGATTCGCCATCATTCTCAACCTTATCGCATTATTGGGGACACCCTGTACCGCCTCGGCACTGACTCTGTTCTCCGCCGATGTTTAACGTTCGAGGAAGCCGAATGAGTTCTTAATGACTGCCATTCTGGCACCTATGGTGGTCACATGTCTAGATATGCTACTTCTCAAAAGATCCTCTGTGCTGGTTACTTTTGGCCTTCTATTTTTAAGGATTGCATTCTTGTTGTCTGTTCTTGTCATGAATTCCAAATCTACCAACGGAAAATGCGTGCGCCTCCTGCTCCTTTACACCCTGTCGTTACCATCGGCCCTTTTGCCAAATGGGGCATTGATTATATGACCTGTAACCCTCACTCGGCTGGGGGGCATGGGTATATCATCGTTGCTGTTGATTATTTCATGAAATGGGTCGAGGCGATGCCTACACTATCTGAGGACGGTCACACAGTGGTGCAATTTTTATTCAGTCATGTTATTTCATGCTTCGGAGTCCCTCAGCCATCGTCACTGATCATGGTAAACATTTCTGTAATCATATGATGACTGAGTTAATAACCTAGTTGGGCTTGCAACAGGATAGCTCGGCACCGTACTATCCTCAAACCAATGGCCAGGTAGAAGCTATCAAGAAAGTATTGGTCATGATGCTTCAACGCACTATTGGCATGCACGAGTCCAACTGGCATTTGATGTTGTTCTCCGCCTTATGGGCCTACCGAAATTCAGTGAAGGATGCCACCGGGTTTACCTCGTTCCAATTGGTTTACGGTTTGGAGGCTACCCTCCCAATTGAGTGTGAGATCCCTTCTCTTAAATTAGCCGTCGAATTACTCCCCAACACTACTCCGGTAGAAGAACGTTTTCTTTACCTAGAGTGGTTAGATGAGACTCGTCTACTAGCCTCTCTAGCTATTGAAGCACAGAAGAAGAGAGTGAAAACTCACTTTGACCATACTGTTCATCCCCATTCTTTTGTTGAAGGAGATCTAGTCCCACTCTATGATCAAGGAAATGATAAGATGGGGGCGGCAAATTCGAGCCCATGTGGCATGGACCCTATATTGTGAAATGTGTTTTGCAAAAAGGGGCTTATGAGCTGATTGATTACGAAGGGAATCCTCTAGATAAGCCCCGAAACGGGCTTTATCTGAACAAATATTATGCATGAATCCCGTGCATCCGATTTGTAAATCGTGTGTTTTCAGCATGTGTGTTTTCAATGTGTACTTACTTGTATGGCTTCGTGTGTAGGCGTAATCACCACTTATTGTGTCTTTTTACCTTTTTTACAGATGTCTGTTGCACCTTACGTTGGTTTCGCTGATGATGCCTACCATAGTACCCAGAATCATTCCTCTACGTCGTGGGTGATCTACGATCCTCATGGTGAGTTAGTAGATCTTCAAGGCATTTTTCTGGGTTTCACCACAAACAATGTTGTTGAATATAGCGTTGTTATTGAATTGCTGGCCAAGGCAATTAACCTCGATATTCGTGCATTGGTTGTGAATCTGGATTCTCAACTTGTTGTCCATTAACTCAATGGGTGTTATTCCATTAGAGATCATCAGATTTTAAGGTTGTATTTACGTGTTAAATTATTGGAAAGAAGTTTTTATTTTATCACTAATCAACATATCCCAAGAAGATTAAACACGTTAACTGATGCATTAGCAAATCATGTATTAGACAGACATTTATGCAACATGTAAATCAAACATTGTATAGAAGCATTTAGACACAATAATGAACCATAAGATAGCATGTATGTATATATATATGTCGTGTGGCGCACCGAGGCGCTCAAAAATAAGTGTATATGTCAAAAATAGAGTCTGTGTACATCCGAGACACATGTCTCTCAAAAACTCAGTGGCAAATAAAACCTAGGCATCTACTGCGGTGGGTTATGCTCCCTATAGCAGACCATTGCTCATGCAACCCGTCTCAAAAGTCGATGCACTCTAGGTATCACTCCTATTGTATGTATCTGATACTCCAAAGGGACCTCTTCGATCCCCCTGTAATCTGGGATCCCCTCTGTCAGGCCCTCAAGGTTACGGGCTACTGTCTCCACTGAATTGCCAGCTGGAGGAACCAAGGCTAGCTCTTGGATGACTTGTGGTTCCCTTCGTGCCTCCTGAGCCAATCCAACAGGCCGCTCTGGTCCCACATCTGCAGTAACATAAGATACATCATTAAGACATATGTATGAAAAATTCAAAAACATCATAAAAGACAAAATTTAAAAAATAGTGTGGTCAAGTGTTTACCTCCATCGTCCCACTGCTCGCCAACAGGCAGCATCATGTCGGGGTCCCCGCGAAAATCCATACCTGCTTATGGCCAGTCCTCGACGAAGATTGTCTGGCAACTCAGCCACTCCCGAAATAGTGTCACCCATGACACTAGTCGACCGCCACCCCCTCATGGCATGACATGTGCCCAGCGAGTGATTTGGGTCTCCCGTGGTCTTGGATCATCCAAATCCATATCCTGTAATTGAAGTTATGGGACTCACTCTAGCATGAGCAGAATCATAATCAATCCATAACCAAACTGCTTCGTTTGCCCGCGACTGCATTTGGTGAGCTACCTTTTCATGTTGGTGGTCACTGCCTCCACCCAGTTGTACATGGTCGGGTTAAGGCACTCAAGAGCCAACCGGAGGTGGGTCTTTGTTGCCTCATGTTGGGCCTGGGAGCTTGCTACCCTTGTCACCATAAATAGAACCGAACGAAGAATCAAGTCCTCTACTGTTGGAATCGCCAATTTCCCGCTAGTACCTGATTTACGTGCCCCTGGGCACACCTGAGCTATCAGCATGTCCAGTGATTCCCCACCAATTCATTGGCCCTCTAAAATCAATCTCTCACTGCAACGGGACAATCCAGTCAAGAAATAGATGTCTGTAGCATCAAAATCAATGTCTTTCCCCCGAATGACAAACTTTCCATCCGTTGGGTTCCAAGCACGAATTAGCAGCTCTAACAAATCGGGTTGGGCCCGAAGATGCGGAGTGAGGAATAATTTTAGTAACCCACAAGCACGCAAAGCATTTTGGCACCCAGCATTAGCAAATGCTTGTTCTTCGTTAACATCGTGAGTTATTTCTTGCCAGCAAAATGCCATCCTACCATGCGTCGGAGGAGAAATGAATTAGAATTCTTTTCATAAACTTAAATCCATGAACTATAAAAAAAATTCAACTTCACGGCGCCATTGCAACTGTTTTTAAAATAGTGGCGACAATGCGAAGACAATAGTTCATTTTTCCTGAGATCATTGCGAGAGTACATCAGTATCTCGCGACGATCGTGGAGGTGGTACGTATTATCACGCTCGGTCGTCGCTAACCCGAGCGGCTTTCTCGCAACGACCGAGAGGCGAACCCGAACTTAAAAAATCTTCCTAAAACCACCTATCCGACGTCAAATTGCATGAAAAAAACTATTGAAATGTAGCGCGAGGGAGAATGTACTTACTTGGCAAAGGTTTCAGGACGAACTGTGGACGGATGGTGCCGGAATCAGCTTGAAGAAGTCACTCAGGTTGGTGCTCCAAATGCCCAAAGGTAAAATGTGCAATGTGAATGGTAAAAATGAACTACCCCCCCCCCCTTTTTATAGTATTTTTTTTTTTTAATTAAAAAATTATACTTTAGGATGTGGGTTTCTTCCATTTATATTGCATTTTTTTATTAGGGTTTTCTGGGTTTAGACCATATTTTCCACAAATATGATTTATTTATATCGAATGGGTCTTACGTTTGGTGTGTTTTTGTGTAGAACTATAGCTAGCGAGGTTATGTCCTACTTGGTATACACTTGGTCCACTTTTTTTCAGAGTCCTCTTTAAGCTCTTTTCAGACTTAAAAGACGAAAACATTGCCAAGTTATTCCTTTTGACTCGTTAAACAAAATAAGAGGCGGCCCGCTTTAAGCTCTTTTCCAATCGTATAAACGTGAAAACATTATCGGACTTTTGTCGTTTCAAGTCCGATATCAGTTACGAAACGATGTGTCTTCGATCGCTTTTCTGCTCTTTCGGATCGATGTCACTAGTTACGAAAAGTAGTCCTTGGTCATAATGATCAAGCAGTCCTCTCGAGTATTGTTTTATACTTTTTCGGGCTCGAGGGACACAAATCTACGAAAAAGGACCCCCCCTAGAGTTTTCTTTTTCGTGTCTTTTTCAAACTCCATAAACATGAAAAAGACTCCATGTTTTACCTATGTTGGACTCGTTAAACCCTGACGACATTGGACTCGTCACCATGATGAGACTCGAGCTTATCCTCCCTAGGGCTTGTTAAACTATTACTAGGTTGGATTCGACTGAAGGTCGAACTTATATTACAAGCATATGCTATCCCCTTCAAGCTTTTTTTTCAAAAATAATTGGGGTACTTGCCAACAATGGTGGGGGGAAATTTGGAAATCATCATTGATTATATATGGCAGCTAGCCACCCTTGAACATCAACACTTTTGCCTCTTGTCAGGTTTGGATATCCATACATCGTCATTTGGCCTTCCACGAGTTTGGGTTGTAATTTTGCCTCGTTCCATTTGATCCACGTCGCTTCCATTAAGCTTCTGATCCCTTGGTATCAAAATGCTGCAGCATTCTGGAGTCGTGTCGCCGTTATGTTCAAGAGTATAATCCTTCTGCAGTTTACACTCTTACCCCCTCCTCTGATCTTCTATTTCACCATCTACTACTTGTTCCTTATCTCATGTCGTTGATGGGGGAAACATCATGGCCCTCCTACGACAGATTGTCTCCTGTTGACACCAGCTCATTATCCAGGAGATTGATCTAGAGATCCCTTTCAGTACCTTGGAGCTTGCATGCCTCAGTGGCAAGTTTTTCATGCCCGACGACAGACTTTCCTCATTGGTCTTCAATTGGGTGATTCCACAAGTGTTCGACTTTAGCTCATTTTTTACACTTTGTGGATTGTACTGGGTAGGACCTTGCGAACCATTGGCATTATTGGTGGTTTCTCTTGCTCTTGTTAACGGTTTACATCATTGGCCAGTAATCAAGAGACTCTCTATCATGTTTGACTTCAGCACATATATTCACATGATAGAATTTGTACTATGATCGGTTGGGTTTCAAGACCCCGAACTAAGATTACATATGTTCGGGTTGCGTGGATTGGTTCGTGATTACATATATGACTCATTGATGGATGGCTGCGACCATACCTTTGTCATTATTATGGTATTATCAATTGGGTTGCTGCGTCCATACCATAGACCACATTTTATATGTCTTATGGATGGTTGCGCCCGTGCCTAGACTATATGCACTTCACTATTACAGATATCAATTGTACTTGCGCTTGCAAGATCTTCAAGGTGGTTCCAGTTTAGACAGTTTCATAAATCATTTCACCCCTCCCACTCTCTCGGGCTTCACGCTTTAGGGGGCATCTGTTACACAGTAATTTGTCACTGTCTTCATTTCAGTCCTTCTACTGTGTCATGTGTCAAATCAACATGTTCATATCTTCCCATTGATGCAAGAAGATTAAGCAAATTCTCTTTGTTGCTGCAAATGATCCGTATTCCTTAAGTTTCTGCCTCGTCGTTAGTAAACCCTTAATATGCTGGACATTCTCATGTCCATAATGGTCTCATCACGACTCCGTCGCCGGAGTACATCTGTTTCCCGCAACGGACGAATTTCTAGACCCGACGCGAGGTAAGGAGTTGTGTCCTGCGACGATGAGTCTGTGTGCATTGCCTCCCTGCGATGTAGTCGCGACTAATCAGTTTATGTCCCGCGATGATACAGATTGGGCAAATTCGTTTCAACAGTCAGCCTTCTGGATGTCTCCAGAACTGGTTGTTGGCATATTTTGTGTCACCCTTCCTCCTCTGGTATGGCAGTTCCGTCATTTGTGCTACCTTCCTTGAGGATGATCTCTCTCTTCCACATTTCATGGAGATTCCTTCTCCTATGAAAGCACTCACCTTTGATATGACCAGCTAGTTAGTAATTCCTTAGATTGGTCAGTGTTGCTAGTGCTTTTGTCTTTGATAGGTAGCTAGTGTGGGTGTGGCAAGTTTGGGATTGTTGATAGCTTGTGGAAGGTTGTGGAGTGCCCTTAACTTTGTGTAAAAGCTTATGAGTGAGAGAGAGACATTGTATGTTAGGAGATCCATCCTTAAAGAGTGAATGCTTGAGAAACATACAGGCTGGATCCTCTGAGAAGGCTTGCGACGTCAAGACTATGGTTGTAAGCTTGCTCTTATTTCATTATTAATACAATCAATGATGTTTTCCTATGTGTTACAGGGAAAAGTGTCCACACAGAACTGCTTATCCCACTAAGGTGTGGTAGCTACCTTAGAAACAAACAAAGTAAAGCTACTTTCATTTTTCCTTTATGAAATATAGACGAGAGAAGAACAAAGAAGACCAACCTCTGTCTTGAGCTAATCTCCTAGTTTGATTCCTCTCTCTCTTGATAGTCTTTCGCTACTTGCTCCCTTGTATGCCCAGCTTCACAGAGTACCTGTAGGATCACAGTAGCATAACACTATACAAGAACATGGATCTATAATCATAAACAATCTAGGATTAGATGTAAATTGACCATACAAATGCATAAAACATAAATGACACAAGAATATGGAGGAAAACTTGAATAGCTTTTATTGATAACCAAGAAAGAGCCAAGGGAGTTACAACTAGTTGTTCTAACCCAGCATCATCCTCTCAGCAAGTAAGCCCTTCTTCACCTCACACAAAGCTTAGATCACCCAACACTAGGATGTTGTCTCATGAAACCAACAACAATTCCTTACAAGATGCAAAATTCCAACCTCTGGATCTCTGGGATGAGGGATCCATATATAGATATCTGTAAAGGAGATGAGTCAGCTTGTGATTTGATTAGTGTCTTCCCTCTGATAGTTCCTGCTTCCACTTGGAGATTGATGATATCTTACTCATCCTTGGTCAAATTCAAAGAGGCAAGTGTCACAGGAGAAGTTTCTGGAAGATTCCATGCCTCTCCACCTCGCGGATTGACACTGCCATTTGTCAGTTCTCATCCATCGCACCCCATAGAAGGGATTTTTGAAATGCAACGCACCCACAGAGTGTACTTAGGTGAGATGCAATGCACTTTGCCTATGGAGTAGCTGAAATGATCCTGTTTTGACCAGTTTTGAGCAATTTTTCATGGAGAACTTCTGGGAGAAGCTGTAATCAGTTGACCCTGTTCCTTTAGGGGTTAGAACAACACTTTTAGGGACTTAGGAGCCCTTGGTTTATGGAAATTTCATGCTTGGGGTTGTAGTGCCCAAAAATGTCTATAACAGTTGCCCCCTAAAGCATGAGGTCGTTAATCTTTCGATGTCAGGTGAAATGCTTTATTATGAGGATCCAAAGTTCTTTCAAGCTGGGAGGAGACCTGTAATAAGATACAATACAATACATTATCTTCATAATATTTTCATGATCTAGCTGAGGCGGGAATTCCCATGCTTAGCTTTATAAATTCATTTTCATGTACATAGGACAGACAATCGTCTGAGTGTAGACTGATGATTCTAGTAGAGTCATCATCCCTTTGATTGGATGATTATCTGTGCAGGAATAATGTACATTTGATGTGTTTATTTCCTTGAATATATATCACAGCCCGGATGGATGAAACTAGATCCAGGGTCTTCAATCTCGTTCGATCTTCACTCGAAGTACAAGTCTGTCCATGTGAGAGATGTTCTGGAGTCGAACATGGAAAGACATCGCCTGATTACCAACCAATGATGTAAGTTGTTAACAGGCGCGAGAGGAATCACTGATAATGATAATGACCCTCAAGGTACTGCAGTACAATTCACGTGGTGTGAATAAAGGACTTGGCGTCGAACACCACGCAAAATCTTTCGGTCGAAGGCCATTGATGTAAACCTGTCGCCGGAAGTGAGAAACTTGCCATTGAGGCATGCAAGCTTCAAAGTAATGAACGGGGTGTTCCTAGATCGACTTCTTGGATAATGAGCTGATGTCGACAAGAAGAGATCCATCACAGGAGGGCCTTAATGAATCCCACATCAATGACACGGAAGGGAGCAAATTATTTTAGTGGAGGTGAAAACGATCTGATGACATAAGGTTCAGGGTGGCAGTCATGAAAGAATGGAGTGTAAATGTATTGTAGCGGGTGAGACACAGGTGAATTCTATGAACGACTTCTCTTGAACATATCGGTGACACTGACGTGATGGATTGGTAGCATTAACCCCAAATGTGGATGGTGTGATGGGATCATGGTGATGTGACTGGTGAATGAAACAACTCAACCCGACTTGGATGCAGAGTGAAAGTGTCATGTTCAAGAACAACTTGCTACCAACAAAGTTTCTTCAAGTTTTCTTCGCAATTTTTCCCCAGTCATTGTTGACCAGTACCTCTTTATTTTTGTCAAGCTTGAGGAGGATAACATATGATTGTTCTATAATTTTCCCTTCGGGCAAACCCATCGCTATGTTTTAACGAGCCTAGCGATAGTGAAACTCATTCTTGTCTGCTATGGACAAGTTTATCGCTATTACGTTTTAACGAGTTTAACGACAAAGATAACTCGGTCCCTTTCAATTTTAGAGAGTCTGAAAAGGGAAGTAAAGGAAACTCCAAAATTCCTTTTTCGTCATCTAATCCCTTAAGTTCAAAAAAGTATAAAACAATACAGAAGGGATGAAATTTCGATACTTTTAACGATCCGAACAAAACAAGCGCTCGATCTTTTTGTGTAATAATCCCTCAGGTCCAAAAAGATTAAAATCTAAAGGAGGGATAGCACTTCTGGTCCCTTTAATGAGCTGGAGAGGCCAATGGCTCGGCAATCTTTTCATATTTTACGAGTCAGTTGAAAAGAGCTTAAAGGAGACTCGTATTTTGAGGAACGAGTGATAAAATTGGGTAGCAGCTGATTCTAGGTAAGGTTTGGAATTTTCCAATCACGGCAGTGTTACAAGGATGGCTAGTGGGATCACTCTTGCAGCTGTTCCTCAAAAGGGGTAAAAAATCAAATGGAGGTGAATGATCAGCCAATACAGAGTGGAGGTGATGATGAGAACACGACCAAGGCTTTAAAGGCTGAAGTACTACATTCACGATGGTTATTTACCGGAAAATAGTTCATTTCTTAATGAGCTTAAACGTGGGGAGAAACATTTGCTCATGACTTATGTTTATTTTTTAACGAGCTTGAACTATGTGCTAAAACTGCTCGATTAATCCAGTCGTATAATAAGAATGTCCCATTTAAAAACGGCAATTTTTAGAGTTTTTCCCCACATCCTTTCTTTATGAAAGTTAGGAAACGACCAATCCAATGAGTTTAAAGGGTTAGAGGACCTACAAATTTAAAAAATAAATAGTCGCTCTTCGCTTGCACGCCAAAAGGTTTGCATGGCCCCAGGTATAAAACAGAGTTTCAAGGTCACCTTTCAAATCTCCAACAAAACATTTGTTTTATCAAGAAAGGTCTACCTCTTTCAGGTTACCAAAGATTGTTCTATTCACAGCGCAAACAAAACACTTCTTCAGCAATGTCTACTGAAATAGACAAAGGTGAGACAATCCACTCACATAACTTTGACGAGAGAATCTTATTCCAGTCTAACCCCCTCTTCCAATCACGGACGGGAGTACAGTCCAGTCATATATCTCTTGTAGAAACCTACCCTATACCCGAAGTTTTCCTGCCGAAGCAGACTAGGGTGCATGCCCCCTGGGTTTCAGTCATGTCCCCCGAATCACTCGTGCTCATCAGGTGGACGGACTGGAGATTGATGAGACATTCCTTGTGTGAAAAGACCATTCAGGGATGGCATATGGCTATTTTCTCTGTGTGATCCGGGAAATGAAAGCTGGTCTACGAGCTTGACCATTCTTCCTTCGTGCGGAAAACACATTACTCTAAAGAGTGATGAGACAATGGCTCCCATGCAATAAATATAGTCTCGTCCAAGGAGTAGATTGTAATCTAGGGGTCCTTGAACTACCATTACGTTCATGTGAACGGTTTTTCCTCTCAATGTTATGGGCACATTGGGAAAGATCCCTAACGGTCGACTGGTTCCTTTGTCAAAGCCTATTAGATTTCTCATCTCAGGCAAAAGTGATGGTGAACCAAGCGCTTTCCAAGTAGTGGAGGAAAGGATACTCACAGAAGCCCCTTCATCTATGATGGTACCGGCCATAACCATTCTATATATTTGAGCAATAATTCGGAATGGTACACTAGCCGGTAAAAGGGGTCTGCCTAGTTGATTCCAGTCAAAGGAAACAACTAGGTTGCTTGGAGGTGGGACCAAATAGACGGCCGGGTATGACTCTGACGAACTTCCTTCCTGCGGTAAAGGAATGGGTAAATTGCCCCCATGTTCATCGGAGTCTGTGCTTAGGAAAATAATTTGGACAGTGTCACCCTTATTCTCTTCTGTGACTGTATCATTTGAAGATGGAACCTCTGAAGGCAAGATCAGGTCAACTGCTGCCTCGACCTTTTGACTTTCATCTGGTAAGGGTTCAGATGGTTTGTCTTCAATGATATATGCTTCGGCTGACCACCTAGGCGGGTCAACCGGATTTTCAACTAGTGATGGACTTGGCAAGAGTTTTTTATATCCAGGAGGAAGTCATAACGGTGAAACCGGACTGTCACACGGAATATGTCGATCTTGCGGACAAGATAGACCTTCCTAGAATCTAAAGAAGACCTAATGACAAGAAAACCAACTAGACACTATCTTTCTCTAAATATGCTTTAATAAACAATAGCAAACAATTATTTTTAGGGCCTACCTTAGGTCCAATGCTAGCTTGTGGATGCCCTCGCTCCTTCGATCCAAATGAGCTCCTTTTCGTGGATCTGAAAACACAAACAAGGCAAACAAATTAAATAGCACCTGAAAAGCCAATTGCATAAAACATATTTAACATGAAAGTCAAGGAGTCCATGAAACAAATAACATAAGATACTTGTTGAGAAAAATGAGTTTGATTGTATTAATTCAAAAGAAGAAGAACCTTACAACCTTTGCCTTGACGCTGTACAAGCTCCTCCCAGGGTCCAGCAAGAAGTCTCCTCTACTTTGACAAGTTTCACTCACTCCCCAATGAAACCAAAAAGGTATGTGAACTCTCCTCTTTAGGCTTAACTAGGAAGTCTTGATTTCACCAGCATTTACCCTCAAAAATGTTCAGCTTCTAACCTCCTCAGCAACCAGCCCAATGCCTGTATTTATAGTGCAATGGAGGGAGGTTACTAAATCCTCCTTCAAAGGGATAAAGCCCTCCTTCAAAGGGATAGCTCCTCTCATCAAGGGATTAGCTCCTTCTCTTTTGGGATGCATGAACCACCTCAGAGCAAACAATCCACGTCAAAATTCCTTCTAGAAACCTCTAGAATTAACCCAAAGTGAGTTTTTTAAGATAAAACTTGCGCCTTTTGACTTTCACAGCGGTCCGCACCTACACCGTTAGGGACAGAGCGGGTAGGTACGCAGCTTTTGTACACAGAAGGTGCGGGACCGCAGGTGACCATGAGAGAAAGTGCGGAACTAGAGTTACATTGATTTTTAATGTCTTTCTCTCATTTCCAAAGCTTGATTTGAAGAGCTGAGGTTTGAGACTTTCTTAGGAGGACAGTGCAAGTAATGATAGACCCATACTGACTACAAATAATCATGATGACGATATTTTTGTGTAACAGATTGCCTCCTAAAGTGCGAAGTCTGTAGTAGATGAGGATTTCTTATCATTTAGGAAGAGTGAAGTACTTTATCATTTCGAGGATCATCTTTTGGAGAACCCGGTTGGAACCTGTAAAAACATTCAATGCAAAATATATATATGATATTATATCATCGCTGAGGTAGGCATTCCCATGCTCAGATCAAAACTGACTAGAAAAACTAACTACTGCTCTGATACAGGAATGATCTTGTAAAACATCACAAGTATAGACTCATGTGGACACAGTATGGACGCAGCCATCTGTTTATGAATAGTCCATTATATAATGAATACAAAATTCCTCGCAGCCTAGATTGTGGTAACTAGATCCAGGGTCTTCATTTCTACTTCCCGAAACACTATGATTCTATCCACGCGAATGAATGTTTTGATGTCGAACATGGTAGAAACCACTTGATTACCAGTCAATGATGAAAACTGTTAACAAGTGTGAGAGAAACCACTAGTGATGTCAATGGCTCTCAAAGTACCCAATACAATCCATGAGATGCGAATAAATGTGCTGATGTCGAGCATGTCACGAAATCTTTTGATCGAAAGTCAATGATGTAAACTGTCACCAAAGGCGAGAAACCTGCCATTGATGCATGCAGATCTCAAGGTACTGACGATTCCTAGATCACCTTTCTAGATAATGAATTGATGTCAATAGAAAGCGATCCGCCGTAGGCAAGCCCACAACACAAAATCATAGATCAATTTGAAGAAATTTAGTTGCAAGAAATGACTCAGGGATGGTCAAGATGGATGACAGATATTTTACAGATGAATGGCTTATTGGCAGTGACCTCTTGAACACACAACGACACAACAGATGGTTTGGTGACAATTGACCCAAAGTTAATACCCAGAAACCGGTTGAAGACTTTCAATGTGGTTTGATCAACTGTTAGGCAAAGGATTTCCCAACCCAGGTGAATAAAAGTGTCGTGTTCAAGAGTGGTTACAAAGTATAACAAATAGGCTCATTTTTCTCTCTTTTCCCCCACCATTTCTGGCAAGTACCTCTTTATTTTTGACAAGCTTGAGGAGGATAACATTTGCTTGATTATAAGCTCATCCTTCGGATGAGTCCAACTTAGTTTAAATTCAAACCCTAAGAAGGAGTGGTTCGTTCCTGTTTATAATTGAACAGGTCCTTTACTGTGAAATTTTAACGAGTCCAGTATAGGATAAACTCGGCGTTTTTCAATTTTAGAGAGTCTGAAAAAACTTAAGAAGACTCCAGGGTTGACATTTTTCGTAAATTTGTGTCTCTCAAGCTCGAAAAAGTATAAAATAATACTTGAGAGAACTGCTTTATCTTTTACAACCAAGGAGTACTTTTCGTCATTAGTGCCTTTTACCCGAAAAAGTAAAAAAGCGATCAATGACACGTCATTTTATAACCAATATCGAATTTGAAACGACAAAAACCCAACAATCTTTTCATGTTTTTACGGTCAGAAAAGAGCTGTAAGCGGACCGTCTTTTAATTCCGTTTTAACGAGTTTAAAAGAAACACTCGGCAATCTTTTCATGTTTTAGGAGTCAGAAAAGAGCTTAAAGATGACTCTACTTGTTTTTCTGTCGAAAATGGTAGATTTCACCTGAATAATCCTTTATTCTGCACAAAAACACAAACATTACCCATACCTATTTGAAATGGATAAAAACATCGCAAAATACCTTTTCAAAGGGAAACATAAACAAATTTGCAATTTATTTACTCAAAAAACTTATAAAAAGGGCCTTTGTCAAATCATTTTTACCGTTTGAGTTTGGGTGAGAAAATAGTGCTTTTGCTTAGAAAATTTCCCGTGAAGATTGTGGAAAATCCAACCGTCGGAATCGAGCTCCGTCTTCTCCAGGTACTCCACATCATCCTACTCTTCATTTTTAACCATCTAATTTTTTGTTTTAGTCCTTTAATTCATTTTTGGGAGGGTTTTTAGGCACAAAACCCGCGCGCAGGGGCCCGCAGGTTTACCATTGCGGACCCGCGGACCCTGACTTTTTCTCCATTAGGAAAAAGCTCGGGGTCCGCACCTTTCGTGTAGAGAAAGTGCGGTCCCACGCACTGTGTCTAACCCGGAGGGTGCGTACCCCGACGCAAGGGTTTTGAACCCAAAAATTCTCAAAAATGGACCAATCAAAATATTTTCTAGCAATTTAATTAATCTTTATACTTGATGTAGAGAGTACATCATGCTAGATTGGCATGAATGAGAGCATGAGGACGTGGATGCTGCCGCATGGAATCATCAGCCTTCACTTGATGCTTTGAGGGCGTGCGGACTGTACAAATTCTGGGCTGTTACACTAAAATTTGTCACCATGACTATTTGCAGTCAGTATGGCTCCATAAATTGTCATACTGTCCTCCTTGGCAAGTCTTATACCTCTGCTCCTCATGTCAAACTCCAAGAAAGAGAGAAAGTCCTTAAAAATCAATATAACTCTGGTTACGCAGTTTCTCTTACCCTTACCTGTGTGTACGCACCTCAAGTTCATAATACCTGCGTACTTGTACGCTCTGTCTGTAAAGGGGTGGGTGCGTACTCCTGTAAAGGTCAAAAGGCGCAAGTTTTACTTCAAAAAAGTTACTTGTGGTTGAATCAAGAGCATTCTAGAAGATGGTTTGACGTGGATTAAGTGCCTCCAGATGGTTCATGCATCCCAAAGAAAGAGGAACTTATCCCATCAAGAGGGGAGCTATCCCATTGAAAGAGGGGCTTATCCCATTGATGGTGGACCTGATTAACTTCCTCCAAAGCATTATAAATACAGGCATTGGGCCAGAGGGAGGGGAGGTTGAAAGCTGAACATTCCTAAGGGTAGATGCTGCTGAAATTAGGACTCCCTTATAGAGCTTGAGAGGAGAGATTCCCATCCTTTCTTAGCTTCATTTGGAAGTGGGTGAGCTGATCAAAGTAAAGGAGAACTCTTGCTGGACCCTGGGAGGGACCTGCACAACACCAAGGCACTGGTTGTAATGGTTTCTTTTGTTTCCAATTAATACAATTAAGTTCATTTTTCTCAACAAGTTGTTATATATAATTTGTTTCATATACTCCTTGGTCTTTATGATGAATATGTTTTATTATATGAGTTATTCAGGTGCTATGTAATCATTTGCTTGTTAGTGAATGCAGGCTTCAAGGAGAAGGAGGAGCTCATCTGGATCAGAGAGGCTTGGCTGCTACAAACAGCGTTGGACTAAAGGTATGCTTTAAACACCTGGTTGCTTGTATTTTAAATGCATATTTAGGGAAGGATAGTGCTTGATTGTTTTGTTTGTCACTAGAAAGCCTTAGCTTCTAGGGAGGTGGGTTTTGTCCACAAAATTGACTCTTTCCGCATAACAAAATGGCGACTCCGCTGGGGAGACCATGGATTTGATTGATTTCTCTTTTGATTGATACTTTGATTTGAGAAAAGTTGATTTCTTTCTGGTTTTTGACTGATTGACTGTGAATTTGGGTGGAATAGCTTAGGGTTGAGTTAGTTTTTATTTTTCTTGGTTTTGAGAGCAGTACGCACCCTCTGCGTTAAGCACAGTGCGTACCTGTACGCACTTCTGCTTTGTACACAGAGCGTGGCCGCACCTGTGAAAACAGATTGCCTGCGTACCCTGTCAAAAGTCTAGAAATTTTCCATTTTTTCTTTTTTACCCATTAGATTTTGTTTATAATTTGTTTTTTGCTGCCCAGATCCACTGGTTACCTATCAGAAGTCTTCATCTAAGCTTGTTTCATTAGCATCAAGGGTTTTAGTGAAGTTCATAGAAGTTCTAGCCCTAGGTTTGATTTTTGTATTGGTCTTGTAGTGACTTTGGCTTTAGAAGTTGTAAAAACCTTGGATATCCCTGGCCTTTTCAGTCTTCTTAGGAGTCGGACCTTTCATAAAATCCACCTTTGTGAGAAACCTACCTTTGTGTTGTCTCTTTGCAGAATTTCGAGAAGGCTTGTTTGTTTAAGCTGTGAATTTCATTCTTAAGAAAAAGAACAAAAGCTTTTTATTTTTGTTTTTGACTGGTTTATGATTCTGCATCAACTAGTCCTTGGTTGAATTGTAACCGAGTAAAACATCCTGGAATTATATTTTGTAGGCTTTTACCTCATTAGATTTGCTTTTAGGTAAATTTCTTTTAGATTTGCTTTTAGGTAAATTTCTCTTAGATTTTCATAGATTTTAAAATTGATTTTTGTTAAGTAGATTTACATGCTTTGTTAAAATAGGAAAAATACAAAAATCTCTTTTGAGGAAAGTTTGTTTTAGTAGCATTTGAAGTCTTTGAAAAGAGAAAGGAAGTTTTCGTGCAAATAGTTAATGGTCATGTGTTGTGTGCTTTGGAAAAGATAAAGAGATTGTTTCTTTGATTTTCATTGCCAAGATAGTTGTCTTTATAAATTTTGCATTCTCCAACTCTCTTAGCTAGGGAATTCATTGAAAAGGAAAGATAGTTTAAATCATCTTAGGTGCATCTTTTTAGTGGATTTGAGTCGAGTCTACACACCATCAGTTTCATCTCCACTACCTTTTGTCTTAAAGAAAATCCATAAAATTAACGCTTAAAGTAAAATTTACTTAGTAACTTTTTATTTACTAGGGCTCTGAAACACCAACATAGATTAGGCTAGTGTCTTGGAGTAGGAGAGTAATTAACTCTCCAAGACAACAAAACCAAACAAGTAGCTCATCTTGTGGTAGGATAAATCCAATAGCTACATTTATGCTCTAGGAAAGCTCCTCTTAAAGGAGAAGCACGAGATCGTGTCCGAACTAGTGAGGGGATCAATCCTCCTTCATTGGGAACGATGCCAGATATGCACGTACTACAAACGGTAAACCTCGGATTGACCATTGTCGAGGAACCTGGGGTCACTTGTCGGTAAACCTTGGATTATTGTCAAGGAGCCGGCAAGGGGATTGAGCTTGTTACTCTGTCCTTGCGTGCTATCGGATCGTAGACTGTTCCCCCAGGTATATTTGTTGCTGTTGGTAACCTTAGTGACTATTATCTTTAGGATTCTACCCAAGGTGACAGTGGAGGGAAGATCCCACTGTACCTAGAGCAGACGTCGGCTAGACTCACTTGGATTTTCTGGGGGGTTCACTTCACTCGAGATAGTTAAAGTGGAGGAACTTGTGCCAGTCTATTCATTAAGCAGGTTGTCAGGGTAACTGTTCCACCCGCCACTTCTGTACTGAATTCTGCGATGTTGGATTTCATCACCAACTAGTGTTTTCGGTCCGGAAGGTTACTGTTTGTGTATGGTTTGATGCCCTAGATTATTTAGGCGTGTGATTCGAATTTGTTTGGTTCTTTAGAGACTTTAGGCGATTTGCTTTGAGATTTATTTTGTTTGCGTGTGGAGTAGTTAAAAGTTTTAACTGTGGTTGAATTACTGAGACAGTCCTGTAGACTTCGGGGCCAGTCTCCTGAGGTTGTAACCGTGTCCGATTTGTTGAGGAAGTCCCGTAGACTTCGGGGCCAACCTCCTGAAGACGTCCCGGGTCATTACGAAGGTTTGAAAGTCCTCGTAACTCCTAGTGGCAGTAAAGTAGGTTCACCTGAAGAAGGAGAGTCTTCGTTGGTAGTTCATTTTGATTACCAAACTCTGGAAAGAGGTTATAATCCTGAAGCTATTTCAGTTTTCGAACTTGCTGGTAGTTTTTCATCTACTAGTGATATAGGTGAAGAACCTGAGATATTTGAACCTGTTACTCCAACTTCTAGTGCTCCTGATTCACCTAGGGTAGAAAGAGTCATCACCGAAAATCTTCCTTCTGGTTTGATAGCTATTGAAGAACTTGCTCCGGAAGAAGAAATAGGCGTCCCTATCCCTAAAAATCAACCTACTATTGATCTAAGGGAGCGTGAATCCATTTTTTACAGTCCACCTAGAAGTACTACTTGGTATCTTTCTTTAACTAATTATTTGGACAACTCAGGGTTAAGTTTTTCACCACCTCGTGCTCCTTATCCACCTAGAGGTCCTTATACTCCTGTAAATATGTCTGTTCAGTCGTCCATGTTTACTCAATCGCCTAAATCTTTTTTGTACGGCGGTCCTTCTGTTCCATCTGGGTATCAGTCACTTTCTGGTACTTTTGCGGGAGCATCTCCTCAACCCATTGAACATGGGTTATTAACTGGAAACAATGGTAATAAACTGTTGAGCGTAGGAGACATTTACATGATGTCAAGTTCAATTCCCAGTTCTCAACCTCAAGGTGGCCAGTTACCACCTGGGGGGCAGCCTCAATTAATGCCTGGGGGGCAACCTCAAGGTACACAAATTGTGTCTGGGGGGCAACCTCAAGGACAGTATGTACCCATGGTACAATACATTCCTCAAGGTCAATCCCAGACTCAATATGTACCCCAAGGTCAACCTCAGTATCAATTTATACCTCAAGGTCAACCCCAGTATCAGTACATGCCTCAAGGGTATCAACCCCAAGGTCAGTACTTGAGTCAAGGTTTCCAACCACCCCAAGGTCAATCTTATGTTCAAGGTATGGGAAGTGTACCTTTCAATTATCAATCCTACCCTCAATCCGGTTATGGATCTCAATATCCTCAACCTGTTATGGGTCAATACCCTGGAATGAACATAGTGTGGGATCCATCGCAAATTCAACAGGTATTGCAGCCAAGTGTACAGTTGTCATCTCAAGCTGGACAACCCCTAGTTTCTGGTTCACCCCAGCAACCAGTCCAGCCTAATATTCAAAATTTTGTACCTTCGGTGGTTTCTCAGTCTGGGCCTATTGCACCTAGTACTCCATCTCAAACGACTGCTGCAACTACCGCAACATCTGTTCAATCTACCCCACTTACTTCTGGAGTATCGACAGCTCTGGTTTCTACTGTCTTTGTAACTACTCCTCAAACATCTTTACCATCGTCTGGATCCACCATTCAAACTACGGTTCAAATGCCTATAGGACAACCTGGTTTAAGTACGGTTGTCACAAATCAACCACAATTCACTTATCAACAGTACTAGGGACAATACTAATTCGGTCCTGCTGTCCAGCAGCCAGTTTACCAGTATCAACCGTATCCTGGGTACACTTATCAACAATCACAACAACCCTAGTACGGTCCGGTTAATCCTGGTTTTCCAGGAGGATACAATATCCCGAACGCGATTCCCATTCCTAGTTATCCTGGATATCCTCCTCCTGGGACTGGTCTCGTGACCCAGAGTTTTAGGGATCCTAATCGGCAGTTACCGTTTATCGCAACTTTGGATTTACCAGACTTGTCGCGCCTAACGAACGATCCAATAAATTATCTTCCGTTTTGGCTGCCAATGCCAAATAAGTTTCCCAGTGACATTCCCAAGTTCGAATGTAAGTCTAGAGAGGACCCGTCGAATCATGTGAAGACTTACAACCTCTGGTGTGCCTCTAACTCCATCTCGGATGATTCGATCCGCTTACATCTTTTCCAGCGTACTCTCATTGGTCTTGCGGCCAAGTGGTACATTGAGTTACCACGGGCCTCTTTTTATAATTTTAGCCAGTTAGCTACCTCGTTTTTAACTCATTTTCAGTTGCCGGTCAGATATGATAATGGCACGGAGTTACTAACTTCGTTAAAGCAATCGACGTCCACTATATTTCCGATCATATTCATGAATGGAGACGTCGAAGGCGGTTAGTGAAAGTTTTTATCCCAGACCAGATCTTAGCTGAATGGTTTGTTAAATCATTGTTACCGAAGATTACTGAAGACGTAGCTAAGGCCGGAGTAGTTACTGAGGAGCAAGTGATTGCTCAAGCGTAGTACCTTGACTTAGTTTATACTCAGTCAGGTACGTTACACGAAAAGATCCCAGATCTTCCTAAGTCAAATCAAATCGCTGTTGCTCCTTCGGGGTCTCATGCCGCTGATGGTATGATTGGTACGGTGAACACTAAAAGCAAGAAGAAATCCTCAAAGAATTCTTCTCCTATTATAACCTTACCAGACTCCCCGACAGGAGATTCTTCTGCTGAAGTTTCCGCTGATATTCACGCTGTAGAGTCATCTACAGCTAAATCAAAATCCGGTGGGAAAAAGAAAGGCAAGAAGAAGAATAAAGCAGACAAAACTCCAAAGGAGAAAACTGAAAAGTCGGAAACCAATGACGAAAAACACAAACCTCGATATCCTTGTTTTATTTGCGAAGAGGATCATTTTACAAGAGATTTCCCTCATCGGGCAGAGGTTGCGAAGATTGTTAAAGGTTCCCAAACTCCTGCTGTTTTGAAAGATCCATTTCCAAAGCAGGAGAGTAAGATGATAGGTTCTTCCTCGAGTGCCAGTGAAGAACCCATATTGATGATGTCTCATGTAAGGATTGCGACTCGATCACAAGATTATGGTAGTAAAAGTCCTGTTGATGGCAAAGAAGCAGAATCTTCTCATTCTAATCCATCAACCTCAGCTCTCGGTTCCGATCCACTACAGATCGAGAAACCTAACCCGGACTTAGTAATCAAACCGCCCGCCAAGGGTATACTTCGAAAGTCTGCTTTCAATCCACATGTGAGAGCGGCCCAGAATTATAACATTGTTGAGGACTTAGCTGTTTCACCCTCAGCAATGTCGGCTTTGGAAGTGCTGCAATCATGCCCAGCACAGCGAAAATTACTTTTGTCGGCTATAGGAGCTGTTGATGTTCAGGACCCGAACCTAATAATCTTTGATCTAGAAAATAGTACACCGTGTTTGCCTCATCAAATGGCTTTCCAGATCCCAGTGATAGTCAAAAACACATCTATTCATCGGACTGTAATTGATGAGGGAGCTTCCACGTGTATTATGTCGATACATTGTTGGAGATTGCTTGGTTCTCCTTCACTAAATCAATCCCCGACAATTTTTAAGGCCTTTGATGGCCGTGGGTTCCATCCTTTTGGCATTCTACAGGATTTGCCTATAGGGGTTGAAGGAAAAACCGTTAGTCTAGATGTGGAGGTGGTTGATGCCCCTCTAGACTACAACCTTCTCTTGGGTCGAAGTTGGTCTTACGCTATGACAGCGGTCGTTTCATCGGTCTTTCGAGTAATAAAGTTTCCATATAATCGAAAGATCGTAACAATAGACCAGCTGGCCTACTTTTCATCCGACCCAACCTCTTCCGAGAGTATTCAGCATGTCGGTAAAACGACTATCCCATACAAGGATGTTGGAGTAGGATTAGTTAAAGATGCCGGTTTACTGGGAACTTTTCCTTTTCCTCCAATCAACGCATTGTCTTCGTTTGCATCCATTCATATGATTACATTAGACACCATTGTTTATGACGATCCTTGTATCGTTCCTTCCGAATCTGAGATAGACTCATTTGGTGATGCTATGCCTTTGAGTCCATATGAAATTTCCTATGAAGCCGTGCAGTTTTTTACCGACCCGCGTTCAACCAAAATCGACCAAATGAATGTGGTCCGTGAGGAATCACTTTTTACATCAACCTCGGAGTTAATAGCGTTTCCCAAAGTTGTTTCATCTGACGAGCAACTTCGTGAAGTCCTGTGTGTAGACGATTTAGAATGGGACGATCTCCATCACAGATCTTCGTTTTTACCTGAGGATGATCGTTTTGAAAATGATTTTTCATCAATCTTTATAGCTGAATATGTCAAAGAAGCTCAGAATCCAATGAAACATCCTGATTCAGAGCTGAATTTGGGAAACATCTCTCGAACTATTCCCATTAACATTTCAGTCAAGCCTGGAATTGTTGAGAACATTCATATAGGTGCCTCGTGTACAGATGATGAAATTCAGACATATAAGGCCCTATTTCAAGAATTCTGCGACGTGTTTGCCTGGTCCTATGAGGAAATGCCAGGAATTGATCCCGCGATTGTTGTTTATGAGATCAAGACTTACCTGGACGCTGAACCCGTCCGGAAATGTTTGCGTCAGATTCACCCACGAAAAGTGGCTGCAATTAAAGCAGAAGTTGAAAAACTGTTGAAAGCAGGGTTCATTTATCCGATCCCGTTAACGGATTGGGTATCGAATATTGTTCCGGTTAACAAAAAACAGGGAACAATAAGAGTATGCATCGATTATAGGGACATTAATCGAGCTTGTCCAAAGGACAACTACCCATCACCCTATATTGATCAAATAATTGATGATTGTGCCGGCAGCGAAATATTTTCCTTTATGGACGGTTTTTCCGGTTACAATCAAATCAATATTCTACCTGCCGATCAACCGAAAACGGCTTTCATTTGTCCATGGGGGACATTTGCTTATTGAAAATTACCTTTTGGGCTCAAGAATGCCAGAGCCACTTTACAAAGGGCGATGTCTTATGCGTTTCATGACATCAAACACCTTGTGCAACCGTATCTCGATGATTTGCCCACTCATTCATTACATCGAGCTGATCATCTTGTCCATTTACGAGCAATCTTCATGAGGTGTAGGCATTATCGTATTCGGTTGAACCCACACAAATGTGTCTTCTGTATAGAAGTGGGTCGATTACTGGGATTTGTAGTTTCGAAAGCCGACATTCACGTCGATCCCTCGAAGGTCGAAGCTATTATCAAATTGCCTCCTCCTTCGAGTCTTCGCCAACTCCAATGTTTGCAGGGGAAAGCAAACTTTTTACGACGATTCATTCCTAACTACGCCGAGGTTACAAAAGGTTTTACCTGGTTGTTGAAACAGAACGCTCAATTCTCTTGGGATGAGATAGCTCAGAAATCTTTTGATGCACTCAAGCACGTGTTGACCCATGCATCGTTGCTGCATCCTCCCAACTACAACCAGGATTACTTTTTGTACCTCGCCACCGCCCATTCCACCATTGGGATGGTCTTAGTTCAGGAAGACGAATTTGGAACGGAACATGTGATATATTACCTTAGTCGGACGTTAAATCCAACTGAGCTAAAATACTCACATGTGGAGAAATTGGCATTGGCAGCCGTTCAAGCTGTCCAACGTTTTCGTCACTACATTCTACTCCGTAAAACTACAGTCATTTCGGATCGCAACCCTATGATCTACATTTTGACTAAACAATTGCTAGGGGGCAAGTACTCTAAATGGATTGTTATCCTGAAAGAGTTCGACTTGGAGTTTGAGAAATCTAAGTCTAAGAAATCTTTAGTTTTTGCAGAGTTAATGTGTGACTTCCCGCGTGCTGACACGAAAACTGTGGCAGAGGAGCCCATTGCGGACGAATCTTTGTTTCTAATCAGCACTTTAGATCCGTGGTATGGGGATATCATCGTCTATCTCCAGACCCAATCCTTTCGGCCCGAAGTTTCAAAGTCGGAACATTGGAAAATTCGATTCCAGCCCCAACAGTACAAAATTATTGGAGATACTCTTTATCGCCGTGGGGCAGACTTGGTTTTTCGACGTTGCTTAACTCATGAGGAAGCTGAAAGGGTTCTAAATGACTATCACTCTGGAGCGTATGGCGGTCATATGTCTGGGTATGCCACAGCCCAAAAGATATTGTGTGCTGGCTACTTCTGGCCGTCCTTGTTTAAAGATTGTATTACTACGATCCGAAAATGCCACAACTGTCAAGTGTTTGATCGAAAGATGTGCGCTCCACCTGCTCCTCTCCACCCTATAATTGCCATTGGTCGTTTTTCCAAATGGGGTATCGATTTTATTACATGTAACCCTCACTCGGCTGGGGGGCATGCGTATATCATCCTTGTGATAGATTATTTTACTAAGTGGGCCGAGGCGATGCCTACATTCGAGGCAAACGGCAAGACAGCTGCAATTTTCGTGTTCAATCACGTAATTGCTAGGTTTGGTGTCCCACAAGCGATAATCACTGACCATGGACGCCATTTTCGAAACATTATGATGACAGAACTTATAGGCCAGCTTGGTTTGCGTCATGATAGCTCAACTCCTTATTATCCACAAGCGAATGGTCTGGTTGAGTCCATCAACAAAGTTTTAGTTATCATGATCTGACGAATCATTGGTATTCATCGGTCGAATTGGCACAACATGTTATTTTCAGTGCTTTGGGCATACCGAACCTCAGTGAAAACATCAACAGGGTTCACTCCTTTCCAACTAGTTTATGGTTTGGAAGCTGTGCTACCCATTGAATGCGAAATCCCGTCACTGCAAATGGCCATCGAGTTACTTCCAACTACTTTCGAAGAGGAGAAGCGTTTATTATACTTAGCTCAATTAGATGAGACTCGACGTGATGCTGCATTGGCGATCGAGACTCACGCAAAACGTATGAAAGCTCAGTATGATCGAAATGTGACCCCTCGAAATTTTTCGGAAGGAGACCTAGTGTTATTATATGATCAAGCTAATGATAAATTAGGTGCTGGAAAATTCGTTCCTATGTGGCATGGGCCCTATATTGTCAAGCGAAATCTAGCAAAAGGGGCCTATGAGCTGGTAGACTTTGACGGGGACTCTTTGGGTAAACCCAGAAATGGACTTTACCTAAAGAGGTATTATGCTTAAATGATGGGTATGGAGAATTTTTAGTTAGGTTAGTTTTTCTTTCTAGCTGGTGTGTTTGTTAGTTTAGACAGTGTGCTTAGCTTAGAGAGTGTGTTTTTCGTCGTTATCCTAGCTTATCTTGGTTTTACTCTTGATATTGCAGATGTCGATACCTCTCCAAACATACGTTGGATTTACTGATGGTGCTTGTCGTAGTACACGGAATATCTCTTCCGCAGCTTGGGTTATCTATTCGCCCTCTGACGAGTTAGTTTCTATGCATGGAGTGAGCCTCGGTCAAACAACAAACAACATTGCCGAGTACAGTGCAGTGATTGAGTTATTGTCTGAATCTATTTCATTTGGGATTCAGAGTTTGATAGTGAGGTTAGATTCTGAACTCGTTGTATTATAGCTTAATAGAGTGTATGCCATTAGAAATCCAGTGTTATTAAGGTTATTTTTGAGAGTGCGTCTCTTGGAACGTGAATTTGATTACATTGAATATCAGCATATTCCAAGGTCTTTAAATACATTAGCAGATGCAATTGCTTCTCGAATGTTAAATAGACATTTGCGATAATCATACATGTAAATTTAAAAACATTTCATCATACATGTTCAACAGATAAGCCGGTAATAATGATATATATAGATAGGAGTGTGTCAAAAATACATCGTCTTCGATCATAGGTTGAAAAACACCTTATGATGAGCAAAAATGATAAGTACAAAAAAACAAAATGTCACATGTGTCTACAAAACGACCATCCAATCACTGGTGATGATCTCTATATGACACCACTGCACAGGCCACCCTACACAAGAACCTCCTAAAAGGTCCTGGGACCCCGACTACATAGCGCTGAAGCCTGATAGGAATATCGTCTATAGTAGTCTCCGGTATATCTGCTGTAAGACGCTCTAGGTCATGTTCCAACTCGGTCAAAGTCTCTGTGGCCTCGTCCTGTGGGGCCGGTGCCGCTGCAACTGGTAGTCTCCTCTCGAAAGGCCGGAGATTGGCTGGACGTCGTGGGCCTACATCTGCATTTTGAAAATTATTACTATCAGTTTTGAGACGATATAAAAACATACAAAAAAATAGATAGTTTAAAAACTTGTGAAAAATGAATTACCTGTGTCATCCCATTGTTCTCCCGGTGGAAGAACAATGTCCGGATCTCCACGAAAATCAACTCCAGCATAAGGAAAATCCTGTATAGAAAAGACCTGGTCCTCTAACCAGTGAAAGTACTCTGGAGTAAATCGGACAACCTCCGTGCCCTCATCAGGATGACGGGCCATAATGGCAACCCATTGCATCAATTTGGGCTCTCGAGGAAGCCCAGCCTCAACAGTGAGCTGCTGTGGGATCAGCATCAGAACCCTCTCTAAGCCAAAACTCACAACTAAAGGCCCATAACCAAAAGTCTTTAGCTGCCCGTTTTTGGCTCTAGTCAGTTGGCCCTTTAAATTGGCCAACACAGCATCACACCAGTTGAAAATGGTGCCTCGATAGAAATCAATCACCATCCGCATCTGGGATCCAGTGGCAATGTGTAAAGTGGCAGCCCCGCAAAGTCTGGTAACTGTAAAAGAAATCACCATAAGTTCAGGGCGGGATATAGTTTTGATCTCTATCCCCTTCTCCTGAGTCTGAGTGTTACACCACTCTAGTCGGAGACTAGCGATGGACTGGCCACCAGGCCTAGTCCCGAACAGAGTCAAGTGTTCGCCTCTCTTGGGCAAACCAGTGAGAAAGTAGATATCTGAGGGCTCTATCTTGAGCTGGTGCCCTCCAATATAAAAACACTGGTCCTGAACGTTCCATCTTTCTACCAGCCACTCTAGAAAGCGCACTTGGGCCCTCATGCCAGGTATGGCCTAGTATTTATAAAGGCTGCATGCCTTCAAAGCATCAATTTACGGTTTATGATTAATGGCGGCCAAATCAACATCTTCGTGCTCTCTCTCGCGCCAATCAAGCATGGTGAACAATCTACACACCAGAAAACATCCATTAGAATCCATGAAATCAAAAAAATTTGGTCCATTTTAGAGAATTTGGGTTTTGAAAACTCGTTACGCGGAGTACGCACCCCGCCTTTAGGAACAGAGCGTGGGTACGCGGTTTCCCTTAAGGCAAGGTGCGTACGCCCGACATTTTCCCAACTGAGAAAATGTCGGGGTACGCGGGTCCCTAGTGTGGCACCTGTGTACCCCGAAAGGCAGATCTTGAAACCCCAAAGCCTCCAAAAAATGAAATCTAAGGCCTAAAAACAAATTCTAAACGGATGAAAATGAAGAGGAGGATGTTCAAAATTACCTAAAAGAGACGGCGTTTGATTTCGACGGTCGGATTCTCCGCAATGTCCACAGGAAGTTTCTTGCCAAAAGCCCTTTTTCTCTCCTCAACAGTAAAATGGTAAAAATGAATTGGTAAAAGCCCTTTTTATAGGTTTTTTGGGTAAATAAATGGTAAATTTGTTTATTTTTCACCATGAAAAGGTATTTTTCAAAGTATTTTTATCTATCTTCAACAGGTATGAGTAATGTGTTGGTTTTTGTGCAGGATAAAGGATTTTCAAGGAAAATTGTCATTTTTTACAAACAAAAACATCAGAGTCATCTTTAAACCCTTTTCTGACTCCTAAAACATGAAAAGATTGCTGAGCGTTTCTTTTACACTCGTTAAAACAGAATTAAAAGACGGTACTCTTATAGCCCTTTTCTGACCGTAAAAACACGAAAAGATTGCCGGATTTTTGTCGTTTCAAATTCGATATTGGAAATAAAACGACGTGTCCTTGGTCGCTTTTTACTTTTCAGATCATAGACACTAATCATGAAAGTACTCCTTGGTCATAAAGATCAAGCGGTTCTCTCAAGTATTATTTTATACTTTTTCGGGCTTGGGAGACACAAATTTATGAAAAAGGTCAACCCTGGAGTCTTCTTAAGTTTTTTCAGACTCTCTAAAATTGAAAAACGCCAAGTTTCTCCTATACTGGACTCGTTAAAATTTCACAGTAAAAGGCCTGTTCGATTACAAACAGGAACGGACCACTCCTTCTTAGGGTTCAAATCTAAACTAAGTTGGACTCATCCGAAGGATGAGCTTATAATCAAGCAAATGTTATCCTCCTCAAGCTTGTAAAAAAATAAAGAGGTACTTGCCAGAAATGGTGGGGGAAAAGAGAGAGAAATGAACCTATTTGTTATCCTTTGTCTCAGAAAAACCTTATCACCAATCTTGAACACGACACTTTTCATTCACCTGGGTTGGGAAATCCTTTGCCTAACAGTTGATCAAACCACATTGAAAATCTTCAGCCGGTTTCTGGGTATTAACTTTGGGTCACTCGTCACCAAGCCATCTGTTGTGTCATTATGTGTTCAAGAGGTCACTGTAAATAAACCATTCATCTGCAAAATACCTGTCATCCATCTCGACCATCCCTGAGTCAGTCCTTACAGCTACATTTCTTCAACTTGATTTATGATTTCGTGTTGTGGGCTTACCCGCAACGGATCGCTTTCTATCGACACCAGCACATTATCTAGAAAGATGATCTAGGAATCGTCAGTACCTTGAAATCTGCATGCATCAATGGCAGGTTTCTCGCCTTTGACGACAGTTTACATCATTGACTTTCGATCGAAGGATTCCGTGACATGTTCGACATCAACACATTCATTCACAACTCATGGATTGTACTGGGTACTTTGAGAACCATTGACATCACTGGTCGTCTCTCTCACACTTGTTAATAGTTTACATCATTGACTGGTAATCAAGTGGTTTCTACCATGTTCGACATCAACTCATTTATTCGCATGGATAGAATCGTACTATTTTGGGAAGTAGAAATGAAGACCCTGGATCTAGTTTCCACCATCCAGGCTGCGAGGAGTTTTGTATTCATTATACAGTAGACTAATCATAAACAGATGGTTGCATCCATACTGTGTCTACATGAGTCTATGATTATGATGTACTGCGAAATCATTCCTATATCAGAGCAGTAGTTAGTTTGTTAGTTAAAGTTTTCAATCTGAGTATGGGAATGCCTACCTCAGCGATGATATGATCTTATATATGTATTTTGTGTTGAATATTTGCAGGTTCCGACTGGGCTCTCCACAAGATAATCCTTGAAATGATAAAGTGCTTCACCCTTCCTAGATGATATGAAACCCTAATCTACTATAGGCTTCGCACTTTAGGGGGCAATCTGTTACACTAAAATTTGTCAACATGACTATTTGCAGTCAGTATGGCTCCATCAATTGTCATACTATCCTCCTTGGCAAGTCTTATACCTCTGCTCCTCATGTCAAACTCCAAGAAAGAGAGAAAGTCCTTAAAAATCAATATAACTCTGGTTACGCAATTTCTCTTACCCTTACCTGCGTGTATGCACCTCAAGTTCATAATACCTGCGTAATTGTACACTCTGTCTGTAAAGGGGTGGGTGCGTACTCCTGTAAAGGTCAAAAGGTGCAAGTTTTACTTCAAAAACGTTACTTGTTGTCAAATCTAGAGCATTCTAGAAGATGGTTTGACATGGATAAAGCACCTCCAGATGGTTCATGTATCCCAAAGAAAGAGGAACTTATCCCATCAAGAGGGGAGCTATCCCATTGAAAGAGGGGCTTATCCCATTGATGGTGGACCTGATTAACTTTCTCCAAAGCATTATAAATATAGGCATTGGGCCAGAGGGAGGGGAGGTTGAAAGCTGAACATTCCTAAGGGTAGATGCTGCTGAAATTAGGACTCCCTTATAGAGCTTGAGAGGAGAGATTCCCATCCTTTCTTAGCTTCATTTGGAAGTGGGTGAGCTGATCAAAGTAAAGGAGAACTCTTGCTGGACCCTGGGAGGGACCTGCACAACACCAAGGCACTGGTTGTAATGGTTTCTTTTGTTTCCAATTAATACAATTAAGTTCATTTTTCTCAACAAGTTGTTATATATAATTTGTTTCATATACTCCTTGGTCTTTATGATGAATATGTTTTATTATATGAGTTATTTAGGTGCTATGTAATCATTTGCTTGTTAGTGAATGCAGGCTTCAAGGAGAAGGAGGAGCTCATCTGGATCGGAGAGGCTTGGCTGCTACAAATAGCGTTGGACTAAAGGTATGCTTTAAACACCTGGTTGCTTGTATTTTAAATGCATATTTAGGGAAGGATAGTGCTTGATTGTTTTGTTTGTCACTAGAAAGCCTTAGCTTCTAGGGAGGTCGGTTTTGTCCGCAAAATTGGCTCTTTCCGCATGACATGGGCTATTCCTGGCATGAGGGCTCAGGTGGATTTCTTATAGTGGCTGGTTGACAGATGGAGCATACAGGATCAGTGCTTCTTCATTGGTGGCCACCAGCTCAAAATTGAGCTGGCAGACATATATTTCTTGACTGGTTTGCCTAAGAGAGGTGAAGACTTGACTCTGCACGGGACTAGGCCAGGTGGCCAGTCTGTCGATAGCCTCCAGTTAGAGTACTGCAACAGCCAGGCTAGAGACAAAGGGATAGACATAAAGACCATATCCCGTCCTGAACTCATGGTGATTGCATTTACTGTCACCAGACTTTGTGGAGCTGCTGCATTACATATTGCCACCGGATCCCAGATGCGTATGGCAGTTGATTGCTTTCGAGGCACCATCTTCAACTGGTGCGATGCCGTGTTGGCCAATGTGAAAGGCCAACTGACCAGGGCCAAGAACGGACGACTAAAGACCTTTGGTTATGGGGCTTTGGTCATGAGTTTTGGCCTGGAGAGGGTTCCTATGTTGATCCCACAACACCTTACTGTTGGAGCTAGGCTTCCTCGAGAGCCTAAACTGATGCGATGGGTCGCAGTCATGGCCCGTCACCCGGACGAGAGGACAGAGGTTGCTCAATTCAAACCTGAGTATTTCCAATGGTTGGAAAACCGGGTCTTTTCTATTCAGGACTTCCCTTACGCTGGGATAGATTTTCGTGGTGACCCAGACATGGTTCTTCCACCAGGAGAGCAGTGGGACGAGTCAGGGAAAATCCTTTCCAACATTTTTCTATTTTAATTTTTTTTTTATTTTTCCATCGTCTCAAAACTGATAGTAAAAATTTTAAAATGCAGATGTGGGTCCACAGTGACCAGCCACTCTCTGGCCTTTCGAGAGGAGGCAACTAGTTGCACCCGTGCCAGCCCCACATGACGAATCAGCAGAGGTTTTGGCCGAGTTGGAGGGTCATCTCGAGCACTTGACAGGAGATATTCCTGAGACCACTATAGATGACATCCCTCGTCAACTTCAGCGCTATGTGATTGGAGTCCCAGGACCTTTTAGGAGGTTCCTTTGCAAGGTGGCCTGTGCAGTGGTTTCTTATAGAGATCATCACCGGTGATAGGATGATCGCCTATTGTGGGCACATGTGACATTTTGTTTTTTGTACTTATCATTTTTGCCTATCATAAGGTGTTTTTCAACCTATGATCGAGGACGATGTATTTTTTGACACACTCCTATATATATATATATATATATATATATATATATATATATATATCACTATTACCAGCTTATCCTGTAAATCATGTTATGGAATGATTTTAAATTCACATGTATGATTATTGCAAATGTCTATTTAACATTCGAGAAGCAATTGCATCTGCTAATATATTTAAAGACCTTGGAATATGCTGATATTCGATATAATCAAATTCACGTTCCAAGATACGCACTCTCAAAAATAATCTTAATAACACTAGATTTCTAATGGCATACACTCTATTAAGCTGTAATACAACGAGTTCAGAATCTAACCTCACTATCAAACTCCGAATCCCAAATGAAATAGATTCAGAAAATAACTCAATCACTGCACTGTATTTAGCAATGTTGTTCGTTGTTTGACTGAGGCTTACCCCATGCATAGATACCAACTCGTCAGAGGACGAATAGATAACCCAAGCTATGGAAGAGATGTTCCGTGTATTATGACAAGCACCATCAGTGAAACCAATGTATGTTTGGAGAGGCATCGACATCTGCGATATCAAGAGTAAAACCAAGATAAGCAGGAATAATGACGAAAAACACTCTCTAAGCTAAGCACACTGTTTAAACTAAAACACACCAGCTAGAAAGAAAAAACTATCCTAACTAAAAAATCTCCATACCCATTCTTTTAAGCATAATACCTCTTCAAGTAAAGGCCATTTTTGGGTTTACCCAAAGAGTCCCCATCAAAGTCTACCAATTCATAAGCCCCTTTGGCTAGCTTTCGCTTGACAACATAGGGACCATGCCACATAGGAACGAATTTTCCAGTGCCTAATTTATCATTAGCTTGATCATAAACTAAGACTAGATCTCCTTCCGAAAAATTTCGAGGGGTCACATTTCGATCATACTAAGCTTTTATCCGTTTTGCGTGAGTCTCGATCGCCAATGCAGCATCACGTCGATTCTCATCTAATTGAGCCAAGTATAACAAAAGGTTTTCCTCTTCGGAAGTGGCTGGAAGTAACTCGATGGCCATTTGCAGTGACGGGATTTCGCATTCAATGGGTAACACGGCTTCCAAACCATAGACTAGTTGGAAAGGAGTGAACCCTATTGATGTTTTTACTGAAGTTCGGTACGCCCAAAGCGCTGAAAATAGCATGTTGTGCCAATTCGACCGATGAATCCCAATGATTCGTCGGATCATGATAACTAAAACTTTGTTGATGGACTCAACCAGACCATTCGCTTGTGGATAATAAGGGGTTGAACTATTGTGATGTAAACCAAGCTGGCCTGTAAGTTCGGTCATCATAACGTTTCGAAAATGACGCCCATGATCAGTGATTATCGCTTGCGGGACACCAAACCTAGCAATTATATGATTGAACATGAAAATTGCAGCTGTTTTTCCGTCTGCCTCGAATGTAGGCATCGCCTCAGCCCACTTAGTAAAATAATCTACCGCAAGGATGATATACGCATGCCCCCTGGCCGAGTGAGGGTTACATGTAATAAAATCGATACCCCATTTGGAAAAAGGACCAACAACAATTATAGGGTGGAGAGGAGCAGGTGGAGTGCGCATCTTACGATAAAAAATCTGGCAGTTGTGGCATTTTCGGACCGCCGTAATACAATCTTTAAATAAGGACGGCCAGAAGTAGCCAGTGTGCAATATCTTTTGGGCTGTGGCATACCCAGACATATGACCTCCACACGCTCTAGAGTGGCAGTCATTTAGAACCCTTTCAGCTTCCTCGTGAGTTAAGCAATGTTGAAAAACAGAGTCTGCCCCACGGCGATAAAGAGTATCTCCAATAATTCTGAATTGTTGGGAATAGAATCAAATTTTTCGACGTTCTGACCTTGAAATTTCCGGCCGAAAGGATTGGGTCTGGAGATAAACGATGATATCCCCATACCACGGATCTAAAGTGCTGATTAGAAACAAGGATTCGTCCGCAATGGGCTCCTCTGCCACAGTTTCCGTGTCAGCACGCGGGAAGTCACACATTAACTCCGCAAAAACTAAAGATTTCTTAGACTTAGATTTCTCAAATTCCAAGTCGAACTCTTGCAGGATAACGATCCATTTAGAGTACTTGCCCCCTAGCAATTGCTTGGTCAAAATGTAGATCATAGGGTTGCAATCCGAAATGACTGTAGTTTTACGTAGTAGAATGTAGTGACGAAAACGTTGGACAGCTTGGACGGCTGCCAATGCCAATTTCTCCACATGTGAGTATTTTAGCTCAGTTGGATTTAATGTTCGACTAAGGTAATACATCACATGTTCCGTTTCGTATTCGTCTTCCTGAACTAAGACCAATCCAATGGTGGAATGAGAAGCGACGAGATACAAGAAGTAATCCTAGTTGTAGTTGGGAGGATGCAACAACGGTGCATGGGTCAACGCGTGTTTGAGTGCATCAAAATATTTCTGAGCTATCTCATCCCAATGGAATTGAGTGTTTTGCTTCAACAACTGGGTAAAACCCTTTGTAACCTCGGCGTAGTTAGGAATGAATCGTCGTAAAAAGTTTGCTTTCCCCTGCAAACTTTGGAGTTGGCGAAGACTCGAAGGAGGAGGCAATTTGATGATAGCTTTGACCTTCGAGGGATCAACGCGAATGCCGGCTTTCGAAACTACAAATCCCAGCAATCGACCCGTTTCTATACATAAGACACATTTGTGTGGGTTCAACTGAATACGATAATGCCTACACCTCATAAATATTGCTCGTAAATGGATGAGGTGATTAGCTCGATGTAATGAATGAGCAGGCAAATCATCGAGATACGGTTGCACAATGTGCTTGATGTCATGAAACGCATAAGACATCGCCCTTTGAAAAGTTTCTCCGGCATTCTTAAGCCCAAAAGGTAATTTGAAATAAGAAAATGTCCCTCATGGACAAATGAAAGCCATTTTTGGTTGATCAGCAAGTAGAATGTTGATTTGATTGTATTCGGAAAAACTGTCCATAAAGGAAAATATTTCGCTGCCAGCACAATCATCAATGATTTGATCGATATAGGGGGTTGGGTAATTTTCCTTTGGACAGGCTCGATTAATGTCCCTATAGTCGATGCATATTCTTATTGTTCCCTACTTTTTATTAACTGGAACAATATTCGATACCCAATCTGTTAACGGGATCGGATAAATGAAACCTGCTTTCAATAGTTTTTCAACTTCTGCTTTAATTGCAGCAGCTTTTCGTGGGTGAATCTGACGCAAACGTTGCTGGACGGGTTTAGCATCTGGGTAAGTCTTGATCTCATGAACAACAATCGTGGGATCAATTCTTGGCATTTCCTCATAGGACCAAGCAAACACGTCGCGGAATTCTTGAAATAGGGCCTTATATAATTGAATTTTGTTATCTCTACATGAGGCACCTATATGAATGTTCTCAACAATTCCGGGCTTAACCGAAATGTCAATAGGAATAGTTCGAGAGATGTTTCCAAAATTTAACTCTGAATCGGGATGTTTCATTGGATTCTGAAGTTCCTTGACATATTCAGTTGTAAAAATTGATGAGAAATCATTTTCAAAAAGATCATCCTCAGGTAAAAACGAAGATCTGTGATGGAGATCTTCCCATGGTAAATGATCTACACATAGGATTTCACGAATTTTCTCATCAGATTGAACAAGTTCAGAAAACGTAGTTAAATCTGAGGTTGATGTGAAATGTGATTCCTCACGGACCACATTCATTAAGTCATTTTTGGTTGAACACGAGTCGGCAAAAGACTGCATGGCTTCATAGGCAATTTCATATGGACTCAAAGGCATGGAATTACCAAATGAGTCTATCTCAGATTCAGAAGGGACGATCCAAGGATCATCATAAATAATGGTGTCTAATGTAATCATATGAATGGTTGCAAATGAAGATGATGCGTTGATTGGAGGAAAAGGAAAAGTTCCCAGTAAACCGGCATCTTTAACTAATCCTACTCCAACATCCTTATATGGGATAGTCGTTTTACCAACATGCTGAATACTCTCCGAAGAGGCTGGGTCAGATGAAAAGTAAGCTAGCTGGTCTATTGTTATGATATTTCCATTAGGTGGAAACTTTATTACTCGAAAGACCGATGAAACGACCGCTGTCATAGCGTAAGACCAACTTCGACCCAAGAGAAGGTTGTAGTCTAGAGGGGCATCAACCACCTCCACATCTAAACTAACAGTTTTTCCTTCAGCCCCTATAGGAAAATCCTATAGAATGCCAAAAGGATGAAACCCACGGCCGTTGAAGGCCTTTAGAATCGTCGGGGATTGATTTAGTGAAGGAGAACCAAGCGAGCTCCAACACTGTATCGACATAATACACGTTGAGGCTCCCTCATCAATTACAGTCGGATGAATATGCCTGTTTTTTACTATCACTGGAATCTGGAAAGCCATTTGATGAGGCAAACGTGGTGTACTATTTTCTAGATAAAAAATTATTAGGTTCGGGTCCTGAACATCAACAGCTCCTATAGCCAACAAAAGTAATTTACGTTGTGCTGGGTATGATTGCAGCACTTCCAAAGCCGACATTGCTGAGGGTGAAACAGCTAAATCCTCAACAATATTATAATTCTGAGCCACCCTCGCATGTGGATTGAAAGCTGACTTTCGAAGTATACCCTTGGCGGGCAGTTTGATTACCAAGTCTGGATTAGGTTTCTCGATCTGTAGTGGATCAGAACCGGGAGCTGAGGTTGATGGATTAGAATGAGAAGATTCTGCTTCTTTACCATCAATAGGAATCTTACTACCATAATCTTGCGATCGAGTCGCAATCCTAACATGGGACATCATCAGTATGGGTTCTTCATTGGCACTCAAGGATGAACCTATCATCTTACTGTCTTGAGCCGGAAAAGGATCCTTTAAAACAACAGGACTTTGGGAACCCTTGACAATTTTTGCAACCTCTACACGATGAGGGCAGTCTCTTGTAAAATGTTCATCGTCACAAATGAGACAAGGATAATGAGGTTTGCGTTTTTCGTCATTGGATTCCGCCTTTTTAGGTTCCTCCTTTGAAATTTTGTCCGTTTTATTCTTCTTCTTTCCTTTCTTCTTCCCACCGGATTTTGATTTGGCTGTAGATGACTCTACAACGTGAATATCGGCGGAAATCTCTGTAGAAGAATCTCTTGTTGGGGAATTAGGCAAGGTTATGATAGGAGAAGAATTATTGGAAGACTTCTTCTTACTTTTAGTGTTAACCGTACCAATCATACCGTCAGCGGCATGAGATCCCGAAGGAGCTGCAGCGATTTGATTTGACTTCGGAAGATCGGGGATTTTTTCGTGTAACGTACCTGACTGAGTATAGACCAAGTCAAGGTACTGTGCTTGAGCAATGACTTGCTCCTCAGTAACCACTCCAGCTTTAGCAACATCTTCAGTGATCTTTGGCAACAAAGATTTTACAAACCACTCAGCCAAGATCTGATCCGGAATAAATACCTTCACTAAACGACGTCGACGTCTCCACTCATGAATATGATCTGAAATGTACGTGGATGTCGATTGTTTTAGCGAAGTTAACAATTCCGTGCCATTGTCATATCAGACTGGAAACTGGAAATGAGTTAAAAACGAGGTAGCTAACTGACTAAAATTATAAAAAGTGCCTCGTGGTAACTCAATGTACCACTTGGCCGCGAGACCAATTAGAGTGCGCTGGAAAAGTCTAAGACGGATCGAATCATCTGTGATGGAGTTAGACGCACACCAGAGGTGGTAAGTCATCACATGGTTCGACAAGTCCTCTCCTGATTTACCTTCGAACTTGGGAATGTCACTGGGCAACTTATTCGGCATTGGTAGCCAAAACGGAAGATAATTAATGGGATCATTCATTAGGCGCGACAAGTCAGGTAAATCCAAAGTTGCGATAAATGGTAATTTCCAATTAGGATCCCTAAAACTCTGGGTCATGAGACCAGCCCCAGGAGGAGGATATCCAGGATAACTAGGAATAGGAATCGCGTTCGGGATATTGTATCCTCCCGGAAAACCAGGATTAACCGGACCGTACTGGGGTTGTTGAGGTTGTTGATAAGTGTACCCAGGATACGATTGATACTGATAAACTGGCTGCTGGACAGCAGGACCGAATTGGTACTGTCCCTGGTACGGTTGATAGGTGAATTGTGGTTGACTTGTGACAACCGTACTTAAACCAGGTTGTCCTACAGGCATTTGAACCGAAGTTTGAATCATAGATCTAGATGGTGGTAAAGATGTCTCAGGAGTAGATACAGGAACAGTAGAAACCGGAGCTGTCGATACTCCAGAAGTAGGTGGGGTAGATTGAACAGATGTAGCGGAAGTTGTAGCAGTCGTTTGAGGCGGAGTACGAGGTGTACTAGGCCCAGGCTGAGAAACTACCGAAGGTACAGAAGTTTGAATGTTAGACTGGACCGGTTGCTGGGATGTACCAGAAACTAAGGGTTGTCCAATTTGAGATGACAACTGTACACTTGGCTACAACACCTGTTGGGTTTGCGATGGATCCCACACTATATTCATTCCGGGGTACTGACCCATAACTGGTTGAGAATATTGAGGACCATAACCGGGTTGAGGGTAGGATTGATAATTGAAAGGTACATTTCCCATTCCTTGAACAAATGTTTGACCTTGGGGTGGTTGGAAACCTTGGTTCAAGTATTGACCTTGGGGTTGATACCCTTGAGGCACATACTAATACTGGGGTTGACCTCGAGGTATAAATTGATATTGGGGTTGACCTTGGGGTACATATTGAGTCTGGGGTTGACCTTGAGGAACATACTGTCCCGTAGGTATGTACTGTCCTTGTGGTTTCCCCCAAGATGCAAATTATGTACCTTGAGGTTGCCCCCCAGGCGGTAACTGGCCACCTTGAGGTTGAGGATTGGGAACAGAACCTGACATCATAAGAATGTCTTCTACGCTCAATGGTTTATTACCATTGCTTCCAGTTAATAACCCTTGCTCAATGGGTTGAGGAGATGCTCCCAAAAAAGTACCAGAAAGAGACTGATACCCAGAGGGAACAGATGGACCGCCGTACAAAAAGGATTCGGGCGATTGAGTAAACATGGATGACTGTCCTGACATATTTACCGGAGTATAAAAACCTCTAGGTGTTGAGTGATAAGGAGCACGAGGTGGTGAGAAACTTAACCCTGAGTTTTCTAAATAATTAGTCAAAGAAAGATACCAAGAACTACTCCTAGGTGGACTGTAAAAAATTGATTTACGCTCCCTTAGTTCAATGACAGGTTGATTTTCAGGGATAGGGATGCCTACTTCTTCTTCCGTAGCAAGTTCTTCAATAGAAATAAGTCCAGAAGGAAGATCTTGAGTGATGACTCTTTCTACCCTAGGTGAACCAGGACCACTAAAAGTTGGAGAAACAAACCCCAATGTCGGAGTAGCAGCAAATTCACTTTCAGGTTCGGATATTTCGGGTTCTTCACCTATATCACTAGTAGATGAAAAACTACCAGCGATTTCGGAGATAGACACTGACTGTGGATTATATTCTGCTACTAGCGTTTGAAAATCAGGATGTACTATCAAAGAAGATTCTCCTTCTTCCAGTGACCCAACTCTACTATCTCTAGGAGTTATGAGGACTTTTAAGCCTTCAAGTTGGCTCGGTATTTCCTCAGGAGGTTGGCCCCGAAGTCTACGGGACTTCCTCAGTAACTCAGCCACGTTTATAATCTTAGGAGACTGGCCCCGAAGTCTACAGGACTGTCTTGGTAATTTAGCCACAGTTAAAGACTTTTAACTACTTCACACGCAAACAAAGTAAAATCTCAATGAAAAGCACTTAAGGTCTCTAAAGAACCAAACAAATTTGAATCACACGCCTAAAGAATCTAGGAGATCAAACACACACAAACAGTAACTTTCCCGACCGAAAACATTAGTTGGTGATGAAATCCAACATCGCAGAGTTCAGTACAGAAATGGCGGTTGGAACAGTTACCCCGGCAACCTGCTTAATGAATAGACTGGCACAAGTTCCTCCAATTAACCGTCTCGAGTGAAGTGAACCCCCCAAAAAATCCAAGTGAGTCTAGCCGACGTCTGCTCCAGGTACAGTGGGATCTTCCCACCACTGTCACCTCAGGAAGAGTCCTAAAGAATATGGCCACTAAGGTTATCAACTGAGACAAATACACCTGGGGGAACAGTCTACGATCCGATATGCACGCAAGGGCAGAGTGGCAAGCTCAATCCCCTTGAAGGCTCCTTGATATAATCCAAGGTTTACCAACAAGTGACCCCAGGCTCCTCGACAATGGTTAATCCGAGGTTTACCGTTTTTAATACGTGAATATTTGGCGTCGTTCCCAATGAGGAAGGATTGATTCCCACACTGGTTCAGACACTATCTCATGCTTCTCCTTTAAGAGGAGCTTTCCCAGAGCATAAATGCAACAATTGGATTTCTTCCCTACCACAAGATACAACTACTTGTTTGTTTTTACTGTCTTGGAGAGTTAATTACTCTCCTACTCCAAGACACTAGCCTAAGCTAAGTTGGTGTATCAGAGCCCTAGAAATAAAAATGTTACTAGGTGAATTTTACTTTAAGCGTTAATTTTAGTGGTTTTCTGTTTAAGTCCAAAGGTGCAGAGATGAAACTCGTGGTATGACGACTCGACTCAAAATCACTAAAAATGCACCTAAGATGATCTAAACTATCTTTTTCTCTTCGATGAACTTCTAAAACTAAGAAAGAGTTTGAGAATACAAATACTTTGTAAACAAAAATCTTTCTCAATTTAACAAATTAAAAGAAGAGCTTTTCCTTTCCAAAGCACTCAAAACAAGACAACTAATTATTTCACAAAAATTTCCCTTTTTCGTTTCAAAGCACTCAATCACTACAAAAAACAAACTTTTTCTCAAAATAAACTTTTTATATTTTGTAAATAAAACACTCAAAACTAATGAAAATGACTAACTTTGAGAGCTACAAATTATAAAAACCTATTTGAAGTCAAAGCCTACTAAAAGTCTTTTTGAAGGATGTTTTACTCAGCTAGATGCAAGCTAAGGACTAATTTATGCAGAATCACAAATCAATCAAGAACAACCAATTTCGTTTCCTTTTTGAAAATGAAAATCCAAACTCTCAAACACAAGCTTTTCGAAGTTTTGAAATGAGAAAATACAAAGAAAATTCCTCAACAAGGGGAGATTTCATACATGGTCAGACTCATAAGAAAGCTGGTAGACACTAAGGTTATCTAAAGTCCCTACAGCCTCTAAGCTCAGAGCCACTACACAACCAAAATGAAAAACAAACCCAACAAGCAGAACTCCTAGGAAATTCACCTAAAACCCTAACACTAACAAAATCAATCCAAGGAAAGTTTTCGACAGAGTACACGCAGGTCTGGGCAATGGCTAAAACCTATAAACAAATTCTAAACTGATAAAAAAGAGGAAAATTTAAAATTTATCAAAATTTTGACAGGGTACGCAGGCAGCCTGTTTACACAGGTGCGTTCACGCTCTGTGCACAAAGCAAAAGTGCGTACAGGTACGCACTGTGCTTAACTCAGAGGGTGCGTACTTCTCCCAAAACTATGAAAAATAAAAACTAACTCAAAATTAACTAAATCACCCAATCCCACAATCATCAAGCCAAAAATAGAAACAAAAAATACAGTTTCTCAGGTCAAAGTTTAAAGAAGGAAAACAATCAAGTTCCCCAGTAGAGTTGCCATTTTGTCACACGGAATATGTCGATCTTGCGGACAAGATAGACCTTCCTAGAATCTAAAGAGGACCTAATAACAAGCAAACCAACCAGACACTATCTTTCTCTAAATATGCTTTAATAAACAATAGCAAACAAGTGTTTTTAGGGCCTACCTTAGGTCCAACGCTAGCTTGTGGATGCCCTCACTCCTTCGATCCAAATGAGCTCCTTTTCGCAGATATGCAAACACAAACAAGGCAAACAAATTAAATAGCACCTAAAAAGCCAATTGCATAAAACATATTTAACATGAAAGTCAAGGAGTCCATGAAACAAATAACATAAGATACTTGTTGAGAAAAATGAGTTTGATTGTATTAATTCAAAAGAAGAAGAACCTTACAGCCTTTGCCTTGACGCTGTACAAGCTCCTCCCAGGGTCCAGCAAGAAGTCTCCTCTACTTTGACAAGTTTCACTCACTCCCCAATGAAACCAAAAAGGTATGTGATCTCTCCTCTTTAGGCTTAACTAGGAAGTCTTGATTTCACCAACATTTACCCTCAAAAATGTTCAGCTTCTAACCTCCTCAGCAACCAGCCCAATGCCTGTATTTATAGTGCAATGGAGGGAGGTTACTAAGTACTCCTTTAAAGGGATAAAGCCCTCCTTCAAAGGGATAGCTCCTCTCATCAAGGGATTAGCTCCTTCTCTTTTGGTATGCATGAACCACCTCAGAGCGAACAATCCACGTCAAAATTCCTTCTAGAAACCTCTAGAATTAACCCAAAGTGAGTTTTTTAAGATAAAACTTGTGCCTTTTGACTTTCACAGGGGTCCGCACCTACACCGTTAGGGACAGAGCGGGTAGGTACGTAGCTTTTGTACACAGAAGGTGCGGGACTGCAGGTGACCATGAGAGAAAGTGCGGAACCAGAGTTACATTGATTTTTAATGTCTTTCTCTCATTTCCAAAGCTTGATTTGAAGAGCTGAGGTCTGAGACTTGCTTAGGAGGATAGTACAAGTAATGATAGACCCATACTGACTGCAAATAATCATCATGACGATATTTTTGCGTAACAAGGACGATCGTCCAAAACTCTTTTAGCCTCATCTAAGAAGGGACAACGGTGGACAGCATGATCGCCTTCGCACAGTTTACAAGGAAATCTATATTTTCCTTTTTGTCCTGAGGCTTCACTTTCACTAGTCGACAGTGTGTTTTCAACATGATCATCAGAGGTTGACGACACCGGGTTGTGCAAACGAGGAGACCAGTCCCTTAAGATCCGAGGGATGCAGGGACAATTTCTATGATAGTGGTCTCCTTTGCAAATGACACATGGTGATTTAGGCCTGGTCGGTGCAGTGTGTGGATTTTCACTAGACGGTGCTTGGTTGCCCCCTTTCGCTTTTGGTTCCTTCTTCTTCTTCTCTTTCTTCTTCTTTTCCTTCTTCTTCTCAGGTACTTGACTTTTGGCTTTACCATCCCCATCAAGCGAAGAGGAAGGAGGAGAGGAAGAATTGGAGGAAGTAGAAGGTTGGTGGGTAACTCTGGAATCGTCTAGTTGCTAACTCGATTGTTCAGGAATTGCGGTGTTCTGAACGACAGAGGTTGAGAAGAGCCATACGGGCAAGCCGATTGTCAATCTTGGAAGCGACAATGTGGCCATATGGGGTGCACCAACATATCCCCAAGAGGAGAAGGGACTAGGATTTCCTCCAAGGGGAATTCCTTGGTTGGTGGATTCCATTTTCTCAACCTAAGATCAATGTAGGAAAGGGTGATTTAGATGCTTTGACACAACTTGTTTTTTCAATTTTAAAGAGTTGAGAAAAAACAAAAGATGACTCTAGTCGCCTTCAATTTTTAATGAGCCTGAAGTGACAAGTGCTCAGATGGACCTTTTCCGTTAAGGAGTCTGAAAAGGAACGAAAGGGACTGCTCTGGAAATCTAGGTAGAGGGATTACCAAACCAATCGTAAAACTGCAGAATACTTTTTACGGTACGACAGTCAATTTTCCCGACTGCTGTGTTCAGTGCATTGCGATCGATAGGGTGGCAGACACGGCTTCCTATGGATAAAGGATTGAGCCTATTGTGGTCTCCCAAAATATACTCGACGGTACATGGGAGCACAAGTCCGTACTGGCACTTATCGTCTCAAAGTGGAGGAATCACCCAACCATCAGTGAGAACAAAAGTTACCAGGCTTTATGACACCGGAATACGTCTCTAGCCTAGACTTCTAGATGTTGTGCGTTAGGTTCCAAAGCGTTGGTAGATTCATTAAATTTATTTTATAGTTGATCTTGCTTAAGAAATTTTCCTTTCAGGTTCACCGCAAGATGTAGATGCACAATTCCTAAAATGCAATCTAAGATGATAAACAGTCTTTTATCTTCTTTATGCAATGAAAATCCTAGCTACTAAGGAAAGAGAGACAGTATTCTTTCACAAAGAGCAAAGAGCACACACTAAATGCACTGTCCTAAATCAAACCAATCAAACAGTCTAAATGCAAATGCACATGCATGTATTTGTTTTCGGCTTTCTTAGTATGTGAATGGTAAAAAGAAAGCTAATTCGCAAATCTGAATTACTTTTCAAGCAACAATTACTAACAAGTTTCTTTTCAAAATCAAAATGGAGACAATCACAACACTTTACGATTTGGCAATGAATACTTGCTTTCGACACTAGAAAAACTACAAATTCAGACCAAATACAATAGTAACAGGGTAATCGACTATCAATAGCAACCAAACTCTTTCCTATCACTGAAAATGACACTTGCGACACTTTCAAATCAAGGGACGACAGTACAATTACGTTACTTTTGCAAAGGCGAACTGAAAATGACTCAACAAATACACAAAAAAATTTACAGTTCTTTTGCACAATGGAGGCGAAATAACAACAAGGAAAAGGGGTTTCAAACAGAGATATACTGATTACAGGCAACAAAATTCATGAGTAGAACTGAAAAGAATGAATCACAGAAACCAGAACTGAACATTGCCTAGTCTGATCAGCGCACCTGTAACACAGTGAACATAAAATGTAGCGCACCTACTACACTCGGGAAGTGCGCTGAATTTCAGATTCACAGAACAAAACCTGTGCTGGGCCAGAGACGAGACTTTTCTTGGGTTCCGGGTCACATTTTGCAGTTCATTTCATGGGTTTTGGCTAAGCAAATGGTAATTAGTAATGCAACAATCAGGGGTAGATCTAAGGAGGTTCTAAGCGCTACCACGAGGGAAATTAGAGAGTTTGTGAACAGTTGTTTAAGTCATAAACAAATCCCGGAGATTGACTGAAGCGACATTTATCTACTTTGCATTTGCATAGCAAATGCAGTTCGAAAGCTACCTGGCTCGACTTCAGGCTTCGTCTGTAAGTTTATAAAATAAACAACAAGGAAGATAAACAAACAAAATAATTCTTCCCCAGTGGAGTCGCCATTTTGTTATAGGGAAAAGTGTCTACACAGAACTGCTTATCCCACTAAGGTGTGGTAGCTACCTTAGAAACAAACAAAGTAAAGCTACTTTCATTTTTCCTTTATGAAATATAGACGAGAGAAGAACAAAGAAGACCAACCTCTGTCTTGCGCTAATCTCCTAGTTCGATTCCTCTCTCTCTTGATAGTCTTTTGCTACTTGCTCCCTTGTACGCCCAGCTTCATAGAGTACCTGCAGGATCACAGTAGCATAACACTATACAAGAACATGGATCTATAATCATAAACAATCTAGGATTAGATGTAAATTGACCATACAAATGCATAAAACATAAATGACACAAGAGTATGGAGGAAAACTTGAATAGCTTTTATTGATAACCAAGAAAGAGCCAAGGGAGTTACAACCAGTTGTTCTGACCCAGCATCATCCTCTCAGCAAGTAAGCCCTTCTTCACCTCACACAAAGCTTAGATCACCCAACACTATGATGTTGTCTCAAGAAACCAACAACAATTCCTTACAAGATGCAAAATTCCAGCCTCTAGATCTCTGGGATGAGGGATCCATATATAGATATCTGTAAAGGAGATGAGTCAACTTGTGATTTGATTGGTGTCTTCCCTCTGATAGTTCCTGCTTCCACTTGGAGATTGATGATCTCTTACTCATCCTTGGTCGAATTCAGAGAGGCAAGTGTCATAGCAGAAGTTTCTGGAAGATTCCATGCCTCTCCACCTCACGGATTGACACTACCATTTGTCACTTCTCGTCCATCGCACCCCATAGAAGGGTTTTTTGAAATGCAATGCACCCACAGAGTGTACTTAGGTGAGATGCAACGAACTTTGCCTATGGAGCAGCTGAACTGATCCTGTTTTGACCAGTTTTGAGTAGTTTTTCATGGAGAACTTCTGGGAGAAGCTGTAATCAGTTGACCTTGTTCGTTTAGGGGTTAGAACAACACTTTTAGGGACTTAGGAGCCCTTGGTTTATGGAAATTTGATTCTTGGGGTTGCAGTGCCCAAAAATGTCTATAACACTATGTCTCGTATGCAGTTTACTTGATAGCTCATGACTTCTTGACTTTGTGAGTAAATAGATCATTGTTGTTTTCCGGTTACGTGCTTTGTTGTATTTCTTTTGCATTGTTTCAGGTTGATCACTCATTAAGAGGAGGAGGAAATGGAAGCTGGAGTGGTGCAACGGAACTTCATCGACCACCGGTTGAGGTAGGCCTCCAACAATGACTGTTTAAGGAAATCAATTGTTGATTTGTCTTTGCTGTGACTAGACCCACTCTAGGGCTAGAGGGTTTGCCTCTGTCCGCAGAGGAAACACTTTCCTGCATCACACACAGAGAGAACAATGAATTCTTCTTTTGTTAGTGCCAATATTGGTCTGTCTACTGAAGGTATATATACTAAGTAGAAGGATCTGCTTAAAATAAAGTTTGACTTAAAATGATCCTTCTTGCACCTGATATTTGATCTTCTTTGATTAGTTGTCACTGAAAAATCATCAAAAAGATACAGAGTACAAGATCTCATGGATTAATCTATTCAAGATGTGAATCAGACTTGTTCACAACTTCGTTACTACTGCATAACACAGTCATAACCATCATCACTAGTTCAGAACTGTAACTCTATACATTTGACAAGTATCCAAACTGATCTACACATAATTACATAGGAGAGATGTAAATCCAAGTGCAGTGAGACTATATGCAATGCCAACCTACAGCGACGACACTCTCAACAAGGTTTTTGAGTTTCCATACCATCGTAATAATTGCTTCACTTAGATGTTGATGTATTGTGATACATATATCAATACTACAAATCGATATTACTATGATGCCACTATCATCAGATTTGAGGGATAATGTCAAGCGCAGGGATGACAAAACATAGCATCAAAATCACTATTGTAAATTACAATTATAGATCCTCATGGCAGTCCGGTCCATAGTTTAAGTCTATCATTTTAAATGAGAATGAGCCCAACAAATTTCTTCAAACTCAATAGAATATCCATTGCAATTTTGTTGATCCAGAAGACCAATAATACCCACAAAAGGTTGTTTCTTCATTCAAAAATTTGAACACTCAGTGAGGGGAATTAGAAAGATGGAACCTGGTAAGTAAAGTCTTAGAGTCTGCCCCGAAATTGATATACAGACACAACATTTCATAACGGTGCTTGTATCACCGTCAAACCACGTAAAGTTTGTTCTTGAGATAGCACACAGTCCCAACAGAGAAGCTACAACAACATTGGAGCATTGGAGTGTACAGGAATGATCTTCATCCATCTTAGTATGACTTTCAGAACCTGTGGTTATGTACAGGAGTAGAACACGGCCTCTAAGAAATTAGATTCATGCCCAACATATGTAAAATGTTCTGCCTGTAGTAGTGCTTCACCCCCACACGCACAAGCCATCCACTGATACACAGCTCATGAAGAAAGGAAAACTCGCTATGCTCATAGCCTTGACTGGGTATTCGAGCTGCCCCTCCAAAGAGTAAATCAAACCAAAGGCACTGAAAATTTCAGAGTTATTAGAATCATGTGAAGTGCCTTAGATCAAAACATCTTTTGCGCTAACTTTCTCCAGCGATATGCCTAATGATCTATTTATCCAAAACAAGTACTGTAAATTCACAGAGGCTAATCCCAATCTCCAAAGTCGACCTTCTGCCACAAACAAATGCTTAGAAATAAGGAGAATAGTCCTGTTGTTACGTGGAAAATATAGCTGGAGATCTTGGCCAAAATTTGATTTAATGCCACAAGGAACTCGATCCTAGGAATGCTTCTGCCTTTTGATGAAACCTTGACTTTTGAAGAGAGAGGAGGTCATGGAGACTTACCAACGAGCTTGTCAGTGATTGCATTCCTTCTAGCTTGGGCTTGTCCTCAACCTAGCTCTGATACCATGTTAATTTTCATTTAACATGTTCTTTGCTTAGATTAGATACGTCATTCAACCATATGTCCATTAATCCATTTAGCAATCACATTAAACATTATATGACAGTAACTAACGAAAGAACATAAATGATAGATGTTGAAGAGGCCAAGACAGAAGACACGAGAATATGGCACCAGCCAGGGACAAACCCCAATGTGGGGAAACCCTTGATCAAATCTTCTTTTAGTCTTCAATATTTCAACAGAGAGAGATGGTACAATTTACAAATCTGATAATTTATAATAGTAGCAAAAGAGCCCTAACCAGAAAAGTCTATTGGTCAACAAGGTAGATTTGACCCTCAATAAATTGGTCAACTTAAGTCAACTTCCACCTCCAAACAACAAGATGAATCAACCCTCAAAACATCCAAAAAATTGTCCAGTCAAATCTGGTCAAACACCAACTTGCGGTCAGCACTAGTTGCAGTTAACATTGGCCTCGATTTTTGTGCCCAAAAGTGTGGCCTGCACAAACAGAAATACCTCACCCAAAAACGTAGTCAAACAGATCAACACTACTGGTCAACGCATGGTCAAACTGTCCCAAGAATTTGGTCAATGCAGTTAATGCCCAAAACAAAAATTTTGTCCTCCTGAAATTTTGGACATGTGGAGAGAGAGAGGAGTGTGAAGATGAGTGTGTCTAAATGAGGCTAAGTCACCTTCTAGTTATATGCAATGTTGAGGATGAATAGACGTGACTGTTGGGCTTCTGAGCCTACATACGTTTGTTGGCTGATGTTGACAATTTGACCATAATCAAAATAAATTCATAACTTCATTTGTATATGTCAGAATTGGATGATCTTTAGATCAATCCTACACCTCTTGGAGAGAGGAATCTAAGAAAAATATCAATTGCCATAAATAAGATGACCCATGTGGAGTTTGGCCCTGGTTGTCAAATTTAACATCCTATTGTAACACCACTCTTAGAATTAGTCAAAGTAAATTAGCTCAAGTGGTATGGTTCACAATTTGTGTTCGAAGTAGAGTGTGGGTTCAAGTCTCCGATGACATGGTGGCCCTTATGGCATTTATGAAATATTGGTTCTTCCAGGTGGAATAGTGGCAACTGTTTATACGAAGTTACCTGATTGGATTGTTCTTGAATCCTTGTGTGGATAGGCACTGACAAGGTCTCTTGTTGATCCAATTTTGGATATGATATGGATTGGATCATTATATTATTTGTCATCCATCTTGATGCTTTCAAAGTGGAAAAATTGGAGGAATCAACTAACAGGACCATTTTATCAATGGGTCCTAATTTGGTGAATTGGGGGTTTTAACCTTTTGGAGGCAGTTCAAGGTATTTAATGGCGTTTTCTGGGGTCAAAAGTCTTTCTCTTTCAGTAGACCCCTTAGGTTTGTTCTACACTCATATACCTTTCCACTAATGTGGCAAATACATCAAACTGAGTCTGTCCATATGCTAAAGTTATGCCACCTGGAAGTTGACCTTCCCATTTTGACCATCATGGTTGGAAAGGATGCCACATCAGCCCCATTACTCATGGAAAAGGGGCTAGTCACGTGATCATGATGGACAAGACTCTAGAAGGGTCAATATTGTAACTCTAGTTAATAGTTGAACAAGTCAAACTTAACCACTAGTTGGTTGTTGGGCTGTGTTATAGCCGGGCCACTAGGAGGAAAGGGGGTTCCATTCTATTTGAGTGCATTTTGTTCCATAGATGAGAAGAGTAGCTAAGAGTGAAAAGAGGGTTTGTGTTCTGTAGCTTACTCTGGATTTTGCATGTACCATAGTGGTTGGTGTTTTGTGTGGATTGCATTTTCCTTTCCCAACAGATAGTGCTTCCACTTTTTGACAACTTGTATGAGGGCATAGAGCTCCTTGCTATAGGTACGGTCGTTGAGAAACTCCCCATGAAATACTACATAATGGAAGAATTCAAGCCTTCCTTCATGGTTCAAGACTGCTTCCATAGCATACCCTCTCTCATCTAACTCCACTTCAAAGGGTTGTTGCAAGTTTGTTAGTACGATCCATAAAGTGCTTTGTTATAATATGTATCATCAAGTGTCATGGTATTCCATTATATAGTTCGTCACGAAAAAATTGATAAAATTATACTGAAAAGCTGAAATGTATACTATGAGGGTTAATTGTATACAAGCCTTCCTCCATGCTTACCCACTCTCATCTATCTCCACCTTGAAGGGTTGCTGCAAGTTTGGTAATATGATCCATAAAGTGCTCTATTATAGTATGAACCATCAAGTGTCGTGGTATTCCATTACATAGCTCGTCACAACAAATCTGATAAAATGTGGAAAATGGAGAAAAGGTAAAAATACAATCACTCAAAACAATAATAACACCAATATATGATATGGGAAACCCTTACAGGACAAAACCTAGTTGGAAGGTGAAACTACTTTGTTATCTCTTTCTTTGAATGGCAATGGATGCAAGTACAAACGAGTGATATTTGTGGGTCGTGGTATGCTACAAAACACAAACCCTCTTTGTTTTCTCTCTATGTATCCACTCAACTACTTTGCTTATCTATGGAACAAAATTCACTCAAATAGAATGGAACCATGTTTCCTCCTAGTGGCCTTGTTATAACATAGTTGTGATCTTTGATATGGGTGGCTTTGAAAGCATGTCAACCAACATGTTTGTGTTTCTCTTTTTATACTTGATCACCAGATGAAATTTCCATAAAAACACCATCCACTTGTAATTTCTGGTTTGTTGCAGCTTACTATGGGGTTGCAGGTATTGTAGTGGCTGGTGAATTGTGTGGATTACTATCTCTTTTCCCATTAGATAATGCTTCCACTTTTTGACAACATGTACTAGGGCATAGAGATCCTTGTCATAAGTAGGGTAGTTGAGAACCACCCCATGAAATATTTCATAATGATAGCATACAGGCCTTCCTCCTTGCATCAACACTGGTCCCATACATATCCACTCGCATCGATCTCCACTTTGAAGGGTTGCTGCAAGTTTGATAATGCCATAACATATACTACTAATTTTCTTCTTGAACTCCTCAAACGCCCTTTGCTAACCCTTTTTCCATTGGAAGCTCTTACCACTCACTGGCGTGGAGTGGTGTTTTTGTTGTTAAAAACGAGGCTATGAATTTCATTAGGTATTGTGTTTCTCCATTGAAACTTTTGACCTAAGAAACATTGGTAGGCACCAACCACTTAATGATGGCCACCATCTTGGTAGGATCTATCATCAATTCTAATCCACCAATCACATATATTAAGAACGCCAAATAGTACTATGCGCACACACATTTCTTGAGCTTTACCAATGGCTAGTACTTCTTCATTGTCTCTAGCAGTTACATCAAATGTGAAATGTGCTCCTCCAATGTAGCAATGTATACCAATATATCATCCAAATAAACAATAAAAAATGAATCTATAATAGGGTGCAATATGTCATTCATTAATCTCACAAACATAGCTGGTGCATTGGATAGGCCAAAAAATATAATTAACACTCATAAAAAGCTTCTTTGGTTTTGATGGCAATCTTCCAGCTATATTCTTCTCTGACTCGAACCTGGTGATACCCTGAATTTAAGTCCAATTTGGTGAAGTATTTTTCTTGATACAACTGGTGCAACAGATCATCTATCCTTGACAAGGGGTACCTTTTCTTGAGCATAGTTTTGTTTAACTCATATTCAATACACGTTCGCCAAGTCCCATCCTTCTTTGGCGCAGTTATGATGGGTGACCCACATGGTGAGGTACTTGGTCGAATGACACCTTGTTCCAACAACTGCTACAATTGCTTCTTCACCTTATTTGCTTCTATAATGGACTGACTGTACAACCCAATGTTTGGCAACAAAGAGTCTAATAATTGCTAGATCTTGTTCTCCACTTCCCTTTTGGGTGGTAGCCCCTAGGCTTGTGGGACACACCCTTGTATGCCTGTAGCAACTCTTTCATTTGTTGTTTCTGTTCCTTTGTGCACCCTTCTATGTATGATTTGGCTCTCATTGACTCTTCTATAGACCAATTTTCTCTTAGATATAACAAAGCATACTTCTTGCTAGAATAGATCAATTTCTTAACCTAGTTGGCACTTAGCAATGAGATCTTTGACTTGCCCTTGTGGGCATTGATGATGAAGGATTTTTTATTTTTGATGAGGTAATATTAGTTGGCTCTCTACAGGAAGATCACATCTAGCATGTACATAGAGGGACTCCCAAACACAACACAATAGACATTATGTGGAAATACATCCAACTCTACTTCATCAATAAAGTTAACATTGATAGGAAATTTGATTCTACACTATTTGTTTACCTTTATTTTTGTGTCCTTTTTGGCCTATCCCAATGGATATGGGCTAGGATGGTCTTGAACCTCTAATCCATGTTTCTTGACTTGATTTGTTGTTATGAAATTCCTCTATGATCTCGAGTTGAGCAAAGCATCAGTTTTTGTCTTCTTGACCTGTATCTTTATATGGAAGAGGTTAATCATTCCCTTCTCTTCCTGTTATTTAAGGCTACTAATCTTCACCGCTTTCTACACTGATGTACATACAATCTTCTTATCCATGTCTGAGCTACTTTCCACATGGTTGCTTGAATTAGTGGCCATGAGATTTTTCTTCTTAGCATCTTTCTTTTGGTTTTTCAGGTTGAGCTCTAAATGTAATTGCCAACATTTCTCCTTTGTGTGACCATCAATGTTACAATGATTGCAATAGTTGCTAGGATCGTTGCATTGGTGTGTTTTGGCTGGTAGCTTTTTGTCTTGCTCCCTTTTCCACTTCTTCCATTCTTTGGAAGATTCTTGGTGCTTCTTTTGCTACCCATTTGATTACCCTTTACGCCACCTGGGGTTTTCCCTTCCTGTTTTGATGACCTCTATTTAAGAGGATGCCATGTCAGCTCCATTACTCATGGAAAAGGGGCTGGTCACATGATCATAATTAAGAAGATTTTAGAAGGGTCGATATTGTAGTTCTAGCCAAGAGTTGAAGGAGTCAAACTTAACCACTTTTTGGCTATCATGCTATGCTATGCTATGGAGAAGAGGTTCCATTCTATTTGAGTGCATTTTGTTCCATAAATGAGTAGAGTAACTTAGAGTGGATAGAGAGAGAAAGCCACAAAGAGGGTTTGTGTTCTGTAGTAGTCCACAAGCCACTAGTTCACTCCTTTGTACATGCATCCATTTCCATTCAGATAATGAGAGAGCAAAGTAGCCTCACCTTCCAACTTAGTTTTCTCCAACAAGGGTTTCTTAGATCATATCTTTGTGTTATTATGGTTTATGACTAATTGTATTTTTACTTGTTCTCTAGTTTCCACGTTTTATATATTGCATACATAAGCAAAAAAATAGTAACTTAATAAATCTAGGAGTCTAATGAAAAATTAACTCTCATAGTATATATTTTGGATTTTCAGTATAGTTTTATCATATTTGTTGTAGTGAATTATTCAGTGGAATATCCCTGGTAGTTTACAAATCAACATGGTTGATTTTTTGTTCTTCTTGTTGTATCTTATCATCTTAAATGGAAAATCCCAAGGAAACCACTACTAAACTCAACTCTTCAACTTCATCTTCTTTTAACTTTACATATGGCGTAATTTTGCAACTATCGGTTCATGATTATCCAAGCGTGAGTCACTTTCATTCTTTTTATCATTGAAAGTTTGATAAGATGCAAGGTTTTCATCATCATGTTCTTCTGCAAGAGCAAGAATTTGTTGCAATATTTTGGCAACGTCCATGAGCTTCTGTACTCTTCGGGTGACCAAGAAAGCTTGTCCTAAATTTGTGGGTTTCCAACTCCAAAAGAGGGTACACAATACTGAATCAAAAGCAAATACATAATCCACCTTAATGTTTTTTGGTTAGAAAGTAAACAGTTTCATCTTTTCTCTTCTTAATGTGAAAAAGTTCCAATCTTTATCCCACACGAATTGTATGTATTCAACATCCATGATCAATCATGATCTTTCTGCAATGGGGTTGCCCATGGATGTTGTTAGGTGGTGATCCATGCTTGTGTTATAGAATAGATTTTCAGGTTCACTAAAGCCCAAAACAATGCATTGTGTATGATCAAATCATGGAAATGTTCTCTTGTTAGCCAATATGATTCGATCCTACATCAGATGGAGTCACTAGATGAGTAAAAATAAAATATAGCAACAATTAAAAAAAGATTCAATGATGTCATTAGAATAATTGAAGATTAACGATGGTTCCTTGCAACAATGCCAAATTGTTAGCACACAAATTTGTGTTGAGAAATCTAGGGGCAACAACATTAGATTATTTCACTTACTTTGATAATTGTTTGTGGTGTATTTTTACTTCACTTAATTAGATTCTTCTTTCAATTATTTATTATTAGTGTTTTCTTCATCAAACAACTACCAAACCATAAAGAACAATAAGACAAAGGACACAAGATATAGGCGATCAGCCAGGGCCAAAACCTCTCCAACTCTGAGAGGAAAACCCACAAGAATTCTTCTTCTTATAGAATCTTCAATTAATGAATTCCAAGACCTAGACCCTTGACCAAAACTCCTCCAAACTAAGTAAAACATTGCCTCTACTTGTCAAGTCAAACTTGCAACTTTTTCTTTGTCTTCAAGTTCAGCCCTACAACATCTAGACTGCAACTTCAACCTCTCTTTTAGCAATTTGGGCTCATCTACAACTTTTTCAATTTCAGCCCTTGTTGCAAAAACCACAGGCCACACGTGTGAGAGGAAATGGAGATATATACCTTCTTTTTCCCTTCGCTAGGCCTCCTTCTTTCTGGTGAACTCGATCCTTAAAACAATCCTTATTGACACCAATACTTAACTCTTTGATGGTACTGCAACTAGGCTTCCTTGCAATAGATTGAAGCCCTAATTTCTTTGTATGTGTGGAGAGAAGTAGCTCAAAAACTAATCCAAAAACCTCGTCCTTCTTTTCTTCCTTTGTCCTCTTCTACTTTGCACTTTTTCTCTTCCTTATGATCGAACTTGAGTGAGTGAAGTGTGTCCCCAAAGTGAGGTCGAAGTCTTCTTTATATAGGCTTTTTGTCCATGATTTTAGGCCGACTTGAACTTTTGTAGGCCGACTTGTTCATTACAACTTGACAAGGTCTTGGAGGGTCCTTTGACTTGATTTTGACTGAAGTAAATTCTTTTTACAATATGTAACATGCCCTAAATGGGTCTTTCATATATGACAATCAGTTTTTGGCTTGTAGACTCAATGACAAGCCGTAGGAGCACACAATGGGAGATTGATCTAAAAATAAATTTCCTTGAGCATGAAACTCATGCCTCAAGAACAATAAATTTATTTTTCTTACTACATCAAATACATAAAATCTTGATTACATATGTCATTATGAAGATCGAACCTAGTTACATATTTCAACAATTTGCACCATAGGAAAATGTTGATTCCAATACTTGTAGCACAAAAGTGAAGTGATAACTAATAGGCATATCGTCCCAAACATCATTAGTCGATTGCCTTTCCATTTGGATTGGTTCTTTCCAATCTTGGGGGGTGTCCCTTGCTTGTCATGTACTGAAAATCATCTAAAAACCTACAAAGTAGCGTAACAAATCAACACAAACTATGGCTCCTCCACATGCAATTAGATAACCAATGATAAAAATGGTTGGTTAATTAGAAATAAATTTAACAATTTTAATTAGTAAACAACAAAATATGAAAGAAAGAAAGAAGAAAATGCGCTCTAAATGACTGATAAAATGAAAGTAGAGGATATACTATCTATATCACCATATAGAACATGAAATATTGTGTCCATGAGCCAAAAAGCTAGAAGAAAAGCATGGTCAAACTTTGTCATTGTATTCGTCAAAAGAATGTTTACTCATTGAGGCAATTTACAAGATAGATCACAATAAAAATTGCCCTAGATGAAATATAAATAGAGAGAAAGGAAGAAAGAAATGATGGAAAAGAAGCTTTACTAACTACTCTCAAGAAAACTATGCTGAATAATGGCCATTTGATCTCACACTATAGAACTCACCTCCTTGTAAAGGATATGTCTCTCCCATGCAATATGCCTTGGTGACTTGTGGCGAAGTGGGAGGAAGTGGAGAAGTTCTCATGTGCCTAACTGACGCAACTTGTTAGAAGTGACGAGTAGTGGAGTGAACTCAAACAAGCCCAAGTTCAACTCTCCCATGTGCCTTGAGTGAAGTGGAGTGAAGAGAGGTGACCTCATGCATTTTCTTCTATGAAGTTGGGTGAAGAGAGAGAGAGAGAGAGGTCCATATGTTTTAGTTCAACTCCCCGTGTGCTTTGAGTGGACATGAGCCATGCACTTTTTCCACTTTCATAAGGATAACTCAACAAGGTAGCCTCATGCAAGCTCATGCACACTGAACTGAATTGAAGTGAAGTGAAATAAGCTGGAGTGAGGTCAAGTCAACTCCAGTCCAACAAGGTGCCCTGAGATGAGATGGTACATGTGCCACATCACTGTCGTGTCACTACCACATAGCGCATCCACTTGTCAACCTACATGGTGACCACAAGCTATAAATAGTCATGCTGAAAATATCAGTTCCCCAACAAAAGTTAGGGAAAGATGAGAAATGTTTGGAATTGCTAGAGGATCCTTGCCAAATCTAGCACACCTAAAAATAAGCATTGCTAAAAATCAAAAAATGTTTGCATGTCCATGAAGTTAGGCTCATTGAATTTGATTTTCTGCAAGGAATTTGGATCATGGTATTCAAAACCGGAACCAGTGACTGGACTGGTCCACCTATCAAATCGGTTTTTGAACCAGAACTATAAAAACTGGAATTGTAAGATCTCATGAACCGATCTTTAAAAAAATACATGAAATAATTAATTTTTAATGAAAAACTATTTTCAAGATTTAAAATCATGATTCCAAACCAATAGAGACAAAATATACAAAGTTTTCTCATCTATATACCATGTAAAGGTGAATATATCAAAATGGAACCGAGTGCAATACATATCAGCAAAAAAATACATAATTAAAGAGGCTGTAAATGGACTCCAGAGTCCATAAACAATGCTACAAGCTATGGGACCAATGGGCTACAACAAGTCTATATGTCGATGATCAATGTGATCACTCCTCATCATGATCAAAGTCATCACCACTACTAGACATGGGATCATCAACATGAGCTACATAAACATCCTCTGGCTCAAAGTCGAAGGACTTAGACTCCTCTGCAACTTTAGTTAGTAGTAACAGCAAAAATAGACATCAAAACTACAAATCATTTATCAACATGATAACTCATGAAACTCATCATTGATTCAACACTACTAGAAATGTGATCATCAACAAGAGGTACATAAACATCATCTAGCTCAAAGTCTTCAAACTTGGATTGCTCAAAGCCTCAACCTTATAATATGGTAGAAATTGAAAAAGTTTAACATGCCTAACCAATGATTTTGGTTTGAGTGAAGGGTTCATCTCCTCAACCTAATAATATGGTAGAAAAAGCTGTGGGTGAAGGGTACATTTTTGTTAAGGCCATGGTAGAGGAGTTCAACAAGCAATACCACCAACATCAACGAAGTTCAACAATCAATGCCACCAACATCAAGGTACTTAAAGGGCTTCATGCTCTTGATCAAATGCCAATCTCATACCCTCACGCATGACGGATTCAATCGGAAACATTGCAATCCCCTAAATATTGAAATCCTGAAAACCATTAAGTCTACTGGATTTTGAGTGATCTAAAAATCTAGTTTCTCCATATGAAATCTAGTTAGGTTGAAACCACTCTCAAACAACTCGACTCATTTCACGGTAATGTTAAAAGCTAGTTAAAATGATGAAATGTCACTTTTACTTTAAGAATTTAACATTAACATTGATTGCCAACATTGCTAGGGTTGAGATGTAAGAGGAAAATAAGCAGGGAGACATCCTTTTAAAGACTTGGAGGGGTTGTTTTTGGAGGGAAGTCGCCCCTAGCTTTCCTCAAAACTACTTAGAAAAGCCAAAAAATAGCTCATGTGGGGTCTGCGGCCGAGCTAGTAATGAACTCGCTGGTTTATGGGAAAAACAGTTGGGTCTATCATAAATCGGTTGTTTATGGCCGGTTAATGGAAAATATTAGCCCGCAAATCAGCCTTATCTGGTTTTTCAACCAGTTCATCCCCTTCATCTATTGAACCATCTGGTTTGATTTTTTTCTGGTTTAAACTGGCCGGTTTTGAATACTACAATTTGGATATGTGCTTAGAATTTCGATGTGAGACTTAGAATCTCAACTACTAAAAATAGCGTTGTCTCCCTTGTTGCATGAAAATAGCTCATCAGAATCATGAGCTCGTACTTGTTGGAAAACGTAACTATGTTCAGTCTTCATTAATGTACTTGAGTCATCATGTAATCTACTTGTCAAAAGAATAAAGAAAATAATTTTAGTATTATTGTTGTGACTTATTAAAGTACAAGTTTCATGCATGGGTCACCATGTTTTAGGTCAAAGTCCCCATTGAGGACTTCTAGGATTTATTTCGAGTCAATATAGTCATTGTACATGTAAAGAGACCCTTCTTGGGTTTTTGAATCATGTAAAAAGGTTAAGTATTGAGACAAATATAATTTATGTAACCTCCACACCATGTCGGCCTAGAAGAAGATCAAGTCGGCCTAAGGACCCTATTCGACCTCACATGGAGCCTATAAAAGCAAGCTCATCGAAATCATTCAAAGCATCATTTTGAAACACAAGTTTGATTTCTATTGTAGTTGGGAAGAAGTGCGAAATTCCATTATAGCTGGGAAGAAGTGCAAAATTCTCTTGTAGTTGGGAAGAAGTGTGAAGTTCTCTTGTAGCTGGGAAAAGGTGTGAAGTCTGTTGCTGGGAAGTGAAAGTGAATGCGAGTTTGGGGAAGTCTAAGGAGAGAAGGAAAATCAAAATTTTTTTGTCTCTTTCTATATTTCGTACTCTTGATTGGGAGATCAAAGTCTTCCAAGTTTGTCTACTGCTAAATGCTGCCAGTTGCCGGAAGCTTTTTCCTAGTCAAAGTTGCTAGAAAGGGGTCAAAATTCTTGGAGGTTGACTTGGTTTGGAGGGAAGGTCCTGTCTTGGTTTAGGGTGAAGAGTCTCAAAGAATATTATTGAAATGAAGAATTCCTTGACCGGGTTTTCCCCTCAAGGGGGTTTCTCCCTGACATAGTGCCTACATCTAGAGTCTATTGTTTTATGTGCTTCTACTTTGGTAATTGCTTTATGAACTAAAAGAAAGAAGATATAAAGAATCATAATTATAAGAAACATCGCAAATAATTATCAAGAATAAAATATTTCCGCCTTTCTGATTTTCTAACATGGTATCAGAGCTTTAGTGAAGAAGGAAGTAAAAGGCAATCTCAAGCACTTGATCAAGGAACCATTCAAAGGGATTATCTTAGGGAAGGAGTCTACTATATTCAGGGAAGATGTCCAAGACAATCAAGGGAGAGAACAAACTTGAAGGGGCCTCTAACTTCAGGTTCTGGAAGAAGAGGATTGACCTAAACCTTGAAAAGAACAAGGTACTCGACTTGTTAAGAGGAAATGTAAAGAAGCCTACAGAGGATTCCAGGGATGCTGAAAAAGTGAAATACAGGGAATTAGAATTAGTGGCCATGACTTTGATGGTAGAAGAAATAAAGGACAATCTTGTCCCATTCATATCTAACATCGATCATGCTCAGGAAATGTATGAAGCCTTGTCGAAGTTATTTACTATTAAAATCATTGTTCAGGTAGCAAGTTTGAAGAATGAGCTAAGGACCATGAAGATGACTAAGGAAGACATTGTGGCAACCTTCTTTGTGAAGATAGCTAAACTCAGGGATGATCTCTTGGTCGATGCAATTGTTCCAGACAAAGAACTCATGTTCACTGCTCTATTAGGATTGCCACCCTCTTGGGGTGCATTCGCTGCAGGTCTCAACAGTTGGAAGGTAGCTGCCACCTTTGAAGAACTATGGACCTCTTGTAGTCAAGAAGAACTAAGGATCTCAATGGTTTCCAATCCTGAAGAAGTATCAAATGCTTAATGTTGCTCAGACTTTAATAAAAGATTCAATTGTATGTATAGCAAGATCCCAGCTAAAGTAAAGCCTACCCCCACCTCTGCCAAACTCACCTATGCTAATGCCTTTGATTCTGATTTCTGCCTGCTATTAAGAGAGAGAAGATGTGCTACTCTAGCTGAAATGCAAGATGCAGCCTTAGAGGTGGAATCTAATATCATGGCTGCAGAGAAACTCAAAGGACATACTGATAGAAGGAGGCATAGAGGTGAGGCTTCTTCTTCTTCTTTATCTTCAGAGCCTAAAATAGATAAAATGACTAAAATGATAGAGTCACTGGCTGCTGAAATATCCAAGCTAAAGGTTGAGCAGAATTCTGGGAAAGCAAGGCTTCCTAATACGTTTGCTCCTAGAAATCCAAATCCATTCAGAAGAGCAAATGAACAACTACAGATCATTCAGAGGGGCAAAGAGGCCAGTGAAGAACAAAGGGTTAATACTCCTTTCCAAAATGTAGTCATGGAGGAGGAACAACTTGATGAAGAGGATGAGATTCACTGCGTGGAAGACAAGGGCAGTGCTACCTTTTTGACATTAACTACCTATGAAGAGTCATTACTCAGGGACCAGACCAGCCAAGAGTGGGACAGAGAAGCTGTTCTACAAATTGAAGACTAACAAAGATATAACCTGAGGTCAAGAACGAACAGTGTCAAAGAGAGTCCTGCCCAAAGAACTGTTGTCCCCACAGAGTAGCAGAGTAGTAAACAGAAAAAATCAGCAGTTGATCCCATCATCTTCAAAGCACCAGCTCAAGAGGTAAGAGGCCCTGACAAGTCCCCTTCCCCTTTCAGTTTCGAATCAAAAGTCCAGAAGTTGAAAATATCTATCCCTCTAATAGAACTTGTAAAGAGTGAGGCCTTTAGGAAGCCCATCCTTGATGCCCTTGAGCTAAAAACCTCACAAGCATCCAATGACTATGTGAATTTACAAGATGACAAACCTGTAGTTGTCCTTAGCCCCATGACTAAACCTACTGACAACAATTCCCCATCCTTTTATGTCTCCTTCACCATTAATGACAAAACCCTCCATAACTGCCTGCTGGACACAGGTGCCAGCCATAATATGATGCCCAAAGCTGTCATGGAAGAGTTAGGCCTTGACATTACCAGACCTTATCATGATTTATTCTCCTTTGCTTCAAGGAAGGTGAAATGTCTGGGGTTAATCAAAGACTTAGCCATCACCCTAACTCAGTTGCCCATGAAGAGCATGGTGATGGATATTGTGGTAGCAGATGTTCCCCCTAAGTTTGGCATGCTACTTTCTAGAGGGTGGATTAAGAGGTTGGGGGGGACATTACAAAATGACTTATCTTATGCCACTGTCCCAGTTTTTGGAAGAGAAAGCAGAAGACTGTACAGGGAGGCCCAGCTGGCCTATATCATCAGTGATGAGAAGAATCCCACTAATCATCCCATTTATGCTGTAGACACTGATTTTGGAGCATGTATTCTCCAAATTGAGGAATCCCAGAGGGCCTCAGTGCAGCTCAAGAAACCAGTAGGCCAGGTCATGGAAGAAGAAGGGACACAGGCTTGGGAGATGTTCTTTGATGGAGCATGTTCAAGGGAAACTATAGGAGCAGGAGTGGTGCTGGTATCTGCAAAGCAAGAAAGCACACATCTATCTTTCAAGCTGACTTTTCAAGTCACCAACAATATATCAGAGTATGAGGCTCTGATATTGGGCTTAAACGCTGCTAAAGACATGGGAATTAGAGACATAAAGGTGTTTGGAGATGCTGATCTCATCATTCAGCAAGTGAACAAAACATTCCAAGCAAGGCACCCAAGGCTGAAAGCATACAGAGATGAGGTATGGAGACTCAAAGAATCTTTTGATAGTTTTTGTATCTCATATATCCCTAGAGTAAAAAATCAGCTTGTTGATTCCCTTGCTGTGTCTGCTAGTATGTTCATCCCTCCCATGCCCCCAAGATTGGCTTATGAAGTCCAGATAAAATATAGACCATCTTTGCCTGATAATGTCCAACATTAGAAAGTCTTTGAGGATGATGATGAAGTAAATAGGTTTCTGCAAGTCATTGATGAATTCACTGAAATGCAAATTGATCAAGAGAATGAAACCTTGGAGAAATGTCCCCAGTCCCAGCCAAGGAATAAAATTGGCAAAGACAGTATTGTACAACTGCCTAGCAATCATATACCTAAAGGGTTGGTGCCTCTAGAGAAGCTGTTTGACTATAATGACGTGCCTCATAAGGTTTCCCAAGAAGAAGATCAGTCTGTAGTACATAAGCATAACATAAGGAGTCCAGATCATCCAAAGTATATAAATTTGTCCACCCATTTGTCTGCTACCCAGAGTTCTGAGTACTGCACCTTAATGAAGCAATTTGCTGATGTCTTTTCCTGGGAATACAGTGACCTTAAAACTTATGACAAAAAGATCATCCAGCATAAGATCCCCTTGGAGAAAGACACCATTCCTTTCAAACAGAAGCTGAGACCCATAAATCCTTTGCTTCTCCCTCTGATTGAAAAGGAAATCAAGAAGTTGTTGGCTGCCAAAATCATAGTTCCTCTGAGATATTCAAAATGGGTAGCCAACTTGGTAGTGGTAAGGAAGAAAAGTGGAGAAATCAGGCTGTGCGTTGATTTCAGGAACCTGAACAAATGCTCTAAGAAAGATAACTATCCTCTGCCCAAGATGGAGCATTTGCTACAGAAAGTCTCAGGAGCCAAAGTCATGTCTTTCCTAGATGGGTTTTTAGGGTATAACCAAGTTGCTATACATCCAGATGACCAAGAAAAAACTGCTTTCACCACTCCTTGGGGCACTTTCATGTACTTTAAGATGCCTTTTGGGCTGATGAATGCTGGAGCTACCTTTTAGAGAGCTATGGATATAACATTTGTAGGAGAGAAGGATAAATTTGTCCTTGTCTACCTAGATGATATAATAGTATACTCCAGCAGTCATCAAGATCATTTGCAACATTTGAAGAAGGTGTTTCTAAAATGCAGAAGGTTTGGGATATCAGTCAATCCTAAAAAATCACAATTTGCTTTAGACGAGGGCAAGCTGCTAGGACACATCGTTTCTGCTGCAGGTGTCAAGATTGACCCAGAGAGAGTGACAACAATACAGATCTTGTCTATCCCTAGATCAAAAAAGGACATCCAATCCTTTCTGGGCAAAATAAATTTTGTAAGGAGGTTTATTCCTAATTTTGCAGAATTAGTAAAAAACATCACCTCCATGCTAAAAAAGGGATCAGAGATCAAATGGACTGATGCAGCAAGAAGATCTTTCGAAGCTATCAAGAGAGCTATTATGGAAGCTCCCACTTTGATTAGCCCAAACTATAGCAAGGAGTTCCATATTTTCTCCTTTGCCTCAGGTGATATCCTTGGAGCAGTCTTATTACAGAAAGATGAGGAGGGTTCAGAGTATCCAGTGGCATTTTTCACAAGGAAACAGTCCCACAGAAAGCAGAAACACAGTTAGTCATAGCTTCGATCGAGCCCAATCAAGGAGAGTGGCGCAAGGTCGAAAAGAAAAAGGGGAGAAAAACTTGAAGTGTGAGTTTTTACTCACTGCCGGAATTCAGTTTTTTTGCCTCTTTCTTCTCTCTCCTCTCTTCTCTTTTCTTTTTCTTTTTTATGCACGTTAGCCTTCTAACGTTGCGTGGGGTGCGACTGCACTCGAGCCCATATGGGCAGCTTATGGAAATGCTTCAATGCATCTGCTAGTGTAACTTTTCATTTTTTAAATAAAAGGTTACCGTTTTTTCCTTGGAAAAAAAAATCCAGTGGCATTTTTCAACAAAACATTAAGGGATGCCGAACTAAGGTATGACATCATCGAGAAACAGGCCTATGCTCTTATCAAATCCTTGAAATCTTTCAGAATATACATTCTGCACTCCAAGTTAATTACATATGTGCCCTCTACTTCAGTGAAAGATGTCCTACCGCAGCCAGAAGTTGATGGAAGAAGGGCTAAATGGATTGCAAAGCTTATTGAATTCAACATAGAATTAAATCCCACCAAGTTAGTCAGAGGTCAAGGCCTTGCCAAGCTAATGGCTGAAGAAAATTGCAGAATACTAGACATGAATTGGTTAGGCACAAGCTCAGATGATAGATAGACAGGGGAAGAAATAGTTGAATCAGGGCAGAACCAGTGATTGGTAGAAAATCTAGCTTCTTGTGAATGGTATTCTACAATAGTTCAATTTTTGCTAAAGCTAGAAGTTCCTCCAGGCCTAAGTTCAAGCCAAGCCAGGAAAATTAAGCTCAGGGCAGCCAAGTTCTGTGTTCATGAAAACCTGCTCTATTGGAGGGATCCATCTGGAATCCTTTTAAGATGTCTAGACAAAGAACAATCTATGGAGGTCATGCACCAGTTCCATTCCAGCATCTGTGGAGGACATCACTATTGGAAAACCACAGCCCATAAGATCCTCAGAGTTGGGTATTATTGGCCCACTTTGTTTTCTGATGTCTTCTCATTTGTAAAATCTTGTGACAGGTGCCAAAGGTTTGAAGGAAAACAACAGTTGAAGTCTTTTCCCTTGAAGCCAATACATGCGAGTGGTCCTTTCCAGCAGTGGGGCTTGGATTTCATAGGAGAAATTAATCCACATTCCAGTGGCTAGCATAGATGGATCTTAGTAGCCACTGACTACTTCACTAAATGGATTGAGGCCATCCCTACTAGGAAAGCTGATCACCATGTGGTCATGAAGTTCTTGACAGAATACATTTTCACTAGGTTTGGTTGTCCACACAAATTGGTTACAGACAATGCAGCAGATTTCAGGGAAAAAGAGTTGGTGGACATGTGTGACTCAATGGGCATTAAGCTAGTGCATTCCACCTCATATTACCCTCAAGGTAATGGCCTAGCAGAATCATCCAATAAGAGCCTGATAAGGATAATTAAAAAGCTGCTGGAGGACAACAAAAGGAACTGGGATTCCAAGCTGAAATATGCTTTGTGGGCTGACAGGGTAACCACCAAGAAGTCCACAGGGAATTCTCCATTCAAGCTGGTATATGGTACTGAGGCCGTATTCCCAATTCAGTTGACCCTCCCTGTGGAAAAATTCTTGCAGGAAGAGCAAAATGAGGAAAATGACATGACAAAGAGGACTACTGACTTGGTAGAAGTACATCAGATCAGGGACCAACTGGTTGAAAGGTCTACAACACATCAGAAGAGAGTCAAGGAAGCCTTTGATAGAAAGGCAAAGATGGACAATTTTCAGGTTGGAGACTTGGTGCTTAAATGGGATGCACTGAAGGAAAAGAAAGGCAATCATGGGAAGTTCGATGCTCTTTGGACTGGACCTTTTGTCATTTCTCAGATCCAGGGGAACAACACTTTCATACTACAAAGTGTGGAAGGAGAAACAATTTTGATGGCCCGGTCAATGGGTGATTTTTGAAAATTTATATTGTTTAAGGCCTTCAGGCCTCAACATTGTAAATATGTTCTTTTTACAAGTTTTAGTGTAGGCTTGATTAGACTCCATGCCCAATGGAACACTAGGAAATTTTGTTGATCTTGTTTTTGTATGAAAGGCAGTGGTCTACAGTTCTTGAAACCTCACAGGGAGGATTTCATCCCTAGAAGGAGCCAGTGTTAGCTCTGCTATGCAATGTTGATTTTCCAAGGATAGAAAGGATCATGGTCTGATTGGTTACATTCAAAGAGAAGCTCCCATTGGTCACTTTCTCCTTTCTTCCTCTACCCCGCTTATTCTCCCCTATCCCTGTTTTCCTAATAAGCCTTCTGAAACCCGACAGAGCCCCTTTTGGCCTTAGCCCCAAGCACCAAACCCCAATCCCGTCATAAAACCTTACTCATACGCCCTCGCGCACTAGTAAAACCTCTCATCGCATCCCCGCCATTGATCACACCCCGCCAATCTAACGGCCCACATCACGCCCGCAACTCAATCGAACGTTAGCATGTGATGAGAGTGGTTTTTCTCTCTCATCTGCCGCTACGTGTCGACTGCTGAATGGAATCGCGCGACTCCTGGTTTTTACCGCTTAGGGCTCGAAAGCAGTGTGATAAAAACCATTACCGCCCGACAAATCTGCTCGCACCCATTAAACGACCGTGCAGCTCTATAGCCCGATCACTGTCCGATCTGTCCGTTGAAGATCCAACGGCTATGAATCACCCCACTCTCACCTCGGCCGATAGCCTCCGCCGAGCCATCTCCACCATCCATTCCCTCGATCTGATGGCCATTATTCTTGCTCATCCAAATCGTCCACTCGCCTGTATGTTCCATGCCCTCTGACCATTCTGTTTGCCCAAGCAAGGAGATGACCAGCTTGCCAGTACCAATCACGGTCAAACTCACAACCACCATATTTAACCGAAAGCATGGCCGAAGGGAGAAAAGGACAAGCACGACCCTGTAACTGAATTTATCAGTCATGGACTCCACTGGTACGAGCATTCCAACCATCTAAAGGGACAGCACAACACCTGAACAAATCAGATTTATCCACTGAAGCAAGAAAATGCATGCAGAGACTCCATCAGGCAGTTAAATGTGGTTGGTGGTCAATTATGACCCCTCCATACCTAAGTGGCCAAGTACCCTTGTAATGTAAATCTATAAATACTCAGAAACAAGATGTAATCAAGGTTGGCATTTGATGTAAGGTTCAACTTCTGGAGACTATAGATATTTTGTCACTTGCAGTGCCTCATCTTCATTTTCAGCTAATACAAGCTTTTTTTGCTGTTAACTGCTCACTTTCCATTTTCCTCTATTCTAAGCTGTTCCTGATATGCTCTGTTCTTGATCTCTTGATGTTTAGCACTAGATAATTGTCATCTTATCTCTGTGTTAAAATCTTGTATGCATCATTGAATAGGTTGCCTAGGTTTCTTTCTATCTAATGCAGGAGAGTTGTCATCCTGTCTTTGCATTAATAGATTAGATTTACAGGTTTCTTTACTAGTTGCAGCCGACCATCACATGGTCTTGTGCATCTACTGGTGTGGTTAGTATTCTCCATATTCACCTTATCTCTAAAACTGTGACCAATTGGTGGTCTAAAGCCTTGTAGTATGGGGGTGTTCATGCATGTCTGGAGTGAAACAAAGTAGAAGTGGTTATCTGGCTTGAACTAAACCATCATTCCTTCCATTAAACCTGCAACAATAGTTGAATTTATATGTTACCAGGCATCTCCTAGCTACAACCTAGGAGAGTTTCTTGGAATCCTAACAATAGCCATGAGAAGAATGTCGGTCGGTATGACATATGATGACCCCCAGTGATCTTGGGCATCAAACAACTCCAGTGGTCCATCCGCGGATCGCGTGGCACAGGAGGATCAACCTCAATCAACTGATACTGGAACAGTGGCACTCGTTCCAGGAAGAAAGTCACAAGTACTGATCCGAAGCCAAATTGCTTCAGATTCCCCACCTTGGCCTTGGACAACTAGCGCTTGATGTTCATCTTCATGGCCTCTGCCCAGTTGAAGATTGTAGGAGCTGTGCAGTCAATAGAATAAAGGAACTTCAACTTGTTACTCTCATGTTCTGCCTGGGACCCCACCACTCTGTTGATAGTCAACAAAAGCACCCTCAGTGTTAGATCCCACACACTGGAAATATCTATCTTCCCGCTCTTGGATTTCAGGGCCTCAGGACAATGTTCGACAAGCAGGGAAGATATGCTTGCCCCGACCAAACATGACCCATACAAGTTCACTGGCTCACCTCTGTGAGACAGTCCAGTGATGAAGTAGATATCTGAAGTTGTCAACTCCAGCTCCTGGTCCCCAATGACGAAAATCTCGCAATTGATTTCCCAAAGGCTTATCAAGTATCGAAGCAACTTGGGTTGGGCCCGCATCACTGGTGTAAGGAAGAATTTGAGGAGCCTGCAAGCCCTCAAAGCCTCCAGGAAATTTGGATCGTTCAATGCCTGGGTGTCAAAATCTTCATGTTCTCTTTCCTTCCAATCCACCATTTTCGGCAATTTCTCTCCTACAAAAGCCATTTATTTGAGTCAATCATCAATTTTGACACATAAAATTCAAGTTTTAACGGTCAGTTCTTGAGAAAAAATGATTTTTCCCTATCCATTGCGCCGGTGCACCTGTTTTAAAAATAGTCGCACCAGTCAGCGCGGATGGTTATGCAAATAACCCTCGGCCTTCGCGATTCCATGCCCGGAAATCGCACCAACCGAGGGCGAATTATTTTCTCAAAAACCTCCCTAAAAATCCTAAAAAATGGCTAAAAACATAAATGAATAGCATGAAAATGGAGCTCAGGGCTTTGGCTGTTACCTGGAACTGATGGCTCGTCGATTGACCTCCCGAATCTCCCGCAATCTGCTCTGGAAAAACTAGGGCAAAAGTGGGTAAAAAAGTCTTCACTGCAAAGGTAAAATGGTAAATGGTAAAAATATATTTACTTTTCCCCATTTTATTAAAATTTTCATGAAAATATCAGGTTTTGTAAGTATTTTTGACCTATTTTACCTCAAGGACTCGATAATACGCTTTGTGTTACTTGTGCAGCAATAGGTGATGGATGCTCGATGATGGTGATGAGTCACATCTAAGCTCTTTTATTGACTCGTTAAACTGATATGAAAAGATTGCCGAGTATTTTTCCCTTTTTGACTCGTTAAAGAGAATAAAAATGGGGGGTTCGCTTTCAGCTCTTTTCCGACCCTTTAAAAATGAAAAGATGGCCGAGACCTTGTCATTTCGAACTCGTTAATTGATGTGAAACATCGTGCGCCCAATATAAGTTTACCCCTTTTTTAGGCTGGGAGGCACTATTTACAAAAAAGGTACTCCTTGACTTAAATGGTCAAGCAGTTCTCTCAAGTATTGTTTTCTACCTTTTCAGGCTCGAGAGACACAAACATATGAAAAGGGACCATGTGGAGTTTTTCTCTTACGTGTCTTTTTCAAACTCTCTAAGCATGAGAAGGATACTGAGTTACACCTTTTTCGTTAAACTATTAAACGACATCGGATTTGTCACCATGACGAACACGAGCTTCTCCTTCCTAGGGCTCGTTAAACTTACTAGGTCGGATTCGTCCGAAGAATGAACTTACAGTGCAAGCATATTCTATCCCCTTCAAGCTTGTGATTAAAAAATATTGGGGTACTCGCCAGAAGTGGTGGGGGGGAATTTGGAAATCTATCAGTCGTGTCAGCGAATTACTCCTAAACATGACACTCTTTGCTTCGTGTTAGGTTGGGACATCCTCCTTCGCATCGTTGACCTTCCTGGGTTTGGGCTGTTCAGTTTGCCTTCAATTTTATCTTTGCTATGTCCTCATGACCACCGATCCCATGGATCCAAAAGCTTCCAAAATTCCAGTTGTGTCGCTGATATGTTCAAGAGTTGTCCTTCTGCATTACCTCTGATTCTCTTTATCATCCAAAAAACTTTTTGCATCCTCTCGTCTCGCATCGATGATGTGGGATTCATTATGGCCCTCCTTCGACACGGGCGCTTTCCGTCGACATCGACTCATTATCCGGGAAGTTGACCGAGAGACTCCCTTCCAGAACCTTAGAGCTTCCATGCCCTAATGGCAAGTTCTTCGCACTCGACGACAAGTTCACATCATTGGCTTTCGATCGAGTGATTTCAAGGGTGTTCGACTTCAGTTCCTGTATTCACATTCCGTGAATTGTGCTCATAGTAACTTGAGGGCCATTATCATTATTGGTGGTTTCTCTCGCGCTTGTTAATAGTTTTCATCATTGACTGGTAATCAAGTGACTTTCTAGCATGTTTGACATCAACACATATATTCGCATGCTAGAATCTGTACTTTGATCGGGTTGTGTTGGAGCACAGGACCCTGGACTCAGATCACAAAATTCCAGGTTGCGAAGCGTGTGACATGGTTATGATGATATGCATGTCTCTATGAGATGGTTGGCTACGACCAGACTATGAGTTATCATATGTGATCCTTCTCATTATTAGATGGTTGTGACCATACCTTGGTTTCATTATGATCCTCTTTGATGGAAGTCTATGCCCATACCTGGATCCATTTACATGATCATTCTCTGGATGGCTACGTCCATGCCATGATTCATGTATCATTTGGCAGAGATCTCAGTTTATGTATATGTATCTGTACTTTCTTGTAGGTTTTCCAATGGCAGACCAGTTCCCCGCACTGATTCATAAAGCATTTCATCCCTCAACTTCGGCTCAGCCTTCACGCTTTAGGGGGCATATGTTACAAAACATTTTGCCATTGTCCCTATACTCCCCATTCCTTGATCCTGGAGGACCTCTACAGTGAACCCTACATGCTTTGTCTTCATGAAGAAACTCCCATTATGTCCCTCTTCATGAGCAGATCATTTCCCTTTTGCACCATTTCCCCTGAAACTTTTGTTTTGCCCAATTTACAAGACCGACACTAATGACCTTTGTATCCCCCGCATCGATGTGCAGAGATTAGCACTATTCCTCGCAGTGATCGGTGCGACTGAGATGTGTTCCAGTCGCACCGGTCCTGTTATGGAAAGTTTTTTTAAATTAGATCCAAAGCTTCCAGCTCTAGAAGCTCCGTAACAAAAGTTTGGTAAATGCTTTGGCTGGATGGGGTCGAGGATGACAATTTGGGCTCTTTTCCCCTATAATGATGGAACTACCTCAAGGGATAAGTCCTTCTCCCATGAGAAGAGGATCCATATCCCATCCATATTTCCTATATAAACCTCCCTTCTTCCCAAGCACAAGCTAGTTAGAGTGTTGGTTGAGTGTGAGTATATTATTTTGATTAGAAAAGTAAGCTATTACTAGTTGTAGCCATCTAGTTGTGTGAGGGAGAAGTGTGTTTGGGTTTGGAGTGAATTCTAAAGGGAAAAGCCTTTAAATTATTGTTGTTTGAAGCCATCATGGAATGCTAGCAAAAGTGTGTAGGAATCTGGTCTTGTCAGAGGAAGACTGCCACGCCAAGACAGATGGTTGTAATCTCTCTTTGATATTAATATATGAAACTATCGATTGATTTCCTACATGTTTTGTAATATTACATATTCGTGTCTTGATTCTTCTTGACTCATTAAGTAGGTTGAATTGTAATTTGTCTATTATTATTTTTGTGTGTTGTTGTTGTTTACTTGTTTCAGGAACTTGAAGAAGGAAGCGAGAGATTGCCGGAGCGAGTAAGTTAGGACAACATCAGGCAGGATAAGCGACCAAGAGGTAGGTCCTCTTGATTGATTCTAACCTAAGGAAATCTTCCATAGAATGTATCTGTTATGGCCAAACTCATTATCGGGCTAGAGGAATTCGTTCGTGTCTGCACTTATAATTTTACTTCACCACATATTATCTTTACAATTGTAATGTGAACTTGTGTATTCCTCTATTAATATAAATGATGTTATTCTAAATTTTATTTCATAGAAGTACTTAGACTATTGATCCAAAATGGATCTTGTTAAGTCAAGTCGAAGTTTTCTATATGTTTGAAGTCCAAGATGGACCTAGGTAGAAAAATTGTTCTTGACATGTGTAGAATTTTAACATCCCAGTTTCTCACGAAATCAGTGCCAAGTCGAAGAGCTCGACGCGCTGATTCTGGTGGTATCTATGGATTCACATTTGGCCTCCGTACGAGGGAGAAAATGCTTGTTGAATTTTATGGTGAACAGGTGAAAAGGGGCCTTGCTGAACATGTGGCATTCACGCAGTTCGACACATGGCAATGGTCAAGTCAACAGGTCAAAGTTCATCTCCGGTGCATATCTCCAGGTGAATGGTGACATTTTGGGTTTTGGTTGGTTAAAGATTCATATTATAAGTCATGGGTGCATTAATAAGTTTATGGCACAGTTGCAAACCTATGGTTTCTAAACCATATGACATACCATATATGAAAATAAAGGTGCACATTTTTTTTAATGTTAAAACATGCTTAAGGTTCAAACTATGTGTAAAAACCATGGTGGGCACAAGGGATAGATATGTTTTACAAACCATATAACTATATGGTAGGTGGGCGCAAAGACTTATGTTATCAAATCATGGTGGCAGAATATGTAATGAACCTATGGGGAATATGCAATATGGTGGAGTAAATCAAAACCTATGGAAAAAGGTTATAAACTATGGTGCAGAATTATAACAAAGTATAAACAGGTTCATACATGGTGGATCCCAGTCCAGTCACATGGCACAAAGGTCCAGTCACATGGTGGTGGAGTTAATGGCCATGACCGCTAGAGGATGTGAGTCAACTTGCCAACAAAGCACCAAAGATATGGTGTTAAACCATATTGCAAACATATATGTTAAAGTCCAATGGAAAATATATATTAAAACAAAAAATATGGCTTTTATACAATGCAGAGGTGGAAACCATGTGGCTCGGTGATATTGCACAACAAGGAAGACAACATGCAATATGTGGTCCAGTCAACACGTCAGAGCAGGTCGAGACCACTGGGGTTAGATGCCAGGGGTTTGTGGTTCTATAGATCATTGGGTATGTGGTTACAACAAGTGTTATCTGGTGTGGAGATGTGGCACATGACACAGAGATGCGGGCACAGTTAAAACAACACTGTTGAGTTGTTTCCATGACCACTGGAGGTTGTGAACGTGGAGTACTGAGTCAACATTTCCATGGGATATGTCATCGAATCGTCGGGAATAGGTAAGGAGTAGGTTCAATTCACGTGGAAAATGGTGTATGACTATGTGGCATGGGGTTACTACTGAAAGCAATTCACATGGCCGCAGGTTGTCATAACACTTGACCACCACACTGACCGAAGCTGAGTTATGATATGGTATTTCACCGAGTTATATGATAAAACTTTGGATTATGAGTGTAACAAAAGCCATCGGTCCAATCTATATGCACCATGAATAAACCTTAGGATAAGACATTACATCAATGCACAAAGGATATTGTATTCAGTCCAACCTTTGTAAACCATATGCATTATATGGTTAGACCATACTAAAATGAAATGCGCCAAAGTTAATAGTTGTTATAACTATAGTGCTAAGTGTAATTTTTTTATTGCACCGAGTATAGGTTTGTCCACCTAATTAAAACAACTTGCCATGTATATCCCAGTAGGTTCGAACCTGGAACCTGGCCGAGGCATTATAAAAGGATTACCATTGCACCACTGCAGAGGGGGAGTTGAACAGTGAGCTCCATAATAGAGTCATATTGGTGCCTGTAATGTTCATTTGAGCATATCTTGGTCATCCTTGGGCATTTTTGTGAATGGAGACAGGCGTTGGAAAGATAAAATATAGGCCTCCTTTCCGATAGTCACCAGCAGTGCCTACGTGCACAGTTCATCTGGAAGAAACTCTATGTAAAGAAGCAGTTCAAAGCCATTTCAGAGGCAAGCAGTTGTCAAGTTAGTTTTTGGCTTTACAGAAGCATCCAAAAGATGATTTGGAAACTTGAAGAGCCGAAACAGGGGTTTTGACACGTTCCGGATTCAATGACAGTGCTTGTTCATGAGCAACAGTAGTGAAGTCTGCAAAAGTTTGTACCTGAATTGTGTCTCACTTAGACAAGTGGAGATGAGGTAAATAATCAATGTATTGATGAAACTCGAATTCTCAATTTCAGTAGAGGTCAGAGTCATTGTTAGAGACTCTATGTTTTTGCTATAAATGACAAGTCCTTTGTAGAATGTCAAGTGAAATTGCGAGAGTTCTCTAAAGGAGAGCATTTCCATACTGGGGAAATAGCCACAATTGTATCAACAATTTTGATGTACCTCTTCTTATTCACTGAAATACGAGCGGCCTAGCCTTTTAGAGCAGGGCCCGGAGAGGTAGCCCAAGAGGGGTGAACTCCGTCAACAATCTCGGTGTCTTTCTATTTGACATTGCATGCTTATGTGTGTCATGTCCTTTTTGGATAACTTGTTCAGATGTATTAAATTATTGTTTTGAAAGGCCCATTTAAAACTTGCCAAGTGTCAGGTAGCGATCTAATTCTGCAATTTCAGATCAACTATAGTTTTCTTTTGTAGCGCAAGTCAGTAGGTAAGGCTCCCTACCTAGTTTGCGTTGTGAATTCATTTATTTCTTAGTTAGATTATCTAATTAGATAATTTGTATTTCTATTTATCTGTAGATTAATATTTTAATTCTCTGTAATTTTAGTTCTTGAACTTTCATACGTTCTTTATTGCAAAAGTGTGGATTCCCTATAGAGGTTAGGCACTGAAGGTTGATGAACAAAAGTGCTTTTTAAGGAATTGCAAAACTATTTGATGCTTATGCAAAACAAAGTATTGTGATCAGAGATCATAAAATTGTTTTGTAAATGTAATCCTAGTGATCACGCAAGCCTATAGCATTTTACTTTCTTCCTAATTGAATTTTATCTTTCAAGTGTAAAGTGTGGATTCCCCCCTACAAAAGTTAGGCATTGAAGGTTGAAGAATGAAAGTGCTTCTTAATTAATCATAGAATCATTTTATGACAAACAAAGGAATATGATTGGAGTCCACAAAGTTGTCTTGAAAACATAAGCTCATTGATCCAACAAATCTTTGTATCCCTTTAATTTTCAGTCTGATAGTTCATTTTATTGCCAATGCATGCCTTAGAGCATTAGATTGTAAAAGTTCTTTCATAGCTTGAGAATCATTTATGTACTAGTTCCACACATACAATGTTGGTGTTTAAAAGTTTATGACCATAGATTGACAATTAAATATAATGGAATTTAAGTAGCTAAATTTCTTAACAATAACCTTCTCAAACTAAAGGAGGTTGTATACAATCAATTTTGAGCAACCTCCTCAAATCAAAATAGGTTACTATAATGTAAAGTTCCTCAAATTTGATGTGGAATCTAGGAACCCTCTCAAAATTTAACAATAAGGGGTGACACCAAATCTATTTTAAATATCCTTCTCAAAAATCAATTTTGAACAACCTCCTTAAACACATTTAATGTGGATAAACTTTCGAAAATCTAGGAAACCCTTCAAATTTGAGGATAGAATCTTAATATGAGGCATGTCTATCATAATAAACACATTTTAATTGAGAAAAAATTACAAAAAGACTCATTCTTCCTATTGATTTCAAAAAATCTCAAGAATTTTACACAATCTTCTCAAAATTGAGGAAAATTTCTATAGTATACCTACCATATATTATTAGATATATTATCATAATGTAATAAATAAATATCATGTGAGAATCATTCTATAGCTAATCATTAAAACATATTAATGATTACATTATATAATAATTGTCATATGCCTATTGTTATATAATATTTGTTTATTATATTATAATCATAAATCTAATAAGATATATCAAGTATATTACACTTTTATAGAGAATAAAAAAATGACCAATAGTTAAGAACGTGTGTTTTTTTCTAGAAAGACAAAGATTCAAATATAAAGGGCTTTTCCATAAACAAGTGTCTCATACAACAATTTTGGTTCCAAACTTGGCTATGGCTTTAAAATTAAATTATTATTATTATTATTATTTGTTACCTTTTTAATTAAAGAAAAACTATGAAAGATGTAAAACTAAATTTTCCTTTAATTGAATAGAGTTATATTCTTAAACTTAAGTGTATAATTTTGAGTATTTAAAATATATATATATATATATATATATATACCCAAAGGAGCCAACATGTAGAATAGTAAGACTAATTAAAATGTTTTAACCATTTTTTTATTGATATATTTGATTTAAAACTCAATTTTTTATTTATTTATTATTAATAGTTTTTAAATGCCACATTAATTTTATATTAAGAATTGAACAAATTGCATATGTCTCTTTTATTATTCTTATTAAGAAATAACTAGTTTTTTCTTTATTTCAATTATTTTCTTTATACATTTAAATAATTTACCTAAATCTTATATTGAAATATCTTTGTGAAGTATAATAATTGTATATCTTCCACACTCAATGAAATATTTTTACCACGTCTTTTGAGCTGTAATGTCAATAATAAATCGAGCTAGCATAGTGAGAATAAGATTATTAATATATATTTTTTTAATTATAATTAACCAAATGGATATATTCACTTTTATTTTTAATTATAGTTAGCATTATATATATATATATATATATATATATATAGATATATATATTCTTCTAAAAGGTACATGTGTGAACTCGATACACATAATGTGTTTGTGAGCCTAATACTATTATTTTTTACTTTTAATTACTTTTATCCTTTTTCAAGTTTGATATAAAGTTATATTATTTCACATGAACATTGAAATACTTTATTTATGGTTGAGAGTAAGAATGAAATATTCTTACACATCTTTTGAGTAATAATAATGCATTTAATTAACTAAATAGATATATATTTTTTTGTTTTTAATTATGGTAAACATTTAAAAAAATGATTTTTGTTTAAAAAAAGTGAAGTAAAAATTTAACATTGAACACATTACACATCTATCTTATTAACTTTCTAAAAAGTTGGAAATAAAAAATTATAAAAATTTAATATTGGAATTTTTTATTTTATAAATTTTCAAATATAAAAAACTTTTGATAAAATTTCTAAAATAATTATTAACATATTAATAATAATTAAATTTATAAATAATACTAATGTTATTTTTAAATATGACTTTTCCATAAATCTAAACTAATCATTCTTTAGATTTTAATTTTTAATTTTATAAATTTTCGAATATAAAAAAACTTTTCTTAAAATTTGTAAAATAATTATTAACATAATTAAATTTATAAATAATCATTCTTTAAATTTTAAATAAAAAATTCCAAACAACTCAATCCAGTATGATATACATTATTTTTTTACCCAAAATTACAGTGTGTTAAACATTTGGCTATGTGGTTATTTCTTTGCACGTGGTAGGACACGGGACGTTGTAGCTCCTTAGGTTGAATTGAATTCCCTATATTGAGTTTTCCACTAGCCGCGCGACAGATAAGGTTTTCCGACCATAAGCAATTCCGACGAAGATGGAGAAGTGGGCCAAAATTTAGGAATCTGCAATCCGGATAAGGGTTGGGGTTGCCTAAACAGGGAAAGGTAAAAAAAGACTACAACAATATTCTAAATTATAAAATAGAATAACTAAATATACTCCAAAGATAGAAACAGAGAACTGAAAAACGCAGCAGGGTCAAAAAAAAGCTACGACAATATCAATCATAAATTATAAAATAATATAACAATTAGGCTGATAGGTCTTTTCTATGCATCAACTTTTCGTCAATACTTTTGCTCTGAGCCGTTTGATCGGATGAGACATTTTCAACCGTAGATGTAAACCAGAAAAAGAAAAAACGGAAAATAAAAAAACATGAAAAATCAAGAAAGCCGGAGTCCTCGTTTTGGCAAAACGCAAAAGTTATTGCATTTTTTCTTTCACTATTTGATTTTATGGTATGTATATTCATCATTAAAATCGGATGTGTACTTTGACATCTACAGCGATAGCGGGAGAGCTTCAATTTACACGTTACGCAGATGATAGCTCCCATAAAACTTGCAAATATGATTTGATTTTACATACAAAGATTTTCAGCAAATATTCAAAACCCCGCAACAATAGGGTTTTTATGCAGTGTACGGTTACAGATACATGAGACAGTTCTGGGTTTTCTCAGGATGCCACAATATTTGGGTGTACGTGTGATTTTGTTTTACATACAAAAAATTTCAACAAATTTTTAAAACCCCGCAACAATAGGGTTTTTATGCAGTGTACGGTTACAAACACATGAGACTAGATCTGGGTTTTCTGATGCCACAATATTTGGGGTGTACGTATTTACAATTCATCTAATTTTATTTATAATTATAATTTTTTAAAATTATTTTATTTATAAAATATATAAATTTCAACTTGAAATTTTTTTAAAAGAAAATAAGAAAATTTACTCATTAAATTTGTAATTTCAATGTATTTTTGTTTTAAAAAAAATCACACTTAAAAATAACTCATTTTTAAAAATATAAAAATAAAAAACACTTAAAAACAACTGATTTTTAAAGATTTAAAAATAAAACTATAGGTTTATAACAAACCCATACTTGTCATCAAATGAGGTGCGAATTTATGCATACACCATATGTGATTCATATAGTCATTGATTACTGTATCGTGATCGTATCTATACCCTCATATTTAGGCCGATAGGCCTTTCCTATGCATCAACTTTTCGTCAACACTTTTGCTCTGAGCCGTTTGATCAGATGAGACATTTTCAACCGTGGATGTGAAGCAGAAAAGGAAAAAACGGAAAATCAAGAAAGCACGGAAAGTCAAGAAAGCCGGAGTGCTCGTTTTGGCAAAACGCAAAATTTTGTGGACGCCATGCACCAGAGTATGCATCAGCCTTGCTGTTTCTATTATAAAGCTTTCCTCCCTCTGCCTCTTCAATGCAATTGCCATGCGTTTCATTCATCACATAGCCGAAAAAGAGGAAAATAGGTGGCTGGAACTGCGCCTGGGCAGAGAATTCCTTGTCCCAGACGAGCAACCAATAAAGCAATTGCTTTGCCTGTGCTTGAATCAGTTCGGCCTTTCAAGGTATTTATTAGGCAATCTTGATCTAGAATTCAAGATTTGCAGGGGTTTTATGGCATCCAGGGTGCTTCCATACGTGAGCCGAAGAACCTGCAGAGTTTGGTCCTCAGCGAGGTCTGATGAATTCTGTTACACCAGTTCCCGTAACGTGAATTCCTCTTCGAAAACCCTGCAATATTCTTCGGTGGCCGCAGCCACGGCTCCTCAAATTCATGCAGATTCCGTCAATGTAGCCATTAACGCTCCTGCTTTCGTTCACAACTTCGAAGGCTTTGTATCGTACATGCACATGATGTAATGTTTTACCAATTTAATTGGGCAATCTCTCTGTTGGCAATTCAAGTTGCATTGGGGTATAGCAAAGTGTATAATGCACAGAATCCATTTGACTGGATGGAGCTGATCTCTCTTAAGTAAGTATTTGGTTTTTATTGTTGATTACATTTCCTATGTGTTTGTATTTACTTATAAATTTGTAAGCCTTTGCCGTCAATTACTTCGTGAGCCGACGGCAAAACGAGCAGATTAGTCATTGATTACTGTATCGTGATCGTATCTATACCCTCATATTTAGGCCGATAGGCCTTTCCTATGCATCAACTTTTCGTCAACACTTTTGCTCTGAGCCGTTTGATCAGATGAGACATTTTCAACCGTGGATGTGAAGCAAAAAAGGAAAAGCACGGAAAGTCAAGAAAGCTGGAGTGCTCGTTTTGGCAAAACGCAAAATTTTGTGGACGCCATGCACCAGAGTATGCATCAGCCTTGCTGTTTCTATTATAAAGCTTTCCTCCCTCTGCCTCTTCAATGCAATTGCCATGCGTTTCATTCATCACATAGCCGAAAAAGAGGAAAATAGGTGGCTGGAACTGCGCCTGGGCAGAGAATTCCTTGTCCCAGACGAGCAACCAATAAATCAATTTCTTTGCCTGTGCTTGAATCAGTTCGGCCTTTCAAGGTATTTATTAGGCAATCTTGATCTAGAATTCAAGATTTGCAGGGGTTTTATGGCATCCAGGGTGCTTCCATACGTGGGCCGAAGAACCTGCAGAATTTGGTCCTCAGCGAGGTTTGATGAATTCTGTTACACCAGTTCCCGTAACGTGAATTCCTCTTCGAAAACCCTGCAATATTCTTCGATGGCCATAGCCACGACTCCTCAAATTCGTGCATATTTCGTCAATGGAGCCATTAACGCTCCTGCTGCTGTTCACAACTTCGAAGGCTTTGTATCGTACATGCACATGATGTAATGTTTTACCAATTTAATTGGGCAATCTCTCTGTTGGCAATTCAAGTTGCATTGGGGTATAGCAAAGTGTATAATGCACAAAATCCATTTGACTGGATGGAGCTGATCTCTCTTAAGTAAGTATTTGGTTTTTATTGTTGATTACATTTCCTATGTGTTTGTATTTACTTAGAAATTTGTAAGCCTTTGCCGTCAATTACTTCGTGAGCCGACGGCAAAACGAGCAGATCGCCCTAGCCTGGGCGGCGAAAATTGCAACGGACGCGATCAGAAACATTCTGTCAAATCTTCGTCTCGCTGAATTGTTAAGCAATGTGTAAGTTTTCAGATAATTTCATATTAGCGAGACCTGATTATTACTAAATTCAAGACTACATATTTAATCATTTGTCATTGATCAACTGTGAACACCAATAATTAAGTTCTCGGTTGGGTACTATGGAAATGGATTTGTCAATATTTATCTTTTATATCGACTGGAGATCCAAGAATTTATGGACTCCTCCAACACTGTATACGCATGGTGGCCTTAATATCAAGCAGTCATCTCTTATTTATGGATAATATGTACTACTAGATTTTATTAATCAATTTATCAATATAGGAGTTTAAAATAAGAGAAACTGAGTATATTCTTGGTCATAGAATTTTGCATGCAGCTAGGGCAATTCTATTTCCAGCGTATGGATCTCTTCACATCTAAATTGCTTGGCCTAGAATGTTTTGGTGAAGGCTCCTCCATATAAAACCCCATTTGAATGGACCTGGAAAATTCTGCTTTGTTATTGCAATAAAATATGTTTTGTGTAACTGAGACTATGCAAGAACAATTGTTTCTATCCAGAGTTTTAACATTCATAGACTGTAGAATAAGCAAGAGAATATAAAGCCTGGACCTCCACTCTGAATCTCAAAATAAATACTAAAATATATGAAGATATGCCCCAATTAAACTTAATTAACTAAAATCAGTATAGGAGCAGGTGCCCAAAAAGTACTATATAATTCGAATTTAACAATATGATAAAAAAATCATTTAAAATTTTAACAGATATTTATCGATATCTGACAAGTTTGTGGTGCTGTCTGATTGTTGTATTTTTGACTTTTTTGGATAAATAAATATTTTTAATTTTTTTAAATCAGAACCATACATTTATGGCCTTAGAAGTCTGTTTAGGTCTACAACTGGAAAACCAGACTAAATATAGAACTTTAACTGTTTCAATATCCTAAAAGCAATAGTTCCGAGCAAAGTTAAAAATTGGATTTTAACTTGGTGTTGTAGTGTCATAACTGAACAAAAGAAAATTTATTGAATAAAAATTCAACAAGTCCAATTTAATAATCTTATCGGCCTCTCTTTGTACCTCTACTTCCTTGTTTTGACTGATGCCGAACGAACCATCTTTGATGTCAAGAGATTCATTGGGAGAAAGTAAATACTCTGATCTCTGATTTGCCCATTTATTAGACAATTATATTTATTGCAAGTTTAATTCTCGCCTTGATATTGAACCCACAAGGGTGCCAGTCATGAAATTGGCATGTTAAGTCAGGGGTCGAGCAACATTTTGGTTGGGTTCAGATCAGGATTTGGTTTCTACCCTATCCAAACTTCACGAAAATGATTTAAAACTTTTACTTGATGAGCACAATTAAATGAAAACATTTGTTTTATATAGGTTTGAAGACAAAAAAGTTCAGAAGGATATGAAACTGGTACCATACAAGATTGTGAACAAAGAAGAGAAACCTTATATAAGTTCAGGTACGAGATGGAGAGACAAAGGTATTTAGCCCTGAGGAAATCAGTGCTATGATTTTGACTAAGATGAAGGAGACTGCAGAAGCATTCCTTGGCAAGACTATAAAGGATGCTGTGGTGACTGTTCCTGGTATGCTTTCTTTTCAACTTTTTTTTTAATGAGGTTGTGGGTAACCAATTGTTCACTGCATTGTCACTGTTAACTTGTGGGTTTGCGCAACTTATTTTACTGATGCACAGCGCTAAGCAACGAATGATGCTGGTGTTATTGTTGGCTTGAATGTAGCTTGCATTATCAACGAACCCACAGCTGTAGCAATAGCTTATGGCTTGGACAAGAAGGGTGGAGAGAAAAATATTGTTGTTTTTTATCTTGGCGGTGGCACATTTGATGTCAGCGTTATGACTATTGAGAACGGATTTTTTGAGGTTTTGGCTACAAACAGTGATACCCATCTTGGAGGTAATCTATCTGAACTCTGTCTGGCAATTTTACATTACGAATTTGAATACGTGCACGGTGGTTATCATTGACTTTTTTTGTTGTCTTTCGAGCTTTGAACTTACCGGGATGTACACTAATATGCAGGTAAGGACTTTGACCAAAGGATAATGGAATATTTCATCAAATTGATCAAGAGAAAGCACAGAAAGGATATTAGTAAGGATAGCAGAAATGAAATAAGACATTCAATGTGTTCCTTGTAATATAGATATAAACAAAACACCTAAAAAAAGTAATTGCACAATGATTCAGTCCAAGAAAACAAGGTTTTCCACAAACCAATTAACTCTTCTAGAAAAATTCAACAATTCCAATTTAATAATCCTATCGGCCTCTCTTTGTACCTTTTGGGACAATTGCTAGTAATACTGAGTTAAAAGATTGGTTTAATGAATAGTAATTAAAAGATTGGTTAAAGCTAAATTTGAACACAAGAAGCCTGCGCCTGCCTGATGAATGAAGAAGGAGAGGGATGTGTGATTTTGATGAATGAAGAATGAGAGGAGGAAATTCTCATACGAAGAGGAGGTGATGGTATTTTTTGCAATCCAGTCCGAAAACAAGAGCAGGATAATCGAGTGGATTGATTATTCATGGAGAGGGTAATTTGTTTGTCTATCTCTCTGTTTGGTTAACAAATGGTTTTCTTTTCTCTGCTCAATCTATAGGTTAATCATCATGGGTGTTCTATCTCTCCATAAATGTTCTGTTTTGTTCTGTGTAGTGTTGTATGCATCAATGTCCATGTCCTGTGTTGTGTAGTGTTGTGGTTGTGTCTTGTGTAGTGTTTGTTTTGTGTGTCTGTTAATTGAGAGAGAAAGTCCATGCCAAGGAGAGTATGCACCAGTGGTTGAAGGGTCAACTTGATCAACCAATGATGCATCCAGAGTGAGTTGTATTCATGCCAATATTTTCTTGAATTATTTTTCATTTCATTCTGGGCCTGGGCCTGTTTCTTTTTCTGATCATGAGTTGGAATTTTATATGTAGGAGCTTCCAGTGCTTTTGGAGATCATGAGTTGGAATTTTATATGCAGGAGCTGGAGTAGCATTTCCAGTGCTTTTGGAGCAGAGAATGAGGATTTTCCAGCGCTTTCTCAATAGCAACTGAAAAATTCCTAAGAAGCATGGTTAGTATGCTGGCCTTGTTCTCCTCTGTTTCATGGTTTGTGTTTATTTCTAAGTCTGAGACGGAGGCTACCCTGTAATTTCTAGTTGTTTATGTTTGCTACCCCAGCTGCACCAAAGAGTTTCTCCTGTAATTTCTAGTTGTTTATATTTGCTACCCAGCTGCACCAAAGAGTTTCTCCTGTAATTTCTAGTTGTTTATGTTTGCTACCCAGCTGCACCCAAGAGTTTCTCCTCTCATTTTTCCACGCCAACTCTGCCTCCTCCTTGCCTTGAATGATTTCGTTTCGAGCCTATTATTCCTCTTTCATAGAGTATGTAAATTTTATATATAAATGTTTATAACGAAGATATTTAATCTAGAGTTGCCATGGACATAATTGGTCGACTAATCCAAGAGTTGCCATGGATGGTACCAGCAACAGTTCTAATTAAACCAAATTTTAGTTTATCCACCTGTTATTAATTAACAACTTTTAGTTTATTCTTTTTGTAACCCAATTATTAATTTTAGCTTATTCTTTCTGTCTCTGTTTTTTTTCACCTCAAACCCAAACCCAAACCCAAGCGTTGCTTGTTTGAATCTATTCTTCTGCCAAACCCAAACCCAAGCGTTGCTTGTTTGAATCTATTCTTCTGCCCCTCAAACTCAAACTCAAACTCAAGAAGCTGCCCCTCTTCCTTCTAACTCAAACTCAAACTCAAGAAGCTGCCCCTCTTCCTTCTGTGTCCGTTTGGTTTAACATGAACCCAAGGCGTAGATCAGAAGCCAATACGTGCCCAACAAAAATGAAATTACATTATAGTTTGAGGTGTACGCCTATCACATTTCATGTGGTTGTTCAGCATGAAGAATACAATATTTAACCCGTAAGTCATCATTACTCGTAAGTCATCATTACTCTGGATAGAAGTAACCCGCATGGTAAGTCATTACTCTGGATAGAGGTAACCCGTCGACTGATCAAAGTTTCCATGAGATGAACCCGTTAGTCTTGCGCACGCGCACGCGCAACCCCAGAATGTCATGATGATGACATAAAACAATCATACAACTTGACAACCATCTCCTAAAAAAGTGGGTCACCTGGCAACTCTTAGATAATCAAACATTCCTTTTCTTCTCTCTTATTAATTATATGGCAACATGTTTTCTCTTTCAACGTTTTTTATTATTAAATTTCCAATGCAATATTTAGTTTTACCTTAGCTAGTTGTATTAATTATATAGCAACATCTTTTTTCTTTCTCTTTCGATGGTTATTTTTATGGAATTTCCAATATTTTCCGAGAGAAATATATTTACTAAAAATCTACGTTGTACATTAATAAACATGTATTTATAAAATAAACATGTATTTATTTTATATTTTAATTGACAATTTTATTTACTAAATGAAATTTTATTAATAAGAATATTTTCCTGTTATATTGAAGTTAAAAGTTATTAAATATGTTTTTTTTTAAGTTAGTTTTAATATGTAATGGTTATATTTAATTGTTATTATATTAAACTTATAAATTATATTATACTGGTATTACTTTACATAATAATATTGTATTCATGTTTTTTTCTTAATATTTTTCATCCATTTTCAGTTTATATATATATATAATATGGATTTTTTTTTTATGAACTGTGCATTCAATTATGTTACAAGTTGTTAGGAAAGCTTTGTTTATTGACAATATCATTTCACTGTTGTATGTTGCAGAAAATTTATCAATACCAAAGTTGCTCGTGGGTGGCTCGAAGACATCATCTATTTTTATGTTTTGTAATGTTGTAATTAGAAAAAATTATATATATTATGTTTAGATGGGCCCATCAAAGAATGTACATGAACACAAACTATCATTAATAATATGAGTAGGCTTTTTTTTTTGTTGGAGGGGGAATTCAACCCCTCCAAAAGGCTCATAGGAAGGTTAAACACTAACCCTCCTTTGAGTTGTGTTCCTTGTGCTCATGGTTTTCATGATCTTTAGTTTATAGTATATCCTTTTATTATAATAATAATAATTTATAAACATGTTTTAAACATCTTCCAACATACACACAAATGGCAAAAACCACTTTTATTCACATAAATCATGTAACATTTTTTCAATGTTTTAAACATCTTCCCCCACATACACAAATCAATGTTTTAAACATCTTCCCCACATACACACAAATACCAAGGTCACTCTTATATTTCACATAAATTACTCAACATTTTTTCAATGTTTTAAACAACTTCTTCACACGCACACAAATGGAAAAACCAATCTTATTGACATAAATTATATAACATTTATAACCTAAATTTATTTATATTTTTTGTTTTTGTTTTTTTTTTTTAAGACTTTGAATTGGCTTTGATTTTTTTTATTTGTTTAATTATATATTTTTATTATAAGTATGTTATTAGGACATTTATATTATATTTTTTTCCTTATTTTCATATATATATATATTTTTATAAATTTAAATTAAATATTAATATATTATTTAGAGTGTTTGTCAATATTTAAATGTTTTTATTATTTATTTGTATAAATTTACTATATTTAAATATTTGTCTATTGGTTTTATTATTTATATATAATAAATATATATTTTGAAGGCTTATATATATATATATATATATATATATATATATATATATATATATATGGGTTATAATGTATTCTTTGGATTCTTTATTTTGTATGTATATGAAATAATGTTTATTCTTCTATATATGCTTATGAATGTCTCATTTTGCATGGTTTTGAGTATTCTTTCCATTGTTTATTTGTATGTATATGCATGTATTCTTTGAGTATTCTTGTGTATGGATATTGTTTACTTGTATGTGTATGAATGTATTCTTTGTTGTATTTGTATGAGTATTATTCACTTGTATTCTAGATATGTGTATGAATATATTCTTTGATGCATGTGCATGTGTCTTGTTTACTTGTATTCTTTGTATGTCTATGAATATGTTCTTTATGTGTATATAAATCTATTCTTTCCTACATTTGTATGTCTCTTGTTTACTTGTATTCCTTGTATGTGTATGAATGTATTCTTCATGTGTGTATGAACCTACTCTTTGCTACACTTGTATGTGTCTTGCATAATTGTTTTCTTTGTATGTGCGTGTCTTGTTTACTTGTATTCCTTGTATGTGTATGAATGTATTTTTCTTGTGTGTATGAATCTATTCTTTGATACACTTGTATGTGCCTTGCATAATTGTTTTCTTTGTATGTGCGTGTCTTGTTTACTTGTATTCCTTATATGCGTGTGTCCTGTTTAGTTGTATTCCTTGTATGTGTATGAATGTATTCTTCATGTGTGTATGAATATATTCTTTGCTACACTTGTATGTGTCTTGCATAATTGTTTTCTTTGTATGTGTGTGTCTTATTTACTTGTATTCCTTGTATGTGTATGAATGTATTCTTCATGTGTGTACGAATCTATTCCTTGCCACACTTGTATGTGCCTTGCATAATTCTTTTCTTTGTATCTGTGTATCTTGTTTACTTGTATTCCTTGTAAGTGTATGAATGTATTCTACATGTGCGTATGAATCTATTCTTTGCTACACTTGTATTCCTTGTATGTGTATGAATGTATTCTTCATGTGTGCATCAATTTATTCTTTGATACACTTGTATGTGTCTTGCATAATTGTTTTCTTTGTATGTGTGTGTCTTGTTTACTTGTATTCCTTGTATGTGTATGAATGTATTCTTCATGTGTGTAGGAATCTATTCCTTGCTACTCTTGTATGTGCCTTGCGTAATTGTTTTCTTTGTATGTGTGTATCTTGTTTACTTGTATTCCTTGTATGTGTATGAATGTATTCTTCATGTGTGTAGGAATCTATTCTTTGCTACACTTGTATGTCTTTGCTACACTTGTATTCCTTGTATGTGTGTATCTTGTTTACTTGTATTCCTTGTATGTGTATGAATGTATTCTTCATGTGTGTATGAATCTATTCTTTGCTACACTTGTATGTGCCTTGCATAATTGTTTTCTTTGTATGTATGTGTCTTGTTTACTTGTATTCCTTGTATGTGTATGAATGTATTCTTCATGTGTGTATGAATCTATTCTTTGCTACACTTTTTTTTTTTTCTAAATAAGACTGAGCTATTATATTACAGCAAGAGCAAAAATTACATCAGCAGTATTACAATAGGGCCGAGGCCCTGTAAAACTTGTCCTGGGACAGACAATAGACTCAAGAGTATTCAATCCAGGATTACAAAAGATTGAAACCAGAGCGACACTCATGTAACCGACACATGGACTGAAGCACAAGGAAACTGAAACAACAGAAACACATGGAGGAAGAGACAATAGTAGATAACCGACACCGTAACAGAGATGGACAGAGATACATAGTGACAAAGTGCCAACACATATATGATCGCGAAGGGAGCTGACAGAGAGAAAAATTCATGCTTTGAAACCTGGAGCGCGAGCTGGGCATGCTAATCTTCTTCAGTAGTTTGCGGTTCGTCCTCCATCTTGCAGCAGGGAGGCTGGTGGATGGCCTTACCAGCATTGCGCTGCACAGGTTCACTCGGGCCTGCTCCAGGATCTTGTACAGGCCTCAGCATATCAACGGCGGGAAATTCCATGTCCACTGTGGGTACAATCCCAGGAATACGCGAAGGGTTGGCACGAGGAGCCTCATCTTCACCCCATGGATTGCTGCAATGCTCCACTGAAACTGTTACGAAGAAAGTGGAATTGGACAAAGTGCATGGAAGGCGGTATCTTACCATTGGGTGCTCAGTGTGCCCACATTCCATTCTCTCTGGAAGTTCCGCCACTCTTCCTCTGCCCGGGGGCCTTCCCCTCGGTCGTCTGCGTTCAGGAGATTCTTCAATTGAGGAAGAGGGAGAAGGGGCTCTACCACTGTAGCTGCCACGCCGACTGGTTCCCCTTTGGCGTTCACGCTGCATACTTAAAATGAGCGGGTGGCGAGTGTGCTCACGCGGATTGTCCCTCTGAACCAGACTCCCAATCCTCCAACTAGACTGCGGATAGCAGGTTTGCAACATCGCCAATCTCCCAGGTTCGCAACCAGACTGCACGTATGCCCTCCAATTGCCCAAATCTATGGCCTCTAAACCATCACAGTCGCTCTCAGAGCCTGAATGAGAGCCGAAACAATGAGCCTCCGCCACTTCCCTCAAGACTAGAACAGGAGCAGACGAGAAATGCGGGAGAATGTCCGAGAACTTCCGGCTATGAAGCGCCATGTTCCGTTTCTCAAGGCGGACAGTAAATGTCGAAGGGACGCCTCTGCAATGAACCATATCTCTCCTCCTTAAATGCTGCATGCTGGAATAGTTAGGGCGAGTCCTCCTGGTGTACGTGGCTTGTCCGGGCGGACACATGCCCTGCTGACAAGCCATGAGCCTTGTGTAGCTAACAACCACCCGCATCCGGGGTATTCTTTGCTACACTTGTATGTGTCTTACATAATTGTATTCTCTATGTGTATGAATCTATTCTTTATGTGTCTATGAATCTTTCTTTGCTATATTTGTATATATATTATTTACTTGTAGATATATGAATGTAATTTGTGTGAATCTATATATATATATATATATATATATATATATATATATATATATATATATATATATATCTATCTATTTTAAATATTTATTTATATGATTATAAATATGCTATCATTATTTCTATAGATAAATATATTATTTAGAATATTAACTTGTAAATACATTACTTTAAATATTTGTGAAAATATTATTATTATTATTATTATTATTGTTTTCTATTTTAATTTCCTTTTTAATCAAATTTTTATTATTTTATTTTTTACTTTTGATTTTTTTCTATCAAAATTTTAAAGATGGATAATATTAATTTCTCATTTTTAAAATGAAAAATAATATACATTTTAAAATAACATTAAAAAGTACATAATATTAGCTTTCCAAGTACAACCCAATTAATGATTATCATGTTATAAAATATTATGAAAACCATGAGACTCAAGGTTCAAATCCCTTAGAAAAGAAGAAACAATAACATGACATTCATAATAACATCAATTTGTAATAACACATCAATTAATTATTTAATATTAAAATAAATACAATAAATTAATTTTATTAATTTTATTTAAAAATTCGTTAATTTTAATAATTTATAATTTTTTTCATAATACTAAAATTTAATAATATGTGGAAAAAATATTAATTCCAAAATTTTGTTAATGATAATTATTGTTTTAAAAATAATAAAGAAAATAAATACTTCTCAATTTTCATAATATACTAATTAACTTATACAATAAATGTAATTGTCAACATCATAATATCTATACTGAATCTTCATCACATATATAAAATAATGTTAATTCTAAAATTCATAATAAGCATAATAAATGTGATGTGTGTGAACATGTCACCTTGTGAGTCAATATGTGTAAAGTTTGTGGGTATGTGTATGTTTGTGTGCACCCTTTGTTTGTTGTATGAATGTATGCATGTGAGTAATTGTGCCTCATTGACAATGGATTGTGTGGGTGCGCGTCAGTGGTTAGTCCCATGTCAATGATGGACCGTTTTTGGGGTCATATAAGCTCTCACCTTCACGTGGTTGACCCTGTTAGTAGAGATTTTACATCTCCAAACCAAGAGGAGCTTTCTATATAATGTTTTTTAATTAATTTAAAACACAACATTAACTTTAAAACATTAAAATAAGTTTTTTAAAATAATATTTAAATACATTTTTTATTATTTTAAAAACATTTAAATCTACAACCTTACAATAAAATAAATAAAATAAATATCCATTCAGAAATATTTTAAATTATATATATATATATATATATATATATATATATAACAACATTTTACAAACTATATTAATTATTAGAATATTCGTTTGAGAGGTGTTCTCTCACCTATATAGTAGAGATGTTGTAATCTCCAAATAAAAAAATAAACATTTTTTTAAATAAAATAAAATTAAATGAAAAGATTAATGGAATGTAAACATTTTAAAAGTTAAAATAAAATAAAAAATAAAACAAAAATAGCAAAATAAAAATGAAATAAAAATAAAAAAATGACTCATGGTATTCATGTGGAACATAACCTATTTAAAGGGTGAAATCAAACTAGCCTAGATAATGTAATGTAAACATTTTAAAAGTTAAAATAAAATTAAAAAAGAAAACAAAAATAACAAAATAAAAATGAAAAAAAAAAAAAAATGACTCCTGGTATTGAAAACCCATGGTATTCATGTGGAACATAGCCTATTTAAAGGCTGAAATCAAACTAGCCTAGATCCATTTTAACTCTCGACCTAACTTGCGAACTACAAAGCATCGAGAGAGATCAAAAGTGAGATCAAATCTCCTCTTAAAAAAGTTTAAATGTCAAGAGATTTGATCTCTCTTGGTGCTTGGTAAATCTAGTGTTAAGATAAAATCTAGATAGGTTATATTAGTTTCCTACCTAGTACAAATTTTAGTAGAGATTTTACATCTCCAAACTAAAAAAAACTTTCTATATAGTGATTTTTAATTTATTTAAAACATAGCATTAACTTCAAAACATTAAAATGGTTTTTCTAATCATATTTAAATAATATTTTTATTATTTTAAAAACCTATAAATATACCAACTTAATAAAATTATATATATATCTATATATCTATATATATATATATATATATATATATATATATATATATATATATATATATAATTTCCAAACTATATTAATTGTAAAAATAAAAATTTGAATAAATATATAACTTTTTAATTATTGTCATGTTTTACTATAAAAAAAAATATAAAAATAAATAATATATTATTATATTTATCATTCACATTTAATTATTAAATAACAATAATAAAATGAAATAAATTATTTTCTTATTTATTTTATTAAAATTTAAAATATATAAAATGAAATAAAAAAATATTTAAAATTAAATTATTAAATATTATTTTAAATTAAAAATAAAATAAATATATATTTTATCTTCCTAATGAACCTCAATTAAGAATTAGAAACTTAATTATAAATATAAAAAATATATGGTTATATTTATCATTCACATTTAATTATTAAATAATGATAATAATAATAATAAAATAAATTATTTTCTTATTTATTTTATTAAAATTCAAAATATATAAAATAAATTAAAAAATATTTAAAATTAAATTATTAAATATTATTTTAAATTAAAAAGAAAATAAATATATATTTTATCTTGATGATGAACCTCAATTAATAGTTAGAAACTTAATTATAAATATCAATAATACATTGTTATATTTATCATTCACATTTAATTATTAAATAATAATAATAAAATAAAATAAAATATTTTGTTATTTATTTCATTAAAATTCAAAATATATAAAATGAAATTAAAAAATATTTAAAATGAAATTATTAAATATTATTTTACATTAAAAATAAAATAAATATATATTTTATCTTGATGATGAACCTCAATTAAGAGTTAGAAACATAATCTTCAAAATATGGATGGGATGAATCTAGAAAAAATATTACAAGAAGCTAATAATCCCATAAATCTTAAATATGAAAATATATATTTGTCTTGAGAAGTGCTCTCTAACCTATATGGTAGAGATGTTGTAACCTCCAAATAAAATAAAAAATATTTTGTTTTTATATAAAATAAAATTAAATGAAAAGATTAATGTAATGTAAACATTTTAACCAAGTCAACATAAAATAAAAAATGAAGTAAAAATAACAAAATAAAAATAAAAAATGACTCATGGCATTGAAAACCCATGGTATTCATGTGAAACATATCTTGTTTAAAGGGTGAAATTAAACTAGACTAGATCCATTCTAACTTTAGAACTACAAAGCATCGAGAGAGATGAAATCTATTTTAACTCTAAAAGAGGTTTCCATCTCAAGAGCCCTCATGTTGGATACATGTTGCAGATACCAGATTGCGTTGAACTTGAAGAAATGTATATTTTGTGTGCCTTTTGGAATTTTTCTAGGCCATGTAGTAGGCAAGCAGGGATTGATGGTGGACCCTGCGAAGATAGCAGCAATTGTGAATTTAGAAGCTCCCAAGAATGTTAAGCAGTTGCGCGCAATGCTCGGCCACACAGGCTACTATAGGAAATTTATCAAATCTTATGCCCAGATAACTGCGTTGATGGAGAAACTATTAAAGAAGGATGTGACTTTTTTTTGGGATGAGGAGTGTCAACAAAGTCTTGATGTGTTAAAGGAAAAGATGGTGACTGCTCCCATCTTAGTATTTCTGGATTGGAAGAAAGAGTTCCATGTGCATGTCGATGCCTCATGTATTGCATTGGGTGTGGTATTGACCTAGCCTGGAAAAGGTGAGATTGATCGTCCAATAACCTTTGCAAGTAGGAAACTTTCAAAAGCCAAAAATAATTATTCCGCTACAGAGCATGAAGGGCAGGCGATGGTCTACGCGTTACAAAAGTTTGGGCATTATTTGTTGGGTGCACACTTCAAAATGTACACAGATCACTCTGCTCTCAAGTACTTGGTCAACAAGCCTGTGCTGGGGGGGGGGGGCGGATCTGTAGGTGGTTGTTGTTGTTCCAAGAGTATGACTTTGAAGTAATAGTGAAGCTTGGATGGTTGAACGTAGGACCAGATCACCTAAGCCGAATTGTGATAGGTGAAGAACCAACCAATTTGGAAGAAGGATTGTCAGATGTGTAGCTCTTTGCTGTGCATGTTGTGGATGATCACTTTGTTGATATCATTCAGTTTTTGACCATGGGTACAGCCTCGGAAGGCTATTGTACTCAATAAAAAAAGGAATTAGTGGTCCGCGCAGTAGATTTTTCTGTTATAGCAGGACATTTGTATAAGATGGGAACGGATGAAATATTACTCCTCTATGTTCCAAAATTCGAGCGTGCTAGTATCCTCATTGAGGCACATGAAGGAGTGGTGGGAGGACACTATGCAGGTAGAGGGACCGCGAAGAAGATTTTATGCACAGGGTTAGGTTGCTAATAGTGCATAAAGATTCTAAGGCATTTTGTAAATTATGTGATGCTTGTCAAAGGATGGGAAAGCCTTCGCGAAGAGATGAATTGCCCTTAAAACCTCAGGATTCATTACAAGTATTTGACAAATTGGAAATTGACTTTACAGGTCTGATACAACCATTGGGAAGGAAGATAGGCACGCAATACATCATTACTCTGACGAAGTACTTAACTAGATGGGCAGAAGCGCATCAAGTGAAGGATTTTACTGCTATTATAGCTACAAAGTTCATGTTTGAATACGTCTTAGCATGGTTTGGGTGCCCTAAGATATTGATGAGTGATAGGGGTATGCATTTCCTGAATTAAACAATTAGCACGATGCTTAAGGAATTTCAAGTTTACCATCAAAAGAGTATGCCCTATCATCCCCAAGCCAATGGTACAATGGAATCATTCAATAAGATTTTGAAGAATGTGTTAACAAAGGTTTGTAACGCGGGGAAAAACGATTGGGATGTATGCATCCCGATGGTTCTATGGGTATATAGGACGATGTGCAAGAAGTTGACAGGACAAACTCCATTTAGGTTGGTCTATGGGATCGAGATGGCGATGCCCATGGAATATATTGTGCCAAGCTTGCGCATTGTGGATTTGACAGAGCTGGCGGATCGCAAGACCTTGGAGGAATGGCTCGTGCAGTTTATGGAGTTAGAACAAGACTAGTTTCTTGCAGGATTTCACCAACAAGTGAAAAAGGAATGTGAGAAGGACTCGCATGATAGGCATATTAAGCTACGCACTTTCAAGATGAACGATTTGGTTCTGCTCTATGATAGTAAGTTCACAAAGTTTCTGGGAAAATTCCAAATGCACTGGTTAGGCCCGTATGTTGTTAAGGAAATCACTGATGGTGGCGCAGGTCAGATCACGAAGCTGAATGGTGAATTGTTCCCTGGAAGGGTGAATGGAAGTCAGTTGAACTTGTATACAGGGGATCCTGCCCCTGTGCAATGACGACATGGTAGCAAGATAGTCTTAGTGCTCTAGGCAGCTGCAAGGGAGAGAGGGACTATAAACTACACTACCCGAAGAAAAGGAAAATGTAGTAAGGGGGTTGCACGAGGAAAGCAAGCAGCGTGCCAAGAGGAGGTGTGCCAGGAGGGTTGTGCCATGGAGGACGGTGTCGTGCAGATGGGTCCAAAAGTAGTCGTTGAAGTCACTATTCATGATTGGATAATGAAAATCCTACTAGGAGGAGTGGGTAGGCGGCATTTATGGCGAAAATATTTGGAGATCTTCCACCAAAGATTCCTATATGATCATAAAATGGAGGGAATGGTTAGATTTGAATTCGAAATCACCTATAAATATGGCATGTTAGTCTGTTGTAGAACACTTTTCTTCTGAAAATTTCGTATAAGCCTTCTTGTTTTCGCTCTATGAATTAGCAGGTTTGGGAGGATTTAGTTGCAAGCCCAATATTTGTGAGACTGCCTGAGTGGAACCAGAATATTATCCTTGAAGAGATGTCCATCGAACCTGTAAGTTCTGAAGTCATTATCTCTCAAGAAGAAGCCCCTGAAGTTGCATTAATGGAAGCTACGCCATCTGTGCCTACGACATTGCGGTCGCCTAGACCAAAGGAATCTACTACTAAGGAGAAGTATAAGAAACAACAACCTGTTTCGGTGAGGCAGTCATCGAGGAAGAACCCCACGGAGGTATGCCTGGCTGCTGCTGTTGCTGATTGTACTCGTTGCATGGTGACTATCAGATATTAGTTGAGATGGACTTCTGCACAGTAATCAGTTAGAGGCCAAGGTTATCTCCAACCTTGTTTGAGTAGTTGTGGGTCATCTTGGTATTTAAGGCTGATTTTCATAATGTATCCATCCATGTGAGGCAGGACCCTAAGAATATATGGCACAAATTGTCATACCTAGTTATGGAGGCTGATGTACATGAGATTGTGGGGACATGGCTAGTAGAGTGGCAAAAACCCACATATCTTAGCGTAGGTACCAGCAAAGGTGGAGAGAGCTCTTCCGTGTAGACAACAACTGCACAGAAATGGAAAGAAGCAGCACAAGTAGCAGTGCGGGAGTTGGTGGATCAGAAGAAGAAAGAATTTCTGCTAAAGCAGTTGTTGCTAAGGCAGATGTCGATAAAGAGAGTGCTACAAAAGAGGCCATAGTAGAAGTTGAAGCATCAACTTCCCAGCATACTAAAGAGCAAGAACAGTTCGAGAAGGAAAGAGGTAGGGATGACGAGAAGAGCACTCCTTTCAAATTGCAGAAGTGGGCTAAGGAGACGATTTCTGGACCCAGGAAGAAGCAAAAATTGGACAAGCACGCACACACGGACCGAATGGTCCTCACTGAGGGGGACTTCGAAGAGATTGGGGATACGGTCCGCAACACAATGATAGAGTTGTGGACTCAATTTGAGTAGAAGTACATGCAGATGCTAGGGAGCATCTAGAAGGATCTGCGTGAGCTACAGATTTAAACAGGCATAATTCAGGTGAGCGTGGGACAAGCGAGAGGGGTTCAAGCGAGCCTACAACAAGCGAGTGAGAGCATAATGGAAACAGAATGAACTTTGGATCTCAAAGTCATTCCCTTTCCAGAAGGGACATTACATGCAAAGTTAGAGGAAGATAACACTTAGATCGGAAAGATCAAGGGCATGGGCATGAATTTAGTCACACTGCCCCTTCAAACCCTCCACGTGCTTCATCAGGGGTTCTCAGATGAGCTTCAGATCAGAGAGTAGCGTGCACTATCGGTAATTAGCAAAGTCAAAATGAATAATGAGAAGATCTTTACCGAAAAGGCTCAGGCTCTTAAGGAAAAAGAAGAGCTAGCAACTTGAAGCCAAAGCCTAGAAGCATCAATTACAGAAGCATGCAGTTCAACATTAGAGCTACACATTCCAAAGGATGCAGGAACTTCAGCAAAAATTTAGAAACTAGACGCTGCAGTGCGAAAATCTAAGGATGAGATAGGCCGAGTTACTTTTGATTTTCAGATGAATATCTGAGAACTACAATTGAAACTACAGCTGACTACTCCATGAGAGGTCAGGGAGTAGCATTGCGTAGCCATTAGAGAAAACATGACTACTTTGGAGAATGCAGTATCGGGTTATAATGGCCTTTTTGAAAACACAATGGAACTAAGGACTACGTTGCAGGAGGACTCAAACCTGCAGTGACTACGTATAAAGATTAGAAAGCACAACAACAGGTTGATGAGATCAGGGCGACTGTACGCACTTTGGCACCTGTTCAGCGCTTCACGCGCTTGCAAGAAATGAAGCTGCTGCAGGCACAGGTTGAGGAGCTGCAACACAAAGAAGCAGTTTTGAAGGCTTAGATTCAACCATGGATAGAGGAAGCAAGACATATTACTCTAGCCATGAATTTCGAGAAGACATAAAGGACCATGTGCCTCATGATGGAGGGGCCAACTACAGAGAATTTGGTCGAAGAATTGCAACATGCCGCATTACAGAGCACAATGTACCTTGAAGTATTGAAGTTGGAGTTCAGTGACCTCCGTAATAAATTGGAGAATAAAGCTGAGTGACTCGAGGGTGAGTCACCATACTTGTGTTGGGGGCCTATTGGGATGGGGTCCCTGGGGTCAATTTTTGTCAGTAAAGTCAATTTCTGTAATAGTTTTTTAAAGAATGTAAAGTCTCCGCGAAATGTGGAAGAAGAGCGCGAAATTGGGTAAGAATCAAAGGGGCATTAGTCCCTTGTATGGGTAGGTGATAGGATGGTTTTTGAGACCCGCCCATGGTTCGCGGACCATGGTATTTTAATGAAAAGGCTATATATAGTTGAGTCATAGTGAGTCTAAGTGGACAACTTTTGGAGAAGAATCATTGTAAGGGCAAGGCAGGAAAAGTTGGTTTCATGTCCTTAGGGAAAAGGGGAAGGCTCCTATAGCTGAGTGCACAAAGACCTTGGTAAATCCGCAGCTGAGTGTGTGGTCCCCTGTAGCTCAGTGCGCAGGGATAAGAAGTCTCTATCTGAATGTTCACATCTTAATAAAGATTGTTTTGAGCCGAATCTATGAATTTGTGCTCTTTTTAATTTACTTTTGTTTAAGTTTATGTATCTTCACTCTGTGGTCTGTTTATGTGAATTAATGCTTAATTTATGCATGAAAAAGATAGATCTATAATTTTTATGCATACTAAGTATAATTAACCACCTTCGTGGAGATTGGGAAAACATTAGATAAATCTGTTGTAGTTAACTGTTCAAAAAGGATAGATCTGCACGAAGGCAGATCTAGGCCATAAAGGCTTGATAATAATAGTTTATTGCATGAAAGTAATGAATCTGTATCTTGTATGCTTGTTAAGTACAATCAAGTACCTTAGCGAAGATCTGAAGGTCATTTCGATAGAGTTGTAGTAGTTGACAGTCAGACGAAATAGATCTAGGTGAAGGAAGATCTAAGCTATAAGAACCTTAGGAAGACCATCACACAAGCCTGTGGATGCAAAAAACTAGTTCTATCATCCCCTAATACTACTTCGAGTGAGATTGTAGCTTGCGCTACGCAGGTTGTTGCCAAAAGGGCCTGCAGTTAGGGTTTTGTTGGTTGGCATGAATAACTCTAAACCTGAGTTATGCCCCCTTAATCTAACAATTCTGATCAATGACTTGGGATGGAGTAGGTAGTTAGAGGGTAAAGACCCTCCCACCTTGGCGTCATAGGGAGCTCAGCCATTCAATATTATGTGTTGAGAATGGATCTTAAACTGTGAAGAGAACAACTTGTTCTGAAACCCATGGTTTGCCTAGTTTAGATTGATTATTCAATGAAGTAGGCTCCACAACTGAATTATTGCATAAATTTCCTCCAGTCATATGCAAGGCACTGTAATCATATCTTAATTCATTTTTGGTCTGTCAAATCAAGTTAATTATTAGTCTTTCCCTTTTTGTGGACGTAATTGGACTTTGATATTAGATTTCAAGGGTTACTCGAACCCTTACTATAACTCTGAGGTCACATCCAAGGCTCTGTTGTTATTGAGGATTTTCGGTTAGGGTTATTTAATTATTTTCTTTGCTTTTGTGTAATTTATTTAATCACTTGAAGGATGGATTTTCATTCTTGGAATACTATGAAGGTCATCATAAAGAGTGGCCATTCATGCAAGTATGCCACTTTCCTTACTAATCATCATTCTAGTTACTTTATTCCATTAAAACTTGGATCAATTTTCCTAACATTTCTCTCTCGCTTCCCCAACACGTATCTTTTGGAATTCGATTTAGTGTGAATATTTCCCTCCTTTAGTAGGTTCTGTTGGGCTAGGGTTCAACCACGTTGGATCTCACACCCTACCATAATGCAAGGGATAAATCCTCTTCCAACCTGTATAATTCCAGAGTCTTCTGGAGTCATCACTATCGACTCGCAATGCCAGGTTACTTGCTAGATGGTTTTGAAGGTAAGATCTGACCTTGGTTTTATAATAACACTACTTCTTATACTCATGTGCCCATTCTGATGAGGTTAATCACTTATAGGTGGAGGTGTTAAAGGCATTTTTCCTGAAGGTAATTTCAATGGTACAATCTTTCACTTTTTCTTGGGTAATTTTCCCACTTCCCCCGGTTAAGTTTCCTAATTAATAATTTTCATGAAATTTATATTGAATGGTACGATGTTCTTTTCCCTTGCAACAATTGGACCTATTTTGCTTCTTACTCCCACAGTTGGTTTGTTTCATAGTTTTTTCCCTAAACACATCTTTATCTTTGATAAAATAATTTTTGTTGCTATGTTGATTGGATCAATTTTTTTTGGTTGCACGAAATACTTGTTTTTCTTTCTTGATTTGATATGGCTATAAAGCCTAGCCCTCCTTAGGATGAGACCCAGTCTACTGAAATATTCCTGATAGTTATACAATATTCTTTGTAATCTAAACTTAAATACTTTTGTGTAAATTTTGTTATTAAGGGTATTCAATACCAAGAATTATTGCCAAGTTCTCATGTATTCTTAAATTTTTCGATTCATTTATGGTGAAAGGAACTTTGTTTTCTTCTATTTTTTATCTGGAAAAAGACTTTGTGCCTAATATTTAGTACCTTCTGTAATTCCTTCTTAGCTTCCTTTATCAAATTATTATTAATCATGTTAATTCAATGAAGCACCTAATTCCATAAAAGAATTGTACTATTTTCTTTTTCTCCTTATAATCGTAGGTATGAACTTGTATTTGTTAATTTCTAGAAAACAAATCCATTTTTCATAATACAGGTCTCAAACCTAGGACTGTCTATGAGGTTACTGGAATGACCTGGCCTAATAGCTAACCCAATTCGTAAGTGTTTATTTCCAGTTCTCTTTTCATACACATGTGGTTGAATTTATTAATGATTATGTATTTTGATTCATTTGTTGGTAAAATGAGTTATTTTTCTCTTTTACAAGTCTAATTAATTGTGTGTCAAGGACCAACTCAATCACTTAGTTGTTTTCCTACATTGGTTTGTTCATCTTCAACCATTACCTACCACAAAAATTTGTTATTTACTGACTACATACTTAGTTATATTTTGGAAGGGCTTATTTATAACATTTTAACATTTGCTCCCATTCTAATTCAATGATAAGACCTTTCAATTCTTTTCTCAAAACTATCTTTATTTATTTACAAACATATCATAAATTTCCTCATTTTCCATTGAATGCAACTACAATTTGACTATCACCATGATGAACCTTAGTTGTAGGTTCGAAACCTCGATCTTCAAGTCAACATGGATGGGATGTATATGAAAAATTTATTACAACAACCTACCAATCGCAGAAATCTAAAATCTGAAATTATCACCATAGTATCTTTATTTCTAAAAAGATCATGTCAACATATAACCATTAAAATTTCATTAAACTTTAATTATATACCAAATAAATATAGATTCCAAAATCAATAACGTACTTATCTGATTGCATTTGGATAGCCAGGGAAATCGATTGGGAAGAAGACTCCTCCTCCCAACAAATGAGGTTGGAAATTATGTCCAACTCTCCCTCCAAGCCTTTTCAATTTCCAAACAATTAGTAATAAACACTTTGTTCAGAGGCCTCCAGACTACCGAGTCCAGCCAATAACTTACAAACTTTAGGGCTTCCACTAGCTCTCAGTCCATCTCAAGAAAACCCTTATAATAGTGTCCTACTTCACCTTGACCACGTCCTATCCAAGGTTCTCAGTTTTTATTTCATCCTCCTTTTAGATGCATTTGTTCTCTCTCTCTCTCTCTCTCTCTCTCTCTCTCTCATTTTTCTCTTCGACTTCTGGTCCCTACTGATATGTTTTATCTGTAGGGAAGGAGGAAGTAACTGAATCAACTGTTTAGAAACTGAAAATTTTCATTTAGGGTATTTTCTCGTGAATTCCAAGATTTGTCATGCTTTTATTTTTATATAAAATTAAAATAACTTAAATATTGAAGTTTCTCACTTAGGATTTCTATGTAGCCCATGATCTACCACATATTTGCGGTAAAAGTAGATTAAATGTTTTACTTTTCACAGTGTAAGTGGAAGGTTGGTGCCTCTTGGAAAGTTGGTGCCTTCTAAAAAAAGGGGGTCGGTGCTTCCAGTGAGTGGATGCTCACAAAAAAACAGATGTAATTAAGTTGGTGCTTAATTTACCTCATAAAACAAACAATAAATTCGTGTTTTTTTCCCTCTGGGTTTCCATGTGAAAACACTATGTCAAATGTGTGCTACTCATGAGATTGTTATTTGAGTATATGTGTTTGAAAGTTTATTGATTCACCTTTTCATGAATGAATTATCTCACATGTGAAAGAACATAAGAAGGGACTATAAGTATAGTAAGAAAATAAAATTAATAGTTTCTTAAATTACTGATTCATCCCCCCTCTCAGGAATTCCTTATTTCAAGAAATTGTATCAGAGCCAAGTTCCTTCAGGAATATTTTAAACACTAGAAGGTAGATCCATAAGGAATTATGAATAGGCAAGGGAGTCAAGAAGTTTACTCAAGTAGGATACCAGTATTTAATGGGGCCAACTATGCTTTTTGGAAAGTAAGAATGGAGGCATATCTTATGTCCCTGGGGGTAGATATTTGGACCTCAGTACTAGTAAAATAAAATGTCCCTAATATTCCCCCCACTGATGCAGATGGCAAGAAACTGTATCTGAGCAATGGTAAAGGAAATCATACCATTATTGTTGGTATTAGTTAATTGGAACTTGTGAAATTTATGTATTGTAAGTCTTCTTATAAAATGTGGGAAAATCTTAACTAGTGTCATCAAGGGGATGACAAAGTTAAGCAAGTGAAACTTTAGACTTTCAAAATGAGGTTTGAAAGCTTGAAGATGACTGAGACTGAAATCATAGCACAATACTTCCTCAGATTTGATGAAGTGGTTAATATGATTAGAAGACTTGGTGAAGAAGTTAAGGAAGAGATGATGGTTCAAAAAGTATTGAGATCTCTACCCATGAGATTTAATGCCAAAATATCAACTACTGAAGAAATGCCTGACTTAAAGGATCTCAAGATGGATCAACTACATGGTATGCTCACAGCCTATGATATGAGAGTGGGAATGGAGAAATCTGAACCGAAGGAAGCAGCATCCAGAGTATCCAGTAAGGGAAAGGAGCACAATTTTCATCAAGGTTGCTCTAGCAGTGAATCTAATCAGGAGATGGCTCAACTAGCTAGAAAACTAAAGTGTGGCTCAGGTAAATAGAAAGGGAAGTTTCCCTTCAAGTGTTTTGACTGTGGAAGAGTTGGACTATAACACCCCCTCCTCCTAGGTCCACCCAAGAAATCAACCATTCATGGTAAACATGTGATGAGAGAGGTCACTATAAGGGATTCAATTTCCTTGGTGACCGTAAGGAAATGGAATCGATGGAACACATCAAACAAACCCATCCACATAAGAAACAAAACCCTCAGGAGACATGTCAGCCACTCAGACATCTTGTCCTTGAGTCCCACTAAGGATTTAAGCCTTTTAAATGAAAGTTTCTCTCATGCTATAGGAAAGACAACGACCAAAATCCAAAATCGCTCTCACAGGCCTATGTTCCAGCGTCCCTGGACTCTTTTCAGTAGACCTATGCCAGTGCCCCTGAGATTTGAGCCACTTTTCTAGCCTAGAATCCTGACCTCTGCCTAGAACTTGTTACAACCTCCATAATCAATCAAAGGCATGATGACAAGATAAACAAATAAAAAGTCAACCTCAGGACTAAGCCTGAGCATCCCCAACTGGGACTGACATTATGTCAAACACTTGACATTAATGCAACCTACAGGTCTAGGATACAAGACAAAGCATAAATGACTGAAAGAACTTATGAAAGATAACCAGAAGGATCACCTCCTTCTCCATTGAATTTTTATATCATTCATTAGGTCTTTCATCCATCCATTTAACAGTTACAAGTAAATACATGAAATAACCATAACATGAACCAATCATTTAACCATGCTTATAACCAACATAAAACCATGTAAATAGCAGAGACATGACAACCATTAAGTCCATATATAAACAAGTGAAAAAGTAAAAGAACTTAGCTTTTATTAATCATAAGCAAATCCAACCAGGTTCGGGACTTCCACATACCACCCAACCATAGACACGGTTGAACCAAATCTCTTTTTTAGCTAGTTACCCCCATGCCATATTCCAATAATAAATGTGGGATCCCATAGAACAAGCAATCCAAGAAAAACCAATGGAATCCAGAGGTTAAACCACCTCTACCCTCATCAAACCGTTATCACACCAAAATCTTTACTCTGATCACAACCGAACCAAACTTGGAATGCCATCTATGATCCATCACTATCCTTAAGGAATTTTTCGTCTCCTTATCTCTTACACTTTACCAAAATCCAATATCGGATCACTAGGCCCTAAACTGAGACCAGTCTCTCAAGCTTTACCATAATCCAAACTTGGATCACTATGCCCTAAAACAAGACTTCTCAGTCAGGATTTATCATGTATCCCGCCAAAACCAGTCAAGGGATTCCTAGGCCTTTGGGAATGGAACTTGAGACCACCTCTAGCTGGGATTCTGAAATACATCCAGTAAAAAAAATCTCAAAAACTGAAATTAACATCCAAACACCATGGAATCCAGAAAAAGGCAAGGCTAGGCTTAAAACCACTATCTTAACTTGACAAAACCATGCCACCAACAATAAGAGAACCATACGCCAACATGAAAATACATGCATGTCCAAACCGGCTAGGAAATGACACATGCAAAATGTTACCTGCAAGTATTCCTATTGAAGTTGCCTAATTCTTCTTTTCCTTGCTTGATCCTTGCTTTCCTTTCCTTTTCCTTTCCTTTCTTTTACTTCCTTGATCCAAATCTAGAGTGCTTCCAAGGAACTCTAAGTGACCAAGAGTGAGAGAGAGAGAATAATGTGATAGCTCCAAACTTGAGCTGAAAAAGATTAGCAAAATATTTCCAACTGATCCTTAGAAGCCTTTTTATGAATGAGGCCTTTAATTTCTTTATTTTCCATTATTCTCCTTCAATTTCCTCCTCACATGCAACCTGTGACCTTTTCCTTCCTTTTCTCCTAATTTCCTTTATATTCATAAATAAATGTGCCAAAATGCCTTTTTTCCTTTTAATTCCTTTGCCTTAGCCTTTGACAATTTTCCTTAGCCAAAACACACATCCAATGATGCCCACTAGGATCTCTTTGCCCAACATTAAGCTTGGAACAATTTTCCCTTAACCATGGTCTTATTTTTTCCTTTATTTACTTTATTACATGGAATTTTTCACAAGGGCTATTACAGAACCCTCCCCCTTAGGGAACACCATCCTTGATGTTAAACCACACCAAGACCTTAGCAAAACCACTGAAAAGAAAACATACTGCCCATGGAGCTTTATAACTTAGCTCGTTGCAGTATTTACAATTTAAGACCTGGTCAAAAGAAAGACATCATGACAATATAACAACCATAATAACATGATATCCATACTGCTTATTGGAGCTTTATAACTTAGCTCATGGAGGTATTTACATCTCTATACATGTACATACATACACTAAAACATCATAAACATATATGCCAACATAAACCAACATCAAACCAAAACTTCTTTGCCTCAACCCGCAAACAATGAAGGATACAGGGCACGCATTTGATCCGCCATCTCCCATTTAGCTTCTTCAGTCCCAAAGTGCTTCCATTGCACTTTAACTTTCTCTATGGATCTGTTCTTGAGGATGAGAAGCTTCCACTACAAAATGCACCGAGGCTCCGGCTAGAACTTTCCTTCTTTCTCCACTTGCAATACATACCAATCAATAACATGATCAACATCCTTTATATACTTCTTAAGCAATGAAATATGGAAAAAATCATGGACTTTCATTTTTGGAGGCAGTACAAGTCGATATGCCATTGGTCCAATCCTCTCAAGGATCTTGAAAGGCTTGCAATATCATGGTGCCAACTTGGCACGTAAATCAATCCTCAAAGAGCTTTTCTTGGGCTTGATGCATAAATACACATGCTCCCCAACCTGAAGATTCCTTGAGCACCCTGTGCTGATCCGCATAACTCTTCTGTCTATCTTGTGTTGCCTTGAGATTCTTCTTTGTAACCTACATTTCTTACTCCATGTTTGCCAACATATCTGGTCCAATAAGTACCCTATTCAATGGATCACTCCACCTGATGGGATTGTTGAAACTTTGTCCATACAATTCCTCGAAAGGACTCATCCTCAAGGACTCCTCACAATCATTATTGTAGGAAAACTCAACCAATGGAACATACTCCTCCCATTTCTTCTGTTGGTGCATCATGTACATCCTCAACATATCTTCCAAGATGTTGTTGACCCTCTTTGTTTTTCCATCTGTCTGCGAATGACAAGTTGTACTGAAGGCCAACTCTTTACCCAAGCTTGCAAATAACTCCTTCCATAACTTGGAAGTGAACTTTACATCCCTGTCTGACACAATATTCTTTGGAACACCATGCAGTCTCACTATCTCTCTGATGAATACATGTGCTACCTCACTGGCTGAATATGTAGTCTTTACTGAAATGAAGTGAGCGACCTTGATCAACCTATCAACCACAACCATAATAGAATCATTTTTCCTCACTGTCCTCGAAATATTTGCGATGAAATCCATGGAAATGACCTCCCATTTCCATTACGAAATCGCTATAGGTTGTAGTAAACCACCTGGATGCTTACATTCCACCTTTACTTGTTCAAAATCTAAACATCTAGCCATGCACTCTACCACTTCCTTCTTCAGATTTGGCTAATAATAGAACTTTTTAACCGACATCAATGCCTTCTGATATCCTATATGACCTGAGTATGGCTTCACATGAAACTCCCTCAAGATAAGCTTCTTGAGTTCACTGTAATTTGGTACATAGATCTTGTCTCTAAATCTAATCAACCCATATGCCATAAGACAGTAGTCTACATCCTGATCACTTGTACCTATACTTGCACATGTACCTGCACTTGTACCTATACCTATACTTGTACCTGCACCATACTCTATTGTAACCTGTGCATGATCTCCATGTATTTTACATCCCATTGTCCTGCCTGCAAAATCTTATCCTGTAACTCTATCCCATAAGAGCTCATAATTGCTATATGATTTACTGATACCTTCTTGCTAAGAGCATCTGCAACTGTAGTATACTTAGGGGGATAGTATGGGGTACAGAGGGAGTTACCCAAGGGAATAATGTAATAATGGGATGGGCCATAGTTAATAAATAAAGTGGTTAACCCACATCATGTAATGGACCACAAGTAGTTAGCAATAATGAGATAAGCCCATGGTATTAGATATATGGTATTGAATGACCCATGGTATTGTATGTATGAAGCCAATATAGAGGCTAGAGACTCCCCATGGAGATAAGTCAATGAATATTGTATGTACAAGCATATGTCTTTTGTAGTGTTCTCCTTCATTAAGGAGTGATTCTGTGGTGTTACCCTACCTCAAAGGTTTGATTAATAAAGAGAAGCATTTCTATATTCATATCTTGTTATTTCTAGGCATATTTCTATATTTATTATATATTTGCAAGTTAGATCTATTACAGCAACCCAGTTCTCCTTCTCTTTGATGTATCTGATCTCGAAGTTGAACTCACTAAGGGTAGCCAACCATTTAGTTTGCCTGGAATTTAGATTCGGTTGGTCAAACAAATACCTCAACCCACTGTGATCGCTCATCAATGTGAACCTCCTGCCAAGAAGATAATGTCTCCACATCTTTAATGCATGTATAATCACTGCTAGCTCAAGATCATGTGTTGGATAGTTCTTCTCATGCTTATTCAGTTTCCATGACTCCTAACACACTACCTATCCTTCTTGCATGAGAACTCCACCAAGTCCCATCTTTCAAGCATCTGTACCATCTACAAACTCCTTGTCCGGATCCACAATCTTTATCATATGTGCATGTGTCAACAACTGCTTAAGCAACTCAAGATTAGCCTCACATTCTTCTGTCCATTCGAACTTATTACCTTTCCTTTGCAATGATGTGACAGGATATGCAATGCATGAGAAGTTCCTAATGAACCTCCTATAGTAGCCTACCAATCGCATGAATGATCTCACCTTATCCACATTCTTAGGAGCTACCCACTCCATGATATCCCCTATCTTTTCTGGATCTACTGTTATGTCATCCTTGGAGACAACATGCCCCTAGTAATGTACCTCAGTCTAAAAGAAGACACACTTGATAAGTTTAGCATATAACTGATGTTCTCTTAGTAATTACAATACTGCTGCTAAATGTTCGACATGTTCTCCCTCATTCCTAGAAAATACCAGTATGTCATCAATGAATACAATAACAAACTTATCCAAATAAGGACACAACACACTATTCATCAAACACATGAATGTAGCTGGAGAATTAGTCAAATCGAATGGAACAACTACAAACTCATAATGTCCATACCTAGTCCTGAACACAGTCTTGAAGATATCCTCTTCCTTGATGCGTTCCTGACTGTATCCCAATCTCAAGTCGATCTTAGAGAACACTGCCACTCCCTTTAACTGATCAAACAAATAATCAATCCTCAGCAAAGGGCACCTATTCTTGATCATTACCTTTTTCAACTTCTTGTAGGTTATGCACAGCCTAAGAGTGCCATCTTTCTTCTTTACGAACAACACTGGTGTGCCTTAAGGCGATACACTTTGTCTGATGTATCCTTTTTCCAACATTTCCTTCCGCTTCAACTTCAACTCTACCAACTCAAGTGTGCTCATCCTATAAGGTTATTTTTGATGTTTGAGCTACCCCTGGCACCAACTCAATAGAAAATTATACCTCCCTGTGGGGTGGAAGATCTGTAATATCCTAAGGAAATACATCCTGAAACTACTACAAAACTGGGTACCTCCTTAACACATCACCATCCTCAACCTCCTTACCCTTGTCACTAGAAATGTGTATTTCAAACATCACACAACCTTTTCTGCAACTACGCTTAGCCTGCATACAGGTAACCATCCTCACTAATATATTCTTCTTCTTTCCCTGTAAAGTCCTCTTTTCCTCACTATCATACACACACTCAATGGCCTTGTTGAAACAATCCACTTTGGTTCTGTGAAGGTATAGTCAATCCATACCCAAAATCATACTATATGATCCCAATGGAAATACATTCAAATGTCTTGTTGTAGGCATACCATTTAACTCAAATGTGCAAGCTCTTACCTAATGGTGAACTTGCTTCTTTGTACCTATAGCCAACTATACCAACCAAGATTCTGCATGCACTTCCTTTCTCAAACCACACTTATCCACCAGGTCAGGATTAATATAACTATAGTTAGATCTAGGATCAACAAAAATAGAAACAACTTGATAAAAAAGATTACTGTCCATCTCAATGATCGATGCCTAATGATCTACATGCTTATTGTCCACAACTGCATAAATCCGAGGAATTATATGACCAACATTCCTAACTGTATGTGCCTCTTGAGCACTATATATTTGGGCTCTACCACGACTTAGATACTAAAAAAAATCCATCTTACGTTGATCCTTACCACATATCCAACACTGTAATGGTTCCCTACCACCGCCTCTAACTTGCAGCTCTCGATGTCCCTTCTCAGATGTATTGAATCTCTTGTAAGGAAATAAATTTTCTTTCTCACTTGCATCTTAAGGTCTTCCTCTATTTGGTGGCCATTTTCCTTTAGATTTGTCAGTTCTCTTCAAGTCACATTTAGGCTCAACTTTGTGCTTCGGCTGCTCATAACAGTGCTTCAACTTTCAAATGGACTCCTCCAATGATCTAGGATCATCAAACTCAATCTGGTCTCTATATGCAATTGGCAGTCCACTGAATGAATCTATGAACCTTGGCCTTTTCCTCCCTAAGGTAATGCACATATCTCAATGGCTCCAAAAATCTACTAGTATAATGATTATCTATCATAGAACCCATCTGCAACTCATAAAACTCCTTAGCCCTGTCATCATAGTACCTCATAAACAAGTACTTCTTCTTGAAGAGACTTTCAAAACTATGCCAAGTCAAATATTCCTCATGTATACCTTTGACATTTTTCACGTCTTCCCACCAAATATCTGCTTTACCTTTGAGACTGAAAGTGGCTATATTTTCTTTCATGTTCTCTAAATAATCATGCAATTGGAAGAATTTCTTCATACCAAGAAACCATGCCTCTGAATCTTGTGATTTATTCATTTCTCCATAAAAGGTAGGTAGCTTTTCTTTCTTAAAATCATCTAGCAAGTATCCCTTATCACTCCTCTTGTAAGGATGATGATGATGACAATCATGATGTCTATCAAAACCAAAACTAGAATAATACTTGTGTCTATCACGTCTCTTATCCAGAGTGTCCAACATCCTTCCATCTCTGACCATGTCAGATCTATCGGACGTATGTCTAATAGGAAACTTACTTCCATATGCCCCATTATTTTTGTCCTCCTGTCCATGGTTGATCTGAAGTGGTCCCTATCATTGCAATTCTGACAAACTCTAAAGTAGTATCACATTCACCTCTTCTTGTTTCTCTTGTGCCTGCATGATTTTGTCATTGTCTGCTTTGCAACTCCTTATTTCTTCTTCCAGGCTTCTCAATGTGTCTACCAAGTGAGAATATTTCCCCACACCATGATTCTCATCTAATGCATAGGGATATTCTATGTAGTCTACCACATTGCTAGCCATTTGATCTCATTCCTGCAAAGCATACTGTATTAGCTAAACCAAATGACCATAAATCAACGTACCTTAGCATAATTCAGGGAGGATACCTTGTCTGCAAGATCATCAAATTAGTGTGATACATGTATAATGTAATCATAATAACATATAGACATATATCAAATAAGTGTATCAACACATAAACATCATTCTAGCTAGGGTCCAGTCATTATTGCATGCCCATATCAACAATGCATGCTATGACCTCTTGCATGACAACAACCATTACTCCATTGCCACATGCAACTATCAACATGCATAATAAATGTGTAATCAACTACACATACACATAAACGCATGTGGTTGAGCATAAGTGATTAATTCTTGTAATCAACCGACAAGACTGATAAATGTAATGAAATAACCAAGAATGTGACCCAACATACAAGGATGTAATCAAGCTGCATATAATCATATAACCAATCATATATTCTTGACAATGCATTCCATAAAATCGACATCAAGTCCCTCATGATAACCTTACTACAACCATGATCAATATGATGCAATGCAATAAGCACATGGAACTCAAGTGTAAGAGACACACATGCAACTGACATGCATGCATGACCAACACATTCACCCATATATGTAGTATCAGATATGAGCCAAAGAGAGTGCAACCCACTCTGATACCAATCTATAACACTGCCTCCTCCCAGGTCCACCGAAGCAACCAACCAGCTGCGGTAAACATGTGATGAGAGTAGTCACTATAAGGGATTCAATCTCCTTGGTGACCTTAAAGAAATGGAAGTGATGGAACACATCAAAAAAAGCCATCCACATCAGTAACAACACCCTTAGGAGACATGTTAGTCACTCAGACATCCTGTCCCTGAGTCCCACTGATGATTCAAGCCTTTTAACCCAGAGTCGCTCTCATGCTATATGAAAGACAGTGACTAGAAGCAAAATTCTCTCTCACAGGACTATGTTCGAGCGTCCCCAGACTCTTTTCAGCAGATCTATGCTAGCGACCCTAAGATTTGAG